>LQNS02277275.1:11789307-11835376 GCA_001587735.2 Parhyale hawaiensis | reverse complement strand
GTTATGCAAAACGAGACCTAACTTTTCCCTCAATAAGAGATCAGAAAACCTCCACAGTCACAGACTAGAGGCTGGGTAAGACGTGTTGTTCAGAGGCATTGCTATGATGACTGTGGATGAGAAACAAGCCGAATTTAGATGCACGTTACCCAGAATTATACAAAACCAGAATTATATGTGCATGAGGACAGGCATACATACATATAAACAGCTGGCGGCGATCGAACACAGACAACAAATTAGTTCATTGTTGACGTTGGAATAAGATTACGAAACGAAATGAATTGAGTAAGGAAGGAGCGGAAAGAAATACAGGATGTTCTGAAGACCTAATGTAACTGCAGGATTATAGATAGAACAGGCCGAAAGTTTAACTTTTATCTATAAGAGTCTTCAAATAAACAAAATGTGACTTTGATCACAGTGTGTAGCAAAGCGGTCGTTCTTTATTGTCGACGGAGAGCACAGCACTTTAGTGGCAACGAAAATGGTTATAGTAATGGCGATGTCGATACTAATGGGCAGTATGCATGCGAGTTTGTGTCATTAGTATTGCATGCTGAGCTGAGACCTCAACATGCATTCGTTAATGTGACCCTATATCTATATAGTCTGTTCAGTTCACTGAAAGGTCATAAAAGTTTTGCTACCACTGGATTAAAGAAGATAATAATGTCCTCTGCTTCTTTTATATGTAGAGTTTGATTTAGATTAATAGAGTTACGGGTGAAACAAAATTGCAGAAATATTCATTACGACTGCGTTTGATTTTCAGAGTTCAGCACATGTGGCAATGCAACGCGGAACCTTGTTAGAAATTAATTAGATGTGCACAGGATAATGTTTTCACGTTGCCGTTCACATACAGTATGACTACTATTTGCTACTATATCTCTAATTTCATGACAGATTAGAATGCTCATCATGATCGTATGTATAGTAACTTGATGACTAATCTTCCTCTAAGTATGCCAATAGATAATGAGCAAATACATCAAACAATGTAATAAACACGCCGTGTGTTTGTATCCTAATATAATAAAATTTGTGCATTTATTTATTTACTAGAGGACTCGTGCGTGAAAAAATTCACGCGATAATCGATATTTTTCCTTAATATAGACCGGTGCGGAATCTTCTCTTTTCTGACTTGCTTTTTCATTTCCTTCATTGATCCTCTGTCGGGATCTCATCCTTAGGTCCTCTTTTCTCTGACTTGCCATTCCACATTTTCTCGCTCATGCTTATCAGCAAGTCTTATTCTCTTCTGTAACCTTTCTGCATGCATCAAGTCTTATTCCGCATAGACGCTTCATCGATCTCTCTCCATTGGTAGCACTTCTTCGTTTTTGAGACCGCAGCAGTCTCGTTCTTCTTTTACGTACCCTGTCCTACTTATTGTTTAAACGTGCATTTTCCATAGCGAGAGACGCAAGTAAAATCTTGAATAAAACACCAATAAACTTGAATGCAACTGCAATCAGCTTATATGCAATGTGAGCGCACTGTAGCCATGATACTGTCTTTGATGATATCTGCTTCATTGAATTACTGAAATTTTGGCCTTTGAAAGGATCTGCTCTGTCAGAGAAAGACAGTAAGCTGCATACATATTGTTTCAATTTCAAGAAGCGTTTCAAGCAAGAACTGCTTCAGATAAAGGGATAAGGATCCCCCTTTCGCCATCTTCTGCAACCTGGTCATCGATTGCTATGAAAACGTGACTTAATTATAAAATCTACTACCTGGCCTTTTTTTCACCTATTTCCTTCAGAGCGGACATGAAATAAATAAATCCTTGTATAATAAAGCGCTTGGTGTATTTATTTATTTCGTTTCCGTTCTTAAGGTTGCAGATTTTGTAATTAAGTTACGTTTTCATAGAGATTGTTGACCAGGTTGCAGATGATGGCGAAGAGGGATCCTTATCCCTTTATCTGAAGACACTTCTTGCTTGAAACACCTCTTGAAATCGGAACGATATGTATGCAGCTTCTGGAGTCCAATTTTATGACTTTTTTCTTTCAGGTCACGACGTATAAATTCGGCAGATAGTCAGCGAAGCGCTCTGGAGGTGATGATTTTTCACGGGCAGTAAACAATTACATTTTCTGGCTTACTGTCTATCTTATTTGACAAAGCAGATTTCTCTTCATAGGCCAAATTTCAGCATTTCAAATGAAGCAGATGTTTGCCTTCGAAAGACGGTATCAACGGAATCATTGCCATGGAGAGCTCACATTGCATGTAGGCTGACCTGACTGAAGTTGCATTCAAGTTCATTGGAGTGTTTTACTCAAATTTTTGCTTAATGTCAATGTAGAAGACCTAAGGATGAGGGAACGACAAAGGATCAATAACGATAATGAAGAAGAGAGTCAGAGATGAGAGGATTCCGCACCGGCCTATAGGTATGAAGCAAACATATCAATTATTGCGTGAATTTTTTCACGCACGGGTCCATTTGTAAATAAATACACGAAGCGTTTTATTATATAGGGATTTATTTACATAGTTCGTGTCCGTTCTTAACGAAATAGATAGGCGAAAAAGAAACCAGGTTGCAGATTTTGTAATTAAGTTACGTTTTCATAGAGATCGATGACCAGGTTGCAGAAGAGGCTTGAAACACTTCTTTAAATCGGAGCAATATATATGAAGCTTCTGAAGCCCGATTCTATAACCTTTTTCTCTCAGGTCACGACGTATAAACTCGGCAGATGATCAACGGAGACCTCACGACGGGCAGTAGACAATTGTTTCTTCTAGCTTACTGCTTTTCTCCGAGAGATCAGATATTGGTTCAGAGGCCAAAATTTTAGCACGTCAGTGAAACAGATCATTATTTCAGTAAGGAAGACAGTATCATGGATACGGTGCATTCCCATTGCATATAAGCTGACTGGAGTTGCATTCAAGTTTATTGAAGTGCTTTATTTAAGATTTTATTTTGGAAGATGCAGTTTTAATTAAAACGAGGATAGGGAACGTAAAAGAAGAACGACACTACTACAGTCTCAAGAACGACGACGTGCTACCAATGGAGAAAGATGCAGCGCCTATGCGACTCAGTGGCAAGAAAGACTTGAAGCAGAATGATTCCAGAAGGGAATCAGAACTGCTAGTAAGCGTGAGCAGGAAAATGCGGAAACGGCAAGTTTGAGAAGAGAGCAAACATATCGGTTATTGCTTGACTTTTTTTAACGCACGGGTCCACTAGTTGGTTTATATACTTGTATGTTTTGTGTCACGTTCCAAACGAAATAGATAAGCGAAGATGGGCCAGCTTGCAGATTTTGTAATTAAAATGAGTTTTCATGGAGACCGATGACCAGGTTGCAGAAAATGGCAAAAGTGAAATCCTTATCCATTTATCTGAGTGCAATACTTGCTTGAAATAGTTCTTGACATTGAAACAATGAAGATATTTTCAGCTTCTCTTAGCGCTGTTATAGAATTTGATTTTTATCACTTTCTCCATATATCGAAACACATGTTTGCTCTCAGTATATAACGTATAAATTCAGTAGCTGATTCACAAAGCACTGACGAAGCGATGACTTTTCACGGGACAATATACGATTAATTCGTTCAGCTTACTGTCATCCTTTGACGGAGAGTAGATGTACTGAAGGCTCATCCGCAGGTATCTAGGATACGCGATTATGAATCAATTTTATTCAGTAATGCTTTGCGGCTTGCTAATGTAAAAGTTTTTCTGCGTCTCTTCTAAGGTGGTAGACGATTGTGATGCTGTAGATAAATTGACATAGGGAGCACTCATCTCTTATGACAATTTTAGATGGCCTTTGTAGCGTATTCTCCAAAAAGATGTTAGCAACGGAAGTATAAGTGTTAAATGAAAACAGGGTCTCAAAAAATTCTCACCCTTTTTGACAGTTCGGGTGTACTCGAATATAATATAATCTTCACTATAAAATATCAAAATGGTTGTGAAAAATTTGAATTCGTGCTATTTGTTTGTCAGTTTGTTTATGAAGGATGCAATGCAATTGCCAACTTTAGTATTCTCTCAACTTTAGTATTCTCTCAAGCAACACAATCTTTCTGTTCTTTCGATGTTATGCAGAGGAAAAATAATTCGTTTGTAGTAGGGAATGAAGCATCGTGCACTCGAAATGTGAACTGTAGCGTGTATCATTGATACGCAATGACATTACTGATATAACTATGATTCAGTTCTCTTTATAATGCCATATGTCATATCGCAATAAAACTATACGAAAGCATGCTTATGATATGAACAATATAATTTAGAGTTCTGGTAATTTTTTCGGTATCCTTGGCTAAAAATGTTCGATTATACTCTAATAAAGGATGGGCCAGAAGTAACTGACCCTTTAAATCTACAATATAATATAGACAGATGCGTATTTATCTGTTTGCTCATTCATTTATTTATCCATTTTTTGTCACGCTTTAACAAAATATATAGGCTGAAATTAGCCCAGGTTGTAGGCTGTGTTCATCCTGTCAAGCTTCATTGAAAACTGATGGGTTGATGGGTAGAAACTAGGCCATGTTGCAGATGATGGCAAATGTACTGTGTATCTGAAAGCAATTCTTTCTTCGTCATCGTTCAAGTCCGCTCAATGCAGATGCATACAGCTTCTCCAAGCACTCTCTTGCATCGTGATTTGTTCTCTTTTCTGAGGTTTCTTTCATCTAAACTTCAGCTGACCTGAGTTTACGCTGATGCTCTTATTGACTGCATAATCATTGTATCAAATGGTAAGATATTCTTCAGTGGTCAGCACGTGGGTTAAGAAGACGAGGAATTCTTGGCAGCAAATAATTTTCTCTAAGTTGGGCTCTTCTTGCAACAGACCAACTTTTCACTTGAGAAAAACCTTCTGAGTTATATGACACCATCGAGTATCCTGGATACAGAGCTCAGTATTTATTAGGAACAATATCGACTGCTGCTAAAAAACATTGCTTTTCATCGTATCACTGAAGGAAAGCTTGGCTTTGTTCAGCCTGCAGCATGTTTATCTGCTATGTTCCATAATTCAAGTTAACAGTTGCAGTACATCCTACATAATCAAGTTAACAAGAAAATTATGATCAATGAAGACGGGACATTACAAATTCTTCGCTATCATTTTTGACAGTGCGGGCATTCTTGTTAACCAATAAAAGGAAATCTATGAACGCTGGGAAAGTTGATACCAGTTTTATTTGAAACAACATTTTTATGATTTATTAACAATGTGGTTTGAATATAATGTCATTTAAATGACTGCAACGATCGTTTTGCCAAATGAGGGCTCTTTCGTTGTCGTTTCCATAAAGCTCCTTAGTGTATCAGGCGAGAGTTACACCATTGCACAATAAATGTTATTTTAAGTATCTGTAAAATTTTTGGATTTGTTACTAACGCTCGTGACTTAAGGTAGCCCCACAAGAAGAAGTCTCATGGGTGACAAATTTGGAGAACGAGGGGGCCAAAGAATGTTACCAAACCGCGAAATCATATCATTTGGAAAGCACACTTCTAACAATGTAATCGTTTCTCTGTAGTTCCATCCAGTTGAAACCAAGTATTGTGTAAGTTCTCTCTCAAGTTTTGGAATAAAAAACTCTCTTATCATCGTTCCGAAGCTCTCACCAGTGACTGTTCCGGTTGTGCCACCATTTTCAGAAAGTAAGGACCAAGCACAGTCGAAGCAGTTATTCTTCTTTAACACAGCACAGCACACAACATATATAATATTCGGACGCTTCACTGAGAGAACACGCTCCTTCATGTGAATCCAACTACCAGGCTGGTGTGCTCAAGAGTATTGCATTATGTTCGTACTGCATATAATACGCATGTGTTACTGTATCAATACACTCAAGAAAGAGTACACAGCTTTCTCATTTATTATTTATTCAAAATTCGAAGAGATAACCGAACAATTCTCACTAGCAACACATGCTTAGGCCATATCATCAGCTAACTGACCGGCTAGTGTTTTAGTAATTGTTTGGTTGCCACACAGTTGTGCTTACAAAGACACAGCAAAGAATTTAATCGGTTAACTGAAATAACAAGTTTAAACAACATCATCGAAAGCCCATGTTCGCAATAAGAAACTGAAAAACTATGTTCAAAGTGCTCAGAGGCAAAGTACATTTGCATGACAGCACTTATCTTTTCCAATTTCTCAATAGAGACAAACTCTTCACAAAGCTGATTCGCTAGACAAGCACGCGTCTCAATCAAAACCTCAAAACAGACAAGCTGCTCAGAGACAAAGTAGATTTGCCAGACATGCATGCACTCGTCTCAACCAAAACCTCAAAACAGACAAACTGTTCTGATACGAGACAGCAATGCCGGTATCACTGCTCTCTTTCCCTCTCATAAACTACAAAACTTTTTGCGGAACTGATTGAGCCCGACAATAAAGCGTCAGAGAAGCGCATAATCGGCCAAGTTTTGAAGATGAAACAAAGTTCATCTCGTTGAGTGGAGCAACTCGGGGATTTTTGCGGAAAGTTTTCTAAAATGATCGATAAAAATAAGTTTCTGGTTTCTGGTTACGAGTTCATGCTCCAATGGAATATCTTTGCTTCTCACACGACCTCGGAGACCAATGTATTAAGGACGCTTGCGTTCTCTTCTGCTTCGTATTCTTGAAAATTTTTTATTCCTATTTGATAGAGCTAAAATGGACTGTGACCCTGTGTTTACTCGAGTTTCCATTACATGTTGTGATGTGTCTACGCAATTTTGTTACTTTCCAAAGTGCTGAGGACGTTTTCTACAGAATACACGTGTGCTTCATATGAATTTTGCCACGCAAGTAAAACTGGTACCTCAGTATACAGCCGATTCTAGCACGGCTATCTCCTTGTACTTACAAAAATTAGCTCTCAAATCTGCTACCACGGCCGCTTGTCTGCTACTACGGCTGTTTACCTGCTACTTCACAGAGGCGGTTTTGATGCAATACCGCTGTTTGTATGCTGTTACGGCTGTTTTTATATATATGTACTATTACGGCTATATATCTACTGCTACGGCTGTTTATGGGCTACTACGGCTGTTTATCTTTTACTATGGTTATTTATAAGCTAGAAGGGCTGTTTAACTGCTACTACCGCTGTTAATCTGCTATTAAGGCTATTTTTTGGTATTACGGCTATATATCTACTGCTACGGCTGTTTATGGGCTACTACGGCTGTGTATTTTTTGCTACTGATATTTATCAGCTAGTGCGACTGCTTAACTGCTACTACCGCTGATAACTGCTATTACGACTGTTTATCTGCTAATAAGGCTGTTTATCTTTTACCATGGCTATTTTTATGCCACAACGGCTGTTTATTGTTACTATTATGGCTGTTTATCTGCTGCTACGGCTGTTAATCTACTACTATGGGTAAATATTTACTTCCATGGCTGTTTGTTACCACGGAACTTTATATGCTGTTATGGCCATTTCCTTATAATTATATCGTCTAGCATGCTTTTGGCTCATCCAATATTGCTTTTGTAGGAGGGCCTGTAGAAATTCCATGGTTAATTAATTAATGCTTTTACTTTTTAGAATGTTGGAAGCCTAAGCTGCGCTTCTATAACTTACTCCAATTTGACCTAGCGCAGCTCTTCTAACTTAGACAACCCTATCTAAAGAAACGCTCTTCATTTAAACTAGGTTCAGGGTGACATCTATGAGGCAATGACAACTCATCTTTGCTCTGCTCAATCCAGCAACGACGTGGATGGTCAATACTCAGCAGAGATTCCCTGGAACGCTGCCTCTGACGATGCTGTGTCCTCTCATACACACGCGCTTAGCCTTGGTCCTACGATCTACATAAATTTGCTACTACGTGCAGTTACGCGAACGCCGCTAAACTCGATAAGTTGCTTGTTTAGCTTCAAAAGCTAACCGACACTGATCGTCAAACCACGGTTTGTCTCGAGACCTCACAAGAGTAGTCCTCTTCAGGACAAACCTTTCCAAAGCAGACACAGTCGAGTGGTTAAGCTCAGAGATAGGATCCTCACTGCAAATAATCTGGCGCCAAGGTAACGCCTTACTGCTCCAGTAATAGCATCTCTGCTCTTAATGAATTCCACTCGCCTGTCGGTGAAGCATATCCCAACAAGTTCCTGTGGTGTGCATTAACAACCCCCAGAAAAATAAACGCTGACTTAGTATGCACCCTTTGGATAGAGGCCATCGCTGTCAGTAAACAGTCATACCGAGAATCATCAGTTGTAGGGCTCCCGGTACAACGAGAATAAATAAAAATTATTCAGACTGCCGCACACCCTAACAACCAAGATCTCATGACAGGCACATTCGTACGCTGACTGCCGATAAGCGCAGAGACCATTCCGAACATAGACGGCCATATCTCGAAATCCAGGCCCCGATCCCAGTGTCCTGCGAAAAGGGGACTGAAAGCCAGCCAAGTACGCTCCGTGTCGTGCCTCCTACTTGACACCGACCTCTCAGAACAAAGCACATCTATACCACGGGACACAAAGCCAAGCTCCATGAGGTTCGCATAGAGTCTTCTAATATTGCCATAGAGGAGAGGACACCCCCGAGGCCAACTCCCCCGATTACTTTCCACATACGCACAAAGAAGTGAAAGAGAAATGAAGATGAATAGAACTATACAAAAGAGAAGGTAGAAACAGCCCCATACACAATTAACAGAGGCAGAAGTACGGTCCACTCGGCAGAGCTGCCTTGCCGAGCAAGGCTTATATTCCCATAGGTTCGCCTGGTTACGGGGGACGACAGTCACGATGGAGATGTGGGTGCTGCCAACAACCTTCCATGGCCCTACTGCTCACAGCACGGGATTAACATAAAAGATATAAAAAGAAGAAATTAGAAGAAAGAAGTCTCGATTGTGCCATCGTGAGGTAGTGAGAGGAGCTGACTGCGGCATGCCGTGCACACGGCTATGGCAACAGCCAGTTGACTCCTCTTTGGTTGCCGTTCACTCTATGGAGCTCATCCGCCTTTCATACGAATTTCCTCGCATGAGGGTTCCCACAACGTCACCTTCTCCAAGTTCATACGCCTGCCAAGCGGCAGCCAATAACTAATGAGAAGAGATACAAGTTTAGTCTCAAAGAATCGACCCTGCGTTGGTCGCCTTTTACGCCACGTCCAGGACGGGAGTGAAATTCTGAAGCCCCCTCTCCAGTGCACTGCTAGTGTGCTCAAAACCTTCTGGTACGTCGTAATTGTTTGCGTTTTTCATAATTTACACATTTTACTTTTATTATTGATCTCCCGTATCTGATTCAATGACTGCATAAGAGTGATCTACTTTCGTAGAAGTGGAGTCGTGAGTTTGTTTTGTTAGTTTCGGAGTGATCTGTGTGCTACTACTGACAGGAAATGAGGAGCAAAGCGTCTCAAACCCCTTGTGGCTCGGCTGAACTGATTCGCTCAACCGCGCTGTATATACAACAGTGCCAAGAGGCGAAAAACGAAACGAGAAGACACGTAAGAAATACCAGTGCGGAAGGTCCCTTCCGTGGCTTCCCACACGGGAGCAGAAAGGACCTCCATGGAGTCGGGTTGGTTACCACCATTCTACATACGGTGCACTTCTCGGAGAAGAAGGAAAAGTTTGGAGAATTGACCTAGCTCTACAAACTAACTTCTTCAGCAGGAACTGCGGCCAGTTGCAGTATGTACTGAGGAAAAGGCACTCGGGGCCCCTGGGTGAGTGATGCCTCTATATATTCTGACAGTTGAAGGGCTTGTCGGAATGTACCACTGAAGGCTACAGATTTTACAGTACACACTAAGTTTTATTTTGAGTATCAATATGATAGTTCAGGAAGGCTTATGGAAACAAATTTTCAAACAACTAGCTATTGGTGGATAGGTAAATATAATGTATGCTGCATTGTCTAAATAGACAATAAAATTGTCCCTCCATCACCTATGCTGACACAATAGGATGTTTTTCGCATTTCTCAAGCGAGGAGAATGGCCCAGAGCCGAACGAAATCCTATGGAATTTTTGAAGGTTTTACAGTGTTACGAGGCATACTATTGTATGTATGTATGTAGTAACAATTAAAGAGTATTTGAATTCAAAAGGTTTCCTTAAGATACAGTAATTGCATACACATTACAGATTAGTATATTTACGTACGTAACAAATTGCACAATAAAAGTGTTGGACAATCATTACAAATGGTGACATTATTACACAAAATAAGAATCCGCATATACAGCCATATAATGCACAGTGCACGCTAAAGTATGTCCTAAACGATGAACATTGAATTTTTCAATAACGAAGACAACATGAGTGCGCCATGCCTACACAACATATATGCAACAAGCCAACCATTTTGTTTTTCTTTTTAATCTATTCCAGGCTCTAATAGTTTCGTGAAAGGGTGCAGCAGCGTAGGGCCTCCTAGGATAACTTTTAAGAAGAAGACAATGGCTAGTAAGGAGTACCATATGATTGTGTACAAAATATGTCTTTCCGTTTCCTTAAATTTTAATTATGATTATTCCTCCTGTCGTATTTCTTTAAAAAACGGTAACTTTTCTTCACTTTAGTTCGTATTTTGCCAGAAACGTTTGATGTATGAGGCTGCAGTCACTAACGTAAACTGTTGTTCGCTATTATCACAGCATCTCGAATTAGGAAAGATAGAAGAAAAAAATATATTTTCTGTTGAATTTACCCTCTAGTAAAAGTAACCCGCAGATATAATTGCGAAGGATACTGTGAGTTTATAACTATGAACTCCAAATGCTGATCACTTCTCTTAAATATTCGCAGGACTTTGCAACTGATTCACGTTGTACCTACAACACCATCTCTTACACTGTAAAGAAGTATCATGCTCTAACGTTTTGCATTGATGACAAAATTGCATACTGAATAAAGCAGAACTTAATCGATTATTCATGCAACAGCAAACAAACAGCTTGATGTATGTATTTTGTATTATCATTTATGAGATTATCCGTTTGGCATTTGCAAAAATGATAACAAGCAGTTATGGTTTCATATATGCATGGAGCCCTGGCGTAACCTTTAGCGAGCATCGTCCGTTTGTTGCCTCATTATGGAAGCTGCCCACATGAATGTACCTGGCGTTGTCAGCGGTACGCCATTCATGGTGCAATCAATATGCTGTCATGTCGGAACTAAAGGCACTGTCGCTTCATCGATTGTGTTGACGGGCGTGCATGAGAGAGGGGGAGTTTTCTGCCGTAACGTTGCATTAGGTAACTAAATATTATGAACCACTAGCAGATGTGGGATATTTCATCAAATACAAGACAAAATGATAGTAATGAATTATAGTGAAACTAAAAGAAGGAGAGGATAATGCAGTTTAGGTTTTAAAATATGACTGCAAATTATATGAAAGGGATAAGTATTTAAGTATTTAAAAATCGTTCTAGAAAATTTTCTCTTCTCTCAAGCCCGTGAATAGTTAAACCAATTTGGCAATAGATACAACACACAGAAGTAAAGTATACACTGTAAAGTATATATGTATATAAAACAGCTGATAGTGTTTATTTAAGTCACTACAAAGAATACATTGACAACATTCAGAAAGAATATTTGGCAGTTCTAATTTCGTAATGACATTAAATGAATAAAATATCTAGGATATTATTCAACAAGCAGAAGTTGTGACAAAATATCTAGCGAAGGAACACCGACCTGCTAATCACCCGTCAATCGATGTTGAAATGGACTCAGTGAAGATTTAATATAATAGCTACAAAAAAAATGGCCAGTCATAGTAGCTGTTAACATCTGGTGCCGCTGATACTTAAGCGTGGCACTCCGAAATTGGTGCTGCCCATCCGAACAGAATATAATATTTCCTACACATTAATTTATGCCTCGCTGGCTTCCGTAACAGTGGCTTAATTAAGAGAAAAAAGTATGGGTTAAAGCACGTCAAGAAGCTGGGAACCCAAGCACAGAGGCTTGCTGCACAGGGAAAAGCAAGCTATTAAATAAGTACAGAATGAGGGCCGGAAATGCAGGTTTAATTCGCAGAGGGTGTGCTCCTTAATTCAAGCCGATATTCACCCATTAGACAGACGAATTATGCAATTAAAGTCGAAATTAGGTACGACAGGTCTCGAACATTATGCAGCTATGTATATGTAGTAGTAGACATGGATCTACATGTACTTGCAGTATGTAAGTCTTAATAAACAAAGCTTTATCACAGTTTATTAATTTCATTTTAAACCTCAGTGGACTTGAAAGAAAGCTAGTACTGGCATAGTCTAAAAAAATGTTGAAACGTTCTGTGACATAGAACGTATCAGTTTATATTATATTTTTTATTAGTAAAGCTATATGCCTAGGCGTCCAGGAGTACAGCGTAGCGTAAACAGTTCAAGGAGGCTCAGAGAGTTGCTAGAAAAAATCAGGTCATCCTAAACACCGAAATCGACTGGAATCGACCGATATCGGCCGAAATAGATCGAAATCTACTAAATTCCACCTAAAATGTATTTATTTTTTCACATTCCCACACTAAGCGGGGCCTATTGCTGACAGGGTTGGTGAATTTTTTTTTATTTAAAACAATCTATAATTTTTCATTTTAATGGTTTGTTTGATTTTTTTTATATTTTCTTAATGTGAAATTATATAATAATTCTTGATTGTTCTTCTCCAGTGTGCTAAAGATAATACTAATCAAACACGTGCTTTCCTGCTTTCCGCATGCTTAAAAAGCTTAACATACTGTGTAAAATCACAATCTAAGACAAAAATCAAGTAGCTACGAAATCTAGTGTAGTAAATGGTGGAGTAATAAATAATTAGCTATCAGCTGAGCAATTCTTAATAAAATAATGGTGAAATAGCTTTAAGCTGGGAGATAACTCAGTAGAATGTAGAATGTGGAATGTTTGCTTTAAAAATATTAAGGACACGTGAAACGAACGCGATCTGAAATCATTGATAGGGGCAACAGCTGTTTTTTAAAAATGAAGCAGAAATCAAGACCTAGCCATCTACAGAGGAGGGCGAGAGAAGTGGAAATATAGCGTTCATAATGTGTTTACTTGGCTAGGGCTCTGATCATCACCAAAATTTGATCACCTGCTCGTAACACGTACTGCTAGCATGTAGTTGCAGTAAATTTCTTGAAGATTCTTTTATAAGTTTTTGTGAAATGTTCTGAAAAACAAAAATAAAAATAGAGCGACAAGTACACTAACGGACGAACAGACTTTCACCGAATTGGATTCTTTGTTCCACTAAACATTCCTAACAATTCTTACAAATTTCATAAAGATTCGTTCATAAGTTTTCAGAATTCTGTTACTGATAAAGAATAAATAGGCATCGAGGCCAATAAATAGAAGGACTAAGAGGTCGTCACACTAGCAGCAGGCTAACAGTTCTGACAGCGACGCTCTAGGCAATGAGTTCAAATCTCCAAGCGAAACACGCAAGCTCTTTGCAGTGCTTGACGTGTGATCAGTCAACATCCAGTCTGCTTGTCGCTGTAGGGGAATTAATCTTTGCGTGAAGTGCGGAGGATCTGGAGGTGCAGGTCTGTTGCATAGAGCCTTCCGTCTCTGGCGCCATCTCTAGACGATCTATAGTCGATTGCTACCGTATATACCTTGGAGGCCTGTTGACCTATATTTGTAGCAGGAACCAGAGCGTGCGAGTTTCCCAGTTAGGGCGCCGCCAAGTTGTATTGACTTTTACCTCTATTTGCTTCTCGTAACAATTCAAAAACTTCCTGGAAATTTCATGAAGATCCTCTCCTAAGTTTTTAATAATCTTGCCTAAGATAATAGACAAGCGAACAAATTGTTAGACGGATCTTCACAAAAAGTTAATCGTTTGTGTTCCTAACATACCTACTAACCAATCTCTGCAAATTTCATGAAGATCTACAACTTAATGAGTTATCTTGGAGACAGACCAATGCAAATTTACAGAAAGAAAAACTCTGACAAAAACATTACTTGTGTTTTGTGAAGGTTATAATAGACGCAAAATTTACGGTGAACAAGGCAAAGGGAAGATCCGGCTACTGCTAATATACTTATTACCCTCCACTGCCACTCATGTAACGGGTAACACAAAGCATAGCATACTAACTACACTAAATTATCGGATATCAAAGCAGTATTACTTAGAAGAGATAAGCAGAAAAACACTGCATCTTTCAACTACTAGTTTATATTTTGAGGAGAGTCTCCAGTAAAAAATAACAAGGAAAAATAAGAAAGACATGGGGAAAACAGAGCGGAAACAAGATTTGCTCACGTAAAAAGTATTACGCAGGAATGTTTTGACTTCATCAAAGCAGTTTATTAAATTCTTCCAGACTACATGCGATATAGCATGCAGCTTGTATATGTCAAATAGCATTACTTGCAAACAACTGAAATTAATGAATATTTTTAGCAACGAAGAGGTATTGCGCTGACCGCATATAACTGCACTTATTTACTTTGAGGTAGAGAAACTTGAATAAAGTAAGTAAAGGCATGCAAACATTGAAGACCCATATCCTCTGTATTTTTTTAGATAGCAAATTCTACGAGTGCAGTAATATTCATTTGATGTATTTAGCTAATATCTGTCAGCGATTCTTACGTTGTTACTGTACTTTGAACATATGTGGTCCATTTCACAGTGCACGTTTGAAATACACAGCACTGCTTTATATGTATTTACTTCAATGTATTTCAGGCGTATTCGCGGCGTCCCTTGTCTACATATTGATCTCCTTCAACAAATGAAAAGGAAAACGAAGTAGAAAAAAAAAGCTTGTGATGGCTTGATCATTTTTTGATATGTTGCGAGAGGGAAGACTGTCATGAGGACAGCTGCATTAGCGAGCTATGGTAATGCGGCGAGGACGGCCCGTCTCCGGCCCTCCATTCGTCATACTCCGTGAATGGCGACTCACTCCACAGCTGACGGGACACCACTTCGGCCCGACCCACACTCGAGCTGCTGCTGAGTGACGTGTGGGACCGAGGCTGAGGTGTGTGAAGGGAGACCGGGACATCGTATCTGGGCCTGCCTATGTGACAAAAGTGCCTAAGAAATACTGGCTGAAGTCGAGGTTCTGTTTGTTGAGACAGATCTGGCTGGGATATCAATGACAGATCCCTTGAGATAAGATTATTTGTAAGGTTGTGAAGATAAAGTCGTCGTGACCGACAGCCACAACTAGGAAACCCACATGCACTGATTCCTACAGCCGATACAGCCCTTCTAGGGCTCATAGGACTGTACGGCTGCAGTCGACCGCAAATTGCCTGAGCATTAACAGCGCAGCATATCTGGAAGTTAAGATCAAGAGTCTGAATGGACACTGTGGATCGAGTTTCAGAAATCAACAACAAATTGTTTTTTTTGTGATGTTGGGCATTTCAAGTGCGATCACCGTGTGAGTAACGTCCAAAATTGATCAAAAGTCGTGAGTTAAATGCTCATGCTTGAAATTTAGGAAAAGTTGTAGCTAATCGGGTTATACATTTTCGCTCAAAGACGACGACTTGACGACACATTGACATGCTCGTAAGGCAGCTATCTGTCATGCATCATTTCTTTCTATCTACAGCCAACTTTCTGTTCGCACCACAGCGGTGAAAGTCATCCATGGAAGACGCTCAAAATCCATTAGCTAAAACATCGCCCATCGCAGATATTTCATTTCCTTACGTTATGAGGCATAGGAAAGTAACGGCAATGATTTCCGTTGGAATCAGGTATTCCAGAGTTTTACGCGCACCTATTAACTTTTGTGCTGCATTTACTCAGCTGGGATTAAGGCCCTTGAGTTTCATACACAGAAAAATGAAGCAGTCCAAGAGATATGTGTCCCAAAATATATTCGTAAGCAATAACAAAGCATAAATTATTGTTCATGTGTCAAAATAACTCTTGCAACGGGGAAATGTTCACTTAAGTTTAATGAGACTCGATAAGCGTGTTGCTTGGCACGTCAGCAAAATGCTCGTATCAGAGAGGGGAACCCTTGCCGCGACTTGCGGTTCCGTTCCAAAAGGAACTAGAGCACTCTGAGAGCGTATACCTCCGCCAAGCGAGGCAACGGTTGCAAAAAATTGTAATTGGCTCTGAAACCATAATTTTCTTTGTATAAACTACAAAATATAATCATTTGTGCTTTTTGATAGTAATAACAGTTTGTGCAATTTTCTTGAAGATCCGTTCATAACTTTTTGATTTATACTGCTAACAAACGTTATGACAAACATGAGTCAAACACACAAACGAACAAACCGATCAGCACCAAAATTTAATCAATTATGTCTTTTAACATCACTAACAACCTCTATAAATTTCATAAAGATCCATACATTATTTTTGAGTTATTGGGTTAACAAGCACAAAATTAAAAACAGTGACGAACGAACTAACTAACGGATCATTACCAAAATTTGGTCATTTACTCTTTGTTATATACCTAACAACTCATGTTAATTTCATAAAAATGTATCCATAACTTTTTGAGTTATTGCATTGAAAAAGATGAGGCAGACAAACAAACACACAAACAAACGGATGGACATATGTTCATCAAAAGTTAATCATCTGCTTCTCCTAACATACCAAACAATCCCTGTAAATTTCGTCCAAATCGGTTCATAACTTTTTGAGTTATCTTGGTAACAGACAGACAGAGAGACAGACAAACACGACGAAAACATAACTTCCTTGGCGGAGGTGAATATGGACGGAAGGCTGCAAGGAAATTTTGACCGGAGGCCTTATATCTATCTACTCTTGTGGGTGGAATGCAATAGCTCACCTCTGCAATTTTCGCACTTTTTTTGAAGTTCCGAACTATGGCCGCGACACCGAAGCCAATACGAGGGTGGAAACAATAGGAGTCCTGTTGCTTGCCGTTTCACGGTAACGCAAATCGCATAATTTTCCTTTCTTTCTTGTCAAGTCGTGGAGTATTGGACTATCACCGCCGCCTATGCTAGGCAATGTGACTCGATATAATGTTTATAGGCAGTCACATTCTGCTGAGTACACTATGACACTTACCGCATGATTCTTTGTTCTGTCGTAAGAATTTCCACAAACTGTGACCGTGTCACCAAAGAATGTCACCGAAGAATTATGCCTGTGATACTCGAGACTAGGACACTCGTTGCTTTGAGTATCACTGTAACAAGCGTTGTATGATTTTTGTTTTGTGCGATTGAAGTCCTCCAGACTGTGACTGTGTCACCTAAGCATACTATGTATGTGGCACTAGATACTAGGACAGGCGTAGGTTTATCCATCACTGTACCACCCGTTGTGTGATTTTATTTTTTTTTCGTAAGTCCAGGATGGTGGCGGCGTTACGGACGCCATACGTGACACGCGGCAGTTGCTAAGGCGGCCGCACGCGCCGCCCGGCCACGCCGGATCGCACCCGCACTCTCGGGCGACTTAGCGGCGATGGACAGGTTTCCGGCTCCTTGTTTCGATTGTCGGTCGCAAGAGAGATGCGCTGGGGTGCTTTTGTTCTCTCAGACGCCAGAGAAACTTTTAGAGGCCACTTCCCGTCGCTTTATTTACTCATTTTAATTTCTTACCATGGGGAGTGTTTCTTAAGAAGGCTAATGAGGTGGCACTACGCTTACGATTAAGTACCGAGCGTATGGAGGAGATTATGGTCGTCTTACATGTTAGCTGTTCTCAAGACGTACACATATATTGTTGCGTAGATTGAACTCTGCAAAATCCTGTTCCATATTGTGTATATTTAGGTACTACTTCGGCATCACAGCACGCGGCGCATGCAGACTGCGTTCCCAAATTTTGCGCAATGTGTACCTCTAGTATATAAAGACTTTGCTGATGTCAGGAGCAAAGAGAAAATGACGCAGGACTATGAAGTTCATTTTCGAACTTTAACCGATACTCTTCTTGCTCGAGTTTAATCCTTTTCTGTTATTTCTAGAGCATTTTACTGAGATTAGATGCATGCCAACTTGCCATATAGAAAATATAAGGAAACTAATTGCTCTTCAATCCGTCTATGATGCACTCAGTTCGATCCAATGCCTGAGGAACTAGAGAGCACTCTGAGAGTGCATACCTCCGCCAAGCAAGGCAACGATAACGGAAAATACAAATTGGTTCTGAACCCGTGATTTTCTTCGTATCAACACCAAAATTTAATCGTGCCTTTGGATAGTATTAACAATTTCTGTAATTTTCATCAAAATCCGTTCATAACTTTTTGAGTTATGCTGCTAACAAACTCATGACAAATATAGGTCAAACACACAAACAGACAAGCCGATCATCACCAAAATTTAATCATTCATGTATTTCAACGATAGTAACATTTCCTGTAAATTTTATCAAGATCCATCCATAACTTTTTGAGTTATTGTGCTAACAAGCTTAAAACCAAACAAAGTGACAAACAAACGAACGAACAGATAGATTAGCCAAAAATTTCGGTAATTTACTCTTTGTATTAAAGCTCATATAAATTTCATGAAAGCCATCAGTTACTTTTCGAGTTATGGCCTTAACGAAACATAGGAAGATAAACAAATAAACAAATAAACGAACAGATAGATGAACGAATTATCACCAAAAGTTAGTCATCTGTTACTGTTAACACATGCCTAACAATCCCCGTAAATTTCGTAAAGATCCGTCCATAACATTCTGAGTAATCTTGGTGACAGACAAACAGCCGCAAAGACAGACAAACACAATAACAGAATAACAGACAGACAGACAGACAAACGCGACAAAAACCTAATCTCCTTGGCGGAGGTAATTAGTCCTAACTGGTCTACCTGGTCCGCAACTTCATTGTGTACATTCAGTTCACTGCGTAGGATCGTTAATTGTGCCAATTACGATTGATACGGCTGAAGACTCTATCTTGCGGCGTAGGGTTGAGTTTTGATCGTTTTAGGCGTGATCGGTTTGCGATTCATACCTGAAACTCAACTAAAAATGTCAAATCTAATGCTCGGAACTAAAATTCTCGAAAAGTTAAAGCAAAATGGATTAAATTAGCTCAATCGAAGTAAATGAATCCAATGCGACTGGAAATTACAACACCCTGAGACAGCTCTTAAATTAGTGTATTAGAGAACACCGACTGATTTATCAGACCAGAATTAGCAAAATTAGTGGAGCAGGGTGGGGGTGCCCTGCAGTGTGACGTGTCTGACAGAAACTCAATCTGCAGTCAATTTATCGTGCAATTCTACGAATAAGCAATATAAATAAGATTTGTTTATTTTATTAGCTATGAATTAATTACAACATGGGAATTAACTACCTGGAGTAAATAACGGGTTCAGTACTTGAACGAGCATCCTGAGAGCAGCTGAACGATACATCCCAAATAAGAGTTTTTATCAGTAATGATCCCCTCTGGATGAATCAGGCAGTCAAATGCTGCATTGCAAGGCGACAAGTGCGTTACAAAGCCTGGAAGCATAATCCAACTGAGGAGAACAGGTCCTGTCATATTAGGGCATGTCGGGATGTGAAGAAAATAGTCAGGACCACTAAAAGGGAAAAAATAAGTTTCCGTAGCCGCTATATAGGCAAAATACAACCCAAAGGCAGTCTATAAATATTTAAATGATAAACGACTCAAAAATGAAACTATAGGCCCGCTTAACAGGCCAGTCGGTGGAATCACGAATGACCTAAGAGGCAAAGCCACAATCTTGAACGACTATTTTACTAAGGAATATGTTACGAATATTCCTGAACCAGTACCGATGCAAGTTGCTTCCATAGACACATGTGTTTTCACGGAGGTCGAGATCCTTCAAGAACTGACTCACCTGATTGTGTACAAATCCACGGGTGTAGATAATCTTATTCCCCGTGTTCCACGGGAAACGGCTCCAGTCATTCTGAAGCCACTGCTAGAAATAGTCAATCGGTTGTTAAGAACGGGAGAAGTTCTGCAGGATTGGAAGCTAGCTAATGTGATTATGGTACATAAGATGCATCAGCTCATATCCGACACTCAGCACGGTTTCCGAAATGGAAGAAGTTGCTTAACAAACTTACTGGACTTCTTTTCAAAGTTACAAAAATTAAAGTTGAAGAAAAGGGTGTAGACCTTGTGTATCTAGACTTCAAAAAGGCTTTTGACAAAGTCCCTTGTCAACTGCTGATGAAAGAATTAGAAGCCCATGGCACCCAAGGAGACTATTTACGTTGAACCGGGGAATGGCTTACGGGTCGGCAGCAGCGAGTGAAGCTTGTAGGAGAGACGAGAGACTGGACGCACGTATAAACAAGGGTTCCACAAGGTATCGTGCTTGGCCCACTTCTGTTCACAATTTACATCACTGATGTCGATCTTAACATCCGTAGCAAAATCAGTAAATTTGCGGATGATACTAAACTATGTCATCCTGACATAAAATGAACTGAATATATTACATTGACTTCTTCATGGATTAGAGCAGTTCATAGTGAGCATTTGGAATAAACTCCATTTCGACGTTGTCGGTGCGGAGACAGTCAATATGTTTAAAAATCGGTTTGACATACATTGGGAGAGACATTCTCCTCCACAGCTAAGAACTCCTCCTCCAGGAGTCGCAAATTCTTAACGGCCAAAGCATCCGAGGCCACTTTAATCCGGCTTCTTCTCTCTTCCGCTCCGACTACACAGTTGGACGTCTCTAAGCTCCGCATTTCAGCCGCTATTGATCGTGCTTTTATGCATGATCGTCTCTTTGACTGAGATTTTTCCCCATTTTCTTTTCTTTTTTCCTCAGTCATCTATATCCTACTGACATAATGGTAATAGCTCATAGAGGGCCAGGCGTAAGCTCCGGTGTCTCTTTGGGAAGGGCCTATTGGTTCGTCTACTGCCGCCTTTATAATTTAGAATAACTAAAATGAGTTATTATAGCCTTGCTTAGGATTGCTACTTTTAATACAGTGAGAACATTAACTAACAGTGGAGTTTCCACGAGTTCCAGCAGTTATTATTATTAAGATAAACTAGACTGGCGACTTGAGAACGGAGGAAACTCCATAAGGTTAACAAAACCCCACGCAAACAGTTCAGCAAGCGAGCAAACGAAAGAGAAGATCAGAGATCATAGAATAGCTCTGTTTACAGATTGCTTAAAACTGACAATACCCGCCAAGCAAAGGCAGAGCCATCAAGACCATTCCATACTTCTACACATGATGGAAAAGAATGAACGAGAATATTGGCTTGCACAGCATCTTACCGGTTCCAAGGAAAACTTAGGAAGAGCACCAATACGCCGAGTATACCTCACCCGAGCAAATGTCTCCGGAAGAAAACCCGCCAGTGCATGACTAGGGCCATTAAATATTTTATAGAGAATGCAGACCCCACCAACTCTGCGACAATGCACCAGATCATAAGACACAACACCATCGAGCAAGAACGCACATCGACGAACCACTCGGTCTAGCAAACTCAGATAACAATCAGTAGCAGAACCCCAGACTAAGGAGCAGTATTTCAGAAGGGGGAGGACATAGCAATTAAAGCAGCGACGTGTCAATTCTACCGAACTAAACACCCTCCAAGCACGTCACATGAGACCGATTTTCTGCGATGGTCGTGAGGCAACCGAACGGATGTAGGGCTCAAACGTGAACTTTGGATCAAAATTGACACCCAAGATTACTCAGTCATTAACCACAGGAAGTGACACACCATCCAGTATGAGCACGGGAAGAGCAGGTCTCACTGTCGTGACCTAGACACGAGCATGGTCTTAGCCTAAACTGCATTTAGTAATATCCCCCACCTTGAACACTAGGAGTCAATCACTTCCAAGCCACGCTGAATGGATTCTGAATCCTCCAACCTATTACTAGCATTCTCGCAAACAGCCAGCAAAGTAACATCACCAGCATAATCAACAAGTAAATTATGAACAAGATCAAACAGGTCTGCTGTTTGATCAGCAGCACACTACCTTGTGGGACACCAGAAATCGCATCCAAAAACTCACTACTCTTCCCATCAACAACTACACATTGGCGTCTACTAGCCAAAAACTGACTAATAACCGCGAAAATTAAACCACCAATACCCATCAATCTTAGCTTGTGGAGCAATCCAAGGTGATTCACGCGATCAAAAGCAGCACTGAAGTCAAGCTGGACCAACCTTGCCTCATGACCCCTATCAAGTGCCAGCTGCAACTCACGGGAAATGTGAAGCAGGGCATCACAAGTTCCCAAGCCCTTGCGAAAACCATACTGCGTTGGGGGAAGGACACCTTGCTTCTCAAGAAAGCGACCCAACCTCGAATCAACCAATCTCTCGTAAACTTTCGACAAAGCAGGTGGGCTCGAGATGGGTCTCTTGTCAGAGGTTCGAGATGAGCTTAACTCGACTTTGACGAACCAATCGATGACATTTATTATATTACGCTTAATTTGTACTACTACTTAAAGATTACTGTAAACGGTTGTGGTTGTTGTACAGATGTTCATCCATGGTGATACCGGTATCGACATCACAGCCTCATGCCGAATGCCTAATATTGTAAATCTAATATCGACAAATGATAAAATTTAATGTTTCGGGATTGTCTCCCATGTTCAGAAAATCAGTACGATAAAAAAATGAATACCATTCTAACTGATGCAACCAAGTTTACCCTTTATGATTCGCATACCGATACCTTAAAACTTATGCTTAAATTCACAAATTTTTAAAAAAATTGTTAGACCAGGGCATTATCACTAATTCGACTCACTGTTAACGCTATGCAACTCAGGTGCTTCCCTTAGAGTCTTATACGAGCTCCTGAAGGTACTGATAGCCGGTACCCCCTTACGACCAACTATAGCTGCCTATAATGCCCCGTTCTGGAAATTGCACAATTCCTCGTGCCATTAGTTGAGCCTCTAACAACCAATCAGTTCGTTGAATTTCGAAAACGGTATCGAAAACCTTCAATTGCCTTCCAGTGCCTACTTGTCCAGCTTTGATATCACCTCTCTCTTCACCAACAAACCCGTAGATGAACTACAGATATTATTTGTAACAAAAATTTTGATGACACAGATAACACAACATGGACCAACCCACCTTCAGAACTTTTCTTAGTCCTGCTATTGAAAATTTTTTCTTTATATTTAACAATAGACTGTACAAGCAAATAGAGAAGTGTCCATGGGCTCCTCGCTCGGTACCAGGTTAGTAAATACTTTTCTATGCCATCATGAAACTCTTTAGTTTAACGATTTCTCAGATAACTTTAAACCGATCCATTATAAAGGTTTTGTAGATGACACCTTCCTCATATTCATAAACCAAACCGATTCTGATTTATTTCTGTGATATTTGACTTGTGAACATCAATTTCACTGCTGTAAACCAATCGAACAATTCTTTAGCTTTTCTAGATATTTTGATAACTAATCAAGCTTCAGCACTGACCACTAAGGTTTACAGAAAATCCACATTGTCAGGCTTCGGGACAAGTTTCTTCAGTCACTGCTGCGATCAATTTAAAATAAATACAATAAAAACTTTACGATTTGGGACATGCCATTTGTCTTCCTTCTACCTTGCATTTTCAAATGAAATAGACTTTCTCCGAACATGTTTTTAAAATCACAGTTATGCGCACCATTTTCTCGACCATTACTACAAACTATTCCTAGACAAACTATTCGATCCCAGAATTACTAAACCATTTGTCCGTAAGTTTGAAATTTTCACTCTACCATATTACAACAAAGCGTCTGTCACCTCAGCATACACTTTAAAGACGATCGTCTCTGAAGCTTACCCGCATATAAAGTACAAATTTTAATACAAAAACTCATTTACCATAGGTTCCTACTTTAAATTCAAAGACAAGCCCCCCTCCGCCTCACACCTCTGCATATCAGTGCTGTCAACAGGTTCCAATACTAAAGCTGCAATGCTTCCCATATAGGTAGCACTGGGTAACATTACAAAGCTCGAATCGAGTAACATTTAGGCGTATCCAGTAGAACCGGTTTACCACTCGCGAAACCTGCTCATTCCGCTCCCCGGCTCTATGCAGAGCAAATAAGTATCTTATCAGCAAGAAAGGCATCTTCGTTATTGACTTTATCACTCCACTCGAACTCACAACGTTAGAATCTCTCTCCATCCATGATGACAACGGCTGTGCCTCTACACGCAACTCATACCTCATCGCTATTTCTATGGCTGTTCAAGTATCGACATTCGGCCCCTCCAAGCAGCTTCGTTTATTTACATTTTAGACTTTGTTGTCCCAGCAGTATCTCTTTTCTGCTGTTGTTTAAGAAATAGAGGACATTTTTTATTAGGATAGATGTTCCTATATATTTTTGTCTCCTAAAGATGTGAGGCAACACAGAAACGTTAAATTTTGTGATTTGTCGACATTAAATTTCCTTTATGAAATTAGTCTTAGATTAATATTTTAATTTCCTGACATAATATTGTGAGTCTTCCCGAACGCATATGTATTTAAGTATTTCTTTCTGTAGTTTATAAATCTCAAACACTCTTGAGCTTAAGTCAGCGGTTTTCTAGTCTTTCGAACCTTTCGGAGTAAAGCTCAAGTAAATCTTTGACGTTGGCACTGTAATCCAAAAGCCGTTCCAGTTTTTCTGCGGTGCACTTGTCATGGTTTTCGACCACTTAAAGGTTTTATCCAACGGACGTAGACGATCCTCTCTTGTAACTCTGTCCAGTCAAGGACTTATTTGGGAAGGAGAACTGATGAGAGCGGAGGGGGTTGGGTAGGACGTCAGAAGTTGAGGAGCTCCAGCAGATAGTGTTGACGGATGACCTCCCTCTGCTGCCGTGCAAAAACTCACTCGCTTCACCAAAACTGGCACCACTTAATTGCTCTGTCTTGGAGGATATTGTGAAATTGCTTCTTCAATCCTAATTGATCAACATTGCATTAGGTGAACATATCGGAGAAGGCAATATTGCTTCAAAGTGTATATTGCAAAGAATTTATTTTACACTCATCACAGGCATGGAAATACTGTTGAAATTACATTTTATCAAGTGTTGCGTAACTCAAAAATTTAGAACACACGTATCACACACTGAGAAATGTACTGTGGTAAAGTATTGATAATGATCTTGCTAGAAGCTCTGACACAAGTGAAATGCTGTCCTCTCTTGTTGAGTTCAAGTTAAAAGGAATGTATTGCGAATTGATGTATCTGAGCTCATCAGATAAAGTTTTTGTTTGTGGTATAAATGTATGAGTGGATGCGAATTATTCCAGATATATTTCTAGAATTATGAAGTAGCTGTAGACCATATAGCAATGTACAAGACCTTGTAGCAGTTTTTTATGTGTTGTGTTAAGAAAGCAGAACTTAGATAATAAATTATTAAGGAATGGCTATTATTAATATGATACTGTGTAAGTATGGATAGAATATAATGATGATACTAATTATGATTATATAGTCAAAAATCAGATTAAATTACAGTGATCTTAAGTTTCGGAGGACGTGTTTTAGTTTGGTTACAGAAAATATATTATTAAAATGCCATTTGTGGAAAGTGCGTGCTCAATGATATTTGAAGAGGCCGAAGGAATGTAGTATTCGCCAGAAAAAATATAATTAAAGAATTGTATAAATGAACGAAATGACCACTATAGTATTCCTCTCAGTAAACTCTATCGTATTTTTCAGTGATGTAATTCAATCATTACCTGGAACCCCTTCTTGAGTCTTCTTGTGAGTCTCCGGAAGAAATTGCTCTGCAGCAGCATGCTAAGCTACTGGTTACTAAAAATATTAATTTACATACAGTAGTTATTTCACAAACGATGTATTACCTCACTGATGGTTTATTAGTAAGTTATGTTCTAAATTTGCGGTTATTTTTGCCACACTCTCTCCTATACACTGCATACGCTAATATTAAGAAGGCATAAAGTTCGTTTGCAGATTAAAATGTAGCAACGTAGCTACTTATTTGATCGGAAGAAGTTACAGTTAAAAAGGTCGAACAATGATCGCTGTATCTATTTTTTTTTCATTCTGGACAATGGAAAGTATAGCCAGGTTTTATCTTAGTCAACCAAACAATGAAATTAACTTTCCCATCATTTGAAACAGCGTATCAAGAGTAGTTCTGAAAAGAAGTAACAATAAAGTTTTCCAAAAGAGTTACTCAATAATGTGGCGTAAACTTGAAGCAACTTTTCAAAAGAACAAAACAATATTTCTCTTGCTAGTTTAACATTTCATTTTGTAAAATATTATTTCAATGCTACAAGGATTTCAAGTCGTTCAAGAACTGCATGGGCATCGAGCATATGAATATATATTTTGGGTGCTTGTACGCAGCTCTGCCGTACACGAGAAGCTGTCTGTTGTTCATCCGGCTATAATGACGGCCCGCGGAGTATTCGCTAGGTAGTAGAGTTTTCAGTGTGTCTGCGTATCTATCCTTATGCGCCCATGGCTGCCAAATTATGAATTTTCCAAGAGCATAAATTTCCTCAAGAATTCGACTGGTAGCTCTGGCGGCGGCCTTACCAGCGGTTCTGTAGCGGGCGACCGCTGGCCAGCAGAGAGGTGGAGGTGTGTCGCTGCTGCAATTACCATTTTGGACTACGCTTCAGGAGCACGTGACTGCAGGCAGTCAACTTGATATCTTATTTTGTAAACCGTAGGTGAGGTGGGTCGTGGGCTGAAAGGTCCAGACGTACGTCAGTTCGAGTTCAGGTGGACATACTAGTTGCATTTAGATAATTTCAATAGGTACGCCGAACATACTGAAAAGTAAAAGCTTGTGCAAGGCGTACAAGCCGACGAAGGCTATGTCCACAGTAACTCTACACGTACTCAATCGCAGTAGGCATTTCACCATGCAAAAAGTAAACTCGATCTGGTAAATTCAATCTTCGAGGCAAGAAACTCTTTGGGTTGAGAAGCAGCAGGCAGCGAAGTGCTCGTGTTTCATATTTCGAAGGAAGTTGACAGGCGTGGATGTGAGGGAAGTGCAACTGTGAGTGGCCTCCGGTCGGCTTACTTAGGAGTTTTGGGCAACTGCTGCGGCGTACAATCCTTAGTTTTAATACAATGTTCAAAAAACATCGAATATTGGCTTACATTTTGTACATTACCCAAGAGTTATCGATTGATTCAAAGCACTATATGATACAGGACGTAGTTTGCTCCTAGACTGGTGTAGAGCACTTGTAAACCTGCCATCGTTTTCTTCAGAATACGCCGCTGGTCAGGCAGGCCTAACCTCAAGCTCTCTGGGGAACCGTCGCTGCGTCCACCGCTGCACTTGCCTCTTCAATATATTTTTTTATTGAACGCTGAGAATATGGTGTTTCATTGAGGTGTAAGAATGGTAATGCCTTTGGACGACTCAAATGGGAAAGTTGGTTCCATTTGGCTCGGGCCAGGAATGATGTTACCACCGAGGTCGTCATAAATGTCACCTCGTGTAGAGAGCTTCGCCCCAAATGCAGTTTATGTCGTAAGGCAACAGTATGTTTGGCTACTCGATGCTTGAGGCGGTCTCGTCTTGGGTGCAGAATTCGTTTGAAGCTCAATATTGGAAATGCTCGTCGGTAGTGGAAACGGAGAAATTTTCAGAAAAGTCTAGTGGCCAGCGGAGGTTCGTAGTATCCGTTACATTACGGGTATATCGCCTTATGATTAGTTATGATTACGAAAAGATAAGACTTTGATAAATTAGATTAAAATAAAAAATCTATTGCTAAATAATTCTGGTGATTGTAAATTCTAGCATATATACCACATTTATGCATATAAGACTGAAATGTTTTCAGTTAAGCTATTTTAAAAGTACCTGTAGCTAAACTACCTTTCTTCAGCAACAAGCAGACATATTGATGAATGGTATAGTCAATTTTTCCATCAGTGAAGCCCCTAGAAAAAACTTAGAGTAAATGTACACTACTTTGACTGGTTTCTATAAATACCGTCCATAGAAGTTCAGCCACCATTCTGTTGTGAACTATGAGGCTATCATCAGTACTGTGAGGTAATAGTTTCTACCTATTTACTTTGTTGACACACAACTGTTGGCTCGAATTGCCCCTTGGGCATCAGCAAACTGAATATTCCTCCACGCTTGCCTCTGTAATAAAGTAGTAAATTAGTGACAATTATGTCGGAGCAAGTTATAAGTCTATTACAGAGTCAGTATCCAATAGGAATATTTATACTACCGAAGTGTGATTTCACATATATACACTGGAATTAGACAAATATTTACAACGAAACTGTAAAATAATCTCAAACTGAAACAATGAAAAAATCCTCGTTGTGATGGCTTATATTACTGTAGTTAGTGGAAAATAAATGTACACAGTGGCATGCTGTAGTGTAGAGCCTTATGTCTTTTATGCAGTCTAACTTTTGACACTAAAACCAAAGTTCTTCCAGTATAGCCACATTTAAATAGAAAACTAACCGGGACTGGTGAGCGACACAATTCGTTTGTACCAGAATAGAAGTGGCGCGAGAACTTCCGCACTTGGAATTTAGCGAAACTTCTTCAGTAGTGCAGACATAATTTCGAACAGTTATTCTTGGCCCAAGAGGATATATGATTAGTACTTCGGCAGCGGTAGCTTTACTTCGGACTAGGGGCTGTTAAGCACCAAAAATGATGTCGATATTTCTCGGAAACGGGCGGCAGTGTGCGTAGATTCTAGACGAACTACAAGACAGTAAATTTATATACAAGGGATATGCATCCGGCAACTATGTATAACCGCGTTCTTTCTTAGTTAGAAACTAAAAATTTCCTTGCCTTCAGGTCAAGTAGTTTACTAGTTACATAAGGCTGCAAAGGTTATCTACTGTTTTCTAATGGTATATACATTTTTATTTACGTAAGTAAAGCGCTAACTCATACTGAATATACATAGATCAGAAGGGCACGGCAACACACCAAATCTAATCTAATACTAAGAATGACCGTCGTGTGTTTATAAATATATTTATATGTTCGCTGTCACGCTCTTAACGAAACAGGCGGAATTTAGCCCAGGTTGTAGGCTCTGGTTGTCCTCTCAAGTTCCATTGAAAGTGATAGGCAGAAAATAGGCTGGGTTGCAGAAGATGGCAAACGTATCTTAAAGCAGCTAGGGACAGTTGAAATTCCAACAATAAAGACATCGCAGGCTTAGTCTGATTTGTACGAGTATTAGCTTCTCCATACATCGAATCTACGGCAAAGTATAGGGCGACCTTATGTCTGAATGCACTTCTTGCATTGCCAAAGTTGAAATCGTNGATCAATGAAGAAAAGAAGAAAAGTAAGAAGCAAATAAGAGAAGAGGAGATTCCGCACCGGCCTAGAGGCATTAGGCAAACGTATAGGTTATTGCGTGAATTCTTCACGCACGGGTCCACTAGTGTAAATAATATAACACGCCTCGCTGTGCGTTAAAATAGCTAATATTTGTGATAATGTTGTAGCTCAAATGTTAGTTTGCGTTTTCGTTCTATGATTGTAAAGCCATCTCAGGCACACGGCAGGAGATTAGGACAGTTCCATGTAGGTAGGTTCGAATTTTCCGGATCGTTAGTCACGACTCATGAGCGTTCTCTGGACATCTCAATTTAACTGAGTTAAAGGCGTTCATCTCATACCGACTACTCTTGAGATGGCCTCACGCTCCAGCCAGAGGGCAGGAATAAACTTGAGGCCGTTTGCAGGGTGGGGAAACCAACTCTCATGACTGAAATTTGAGACAATTTAACAGCTAAGGCGATTAATGGAATATCATGGAACTTTTCCAATAGATGACGTCAAAATTCCAGTTGCCTCGGACTTTATGTTCCAAACACCTGAACTTTCAGTGAAAGATTGCGTGATTGCACAAGTCCGGTAACAGAAAATACTGTATCACTGATTTTGTAAATTAGATGCACATGGCGTCTGAAAACATAAGTTTTCTATTAATATAATTAAAAAATTGGATCCACCTCAAGTAAGTATGCTGTTAGAGATTAAATTGTTTTACGGTTTTACTTACTGAACATTTGGTTGCTAAATGAGTGAGACGAATAAGCGGTTATCGGTTACGTGAGCTGTGAAGATAACTCGCTGCAGGCACTCGCGTAGTTCTCGGAATGCAGCAATGCCACCTTCGCACACAAGGGGTTGCAAGCCGAGCTTTCGCCTTCATACATAGAATTAATTGTTCTTTTAAGTGTCGCAAAATAATGCGTCTTTTGGACTTTGTGTTTCTCTATTTGGTCAAACCTTCCACAATCTTAGCGAAAGTCGCATTCAAGGTAAGAATTTTTTTTCTCGACGCTCGTTTTGCACAACTGGATTGTGGCTAATACCTCGTCATACGTACTGTAAATATATGCATATACCGTGTGTAGTATGTATGTTCCTGCTAGAAGTTGCGCAATTTCCTTGTTTCGGACGCTAAGAAGATTTAAATGCTTCATCTTCTAGTGCGGTTCCTTAAAGGTTTGTTTCACTTACTGACTTCGACCGAGATAATTTAATGCGATGAGCCTTAACTTGTCTACAACTTCAGCCTTGAGCCTTGGATTGGCAATTTTGAATAGACTGTTGATGTCAAACGTAAGGTGTCATCGAGGTAAAATGAACTCACCAACTGTAGCTTATCCGGAAAGTAAGACATGAGCGTTGGTTTAGTTGCTTAGGATAGAATTTTAGATAATAATCCTGGACAAATTACTCCTGCGAGAGCCTCTTACTCAATCCCTACTCCTCAACCCTACATACCTGAACCAATGCCCCTGGCTAAAGCTCCAAACATAGTACAGCTCAAGTGCTTAGCTTATAATGATGCATGGAACTGTTCTAATCTTGCTTGCTTGAGACCCCTTGAATCTGTTCCTGTTGAGTACGCATTTGTAACAGCTTATGCTGCGCACAAAATATTTTACCACTTTGCCCCAGCAGAGATACCGTACGGCACGAATATTCTGCTGTGTAGAAAAGCCATTAACGTATTATTATTTGCTTCCATTACTACCACAGCACAAGCACATAGCTTGAGATCACCGCTACACTGAAATGCTGCCTCCTGAATATCGACCACTAAATCTATAGGAAAAGATAACGTAAATGAGAAGTTGCAAGTGCATATAGTGCATGCATGCTGTTCTTAGACAGGAAGTAAAGTCCAGTGAAATAGCTATCTTGATAGTTAATGATCCTTGTATTGTCTCGAGACCCATATAAGTATAGAGTAAAACGTAGGAAAGGGATAAAAATCTACATTCTGCATAATATATTAAATCTACGTTGTAGTGGATGGCAACAGTAAGGGTAATATTCTTATTCTTCATCGTATGTTAGGGCGGTTTTTAACAAAATTTTCAGTACACTGCAATCCTGAAGCCCTGAAGTATGAACTACACTTGCGATGGGCATTTATGAACTTATCTGTATATGCTAATATGTGTTTTGATGCTACGAGCATCAGGATTTTCGAAGGAATGTAAAACAACAATTGTCTCCATACTCTCGCTCATTACTGTATTACCGTCTGTTTTAAACTTGTCATTAAAGGACGTCATCGATTTACACCACCACAACCCTTCTTACTTTGGCTGAAATTTTTACTTAAAGTATTCGATATGCGCTCTCTTGATTTAAGAGAACATATATCGAGTACCCAGAAGCAAAAATTTTCAACCTATGTATATAAAAGTATTTTGTGAAACAAGGGTAGTCCAAATCGAGGACTTCATGCACTAGAACTTTCATGGGAGAAAGATCTTCAACGTACCTATGGCCTGGACTAGAACGCCTCTTGGCGTAAGACTATCATACGCGGTGGAAGCAAATTTCATCGCTAATCTTAGTTTTTCTAGCATGGGTCAAATCGAGGACAGCCCATCAGACTCCCTACAAAAATTATGAACATTGCTCAACGCCTTCGTCTACTTATTGGGTGGACAGACAAATATATTTACAAATATATATAGGTATAGCTAATTCCTACATTAAATATAACGGAATTTAAATAAAACCTACTAAGTGTAAATTCTACCATTTGTTGCAACGTTGAACTTTACACCTAAATCCACGGGCTTCTGCTCATACGCTTCTCAACGGATAAACGCGCTGGCCTTCTTTAGTCCGCCAGCCTCACAGACCACCACCCTACTACAGAGTCTCTTCAAATGAGCTCCCGCCCATAAGGTTAGGTGAGGCCAGGACTGTTTCCTGTCGCGTGCCAAATTGTTTTTATTGAATGTAGGTGGGTTTTTAGTGTTTTGATGAGATTTTTTTGGGGTTAGTAGTGTTGTTTTACTTAGCGTCAGTCTTTGATTTGCTTTAACTAGCGTCAATCTTTGATTGGCCTTACTTAGCGTCAATATTTGATCATTTGCAGAATCAGTCCTTGCCTTTACTTAACCTAGATGAGAACGAGCTCATTGGACTTAGCAGAACCAGTCCTGGTCTTCACCTAACCTAGATGAGAACGAGCTCGCTCAATATTGTCCTGAAGGCAATTATACCTAAGCCCTGCATTAGTTAAAAAAAATACACTTAATGGCACTCTATTACACTTAACAAACTTAATTACACATAATGTAGGACGTAGCAACATATATATATACACTGAAATCTTCAATGAAAACATCATTACCTCTTTCACTTCGTTCGCGGTTGATAAAAACGTTTCAGTTGTCAGGTCAAATTCAGCACGTGTGTGCAGTAGTTAAGGTGTGTCATTTTGAATGCGGATCCTTAACGTTTAGGGAAAGAATACACTGAAATTAGCTAGTGTACTGATGCTCCATCAAGCTCCATTTATGAGAGTAGAGAGACGCATTGCTTTTACAAGTTGCAGCTATATTAAAAAAAATCAGTATGATTTCATCCTCGGATCAGCTGAAAGGGAAATAGTGGATGCAGATATTGTTAAGCACTCTTTTCTGTTAAAAATTCAACTCGACTAATGTCTTTTTGCACCTAGTAATTAGAGTCGAAGCCCTAGCATATGCTGAAAAAATATACACTGCAGCGTGTTGCTCCTTACGTTCAAAATTCTCTCGTATTTGCATGAGAATGGGAGGGCCTCCGGTCATGACTTAAAACTCTACTGAGGAACAGCATCTCATAAAGTGCCTGAAACCAGAGCGACAGAGATAAAAAAATTTACACATCTGGAAATGTTTCTTAAAAAGAATGGGAACCATGAAAATAAATACTAGGAATATGCCTGGTGGAAACGAAATGAGGGCTCCAAAAGTGCGAAGAGACTCCCTGTTCGGCAGCAAATAAAGTAGATGAGTTGTATAAGTCAGGGATGCGAATACGATGGCAGGCTTTTAAAGGCACCGTCATTGCACCACTGACAAATGTGCCGGGGGACTCTAAAGGATTGATCATAAAGAAGACACTTTAATAGCCGTCCACTTTTATGTTTCCGAATAAGAAACAGCTATGGTCCAACAAAGGAGAGGAGAGCTGTGAACGCGTCATTTAACAGAGACCACAACAATAATGCTGGCTGCAGGTCCCTCTCGCCGCTCTCAAATACTTCAACTGGCCCTGTATATATTCCAGAGAGTCGCAAGGCTAGGGCCATGTTGGGTATAAATTTTATTTTGAACTTACCAGTGTCCTTTCCAGGTTCCAATCTGAATTGTCCTAATTTAAATAAAGTAATAAGGTCATTCGTAGTAAAATAATGTATGTGCAATTAGTACGTGTATGTTAATGGAGATGCATAACACTGAGTAAAGTCTTGTCCCGAAACCAGCAAGATTTTCCTAGCACAGACGAGAATTACCCACCCTGTAAACTGCAGTTTCGTGCTGCACCCCGAAGCAGGTATTTTTCCATCGGTGCTAGGCAAGCGTCTTGGTTTTGGGATACCACTTTTGCCAGTAGTGTTATTTGTTACGCTAGTGAAATTGCAACGAGGTCAAAAGTCAGTTACTGTAGTAGCGAATAGAGTTTGTAACTTCTTTATATTCGAAGTCTTACTTCTGCCTTCCTGGTTCTGGCCATTTAGTGCAGTTTCTGGACAATTTTATATTGCACTTAACCTGTGAAATTCTATCAAGAACCTGGAAGCCGGCAAAAAGCAAGAGCAATACACACTTATGTCTGCCTGCAGCAACAATCACAAGCTTACATGGTCACCAATAGAATTATCCACAGTCATTCAAATTCCAATCTTATCGCTTGATTATAATCTACCATTCGTCTTGATGTCACAACTCATCAGTCAACTCTTCACTCCCGAATAATAGCTAGGAAATCATCGTTATATCGCCTATCGCAATTAGAATCTTCCCATGTCACCTGCTCTTCCAAAGCTCGAGGTCTGCCCGTCGACAGTCATGTCACGGAGGTCTGCTGAGAACACCACGCCCGACGTGGGCGACAATAGCAGAATTTGCCGCGTCACGTTGTCATTCCTTGGGCTCCATTAAGACGGTTTGTGTTGGTACAGTAAATTGAGTTCTGTTAAGGCTTCACAAGGAGTGTTTTCGGCTCCTCTCGGGACGGACCACTGAGCGCTGTCGTGTCTCGTTGTAATGAGAAAAGGAAGGACAGTCATCTGCTGTTGAGAATTTGTCTCTTCACCACCCGCCGAACCTTGGATCAGACGTTGGAGGGACAAAAAATGTCACCATTAGTCTATTGGTCTATGGAAAACCAGGGGCTTGCTTCGGTCATTCCAATTATCCAGAGTGTAATACGTTGATAGGCAACAGCTAACACATAATTTAGAAGCAAGACAAAAAATCACTGAGATGGTAATAGGCCGCTTTACTACAAACGTTAACGGCGTTTTTTCTCAAAAACTGCTTCAGCGATAACGCAAACTAAGATTAACCAGTCGGTTCAGAACGATGCAATTTTATGAATGCAGCACTATGAATGACAGTGGTTAAATTTCACTTCGTAAGTAAGAGCGACAGCTTAGCAGTGCTAACAGTAACCGCAACGGTAACAGCAGCAGTAGCCCAGTGCAAGACTAGAAATGAAATTGCAGTAGTGACAGCAGTAACAAACAGTCCAGCAACAGTGACAGTGTGGAGTCATTGAAAGAACACTAGCACTGATAGTGGCAGTGAAGTAGTGACAGTGTAGTAGCAGAGACACTGTAGCAACAGTGCTAGTGCAGCAGCGGTGCCAGTGCAGCGGCGGTGCCAGTGTAGCAGTAGTAACAGTCCAGCGACTATCTGCAACATACTCTGGCAAATATTGCATCACTCACAGAGGTAGTGCAGTGGTGACTGCGTAACACCGGTGCAGGTCCAATAAACGTAGCTGCTTACCCAATCTCAAATTTATAGGCATTTATCCGATGCTATCAGATACCGTTCACTATTTAGTCGTAGGCAGCTGTTAAATGCCTTTAATTTCTGTTTGGGTAGGAGCAATTGAAGTGCAGTAGAAGAGACACTGAAATTGCAGTGATAGTAGAGTGGTAGCAGCTTAGTAGCAACAGCAGTTACAATATACCTTCGGGTAGAAACAGAAGCAGCAGTAGCTACAGTCTAGCAATGGCGTCAGTGTGCCAGCGGAGATATTGTAGTAGTAGTGACATTCTAGTAGCAGTCACGGTGTAGCAGAAGTAATAGTGAGAGTGTAGCAATGGCATCAGTGCGCCAGCACAGAATGGCATCAGTGCGAAAGCAGAGAAACTATAGTAGTAACAGTGCGGCGGTCATTATAGTGTAGAACCAAAGATAGTGAAGTTGCGCAGATAGTGCAGTGTAGTGGTGGTACTGTGGCATTAGTGGCAGTGAAGCAGCAGTAGCAGTGTAACAGCAGGGATATTTTTGCTGCAGTGGCATTTTTGCAGCAGTGAGAGTGTAACTGCGCAGAGAGTGTAACAGTAGTGACAGCATAGAAACAGTAACAGTGTTGCAACAATGACGGCGTAGTTACAGTGGCAGTGTAGCAGAACCGATAGTGTAACAAAAGTGAGTACAACAACACGAACAGTGTAGCGTCCGTGAAAGCGGGGCAGCAGTGAGTGACAGTGCTACAGCAGCCACATTGTAGCAGCAGTGACAGTGTAGCAACAACAACAACAGTATGGTAGAAGTGACAAAGTGCAGCAGTGACAGTGTCTTTGCAGTGACAACTCAGTATTAGTAATTATAGTGCAGCAGTTGTGACAGCGTAGCAGCACTGCTATCATAGCAATAGCCACAGCGTAGCAACACCAACGGCGCAGCAGCAGTGACAGTGTAACGGCTGCAATAGTGTAGCAGCAGTAGCAGCAACAAGAATGTAGCAGCAGTGACAGTGTAGCAACAGTGATAGTGTAGTAGCAGCAACCTTGTGGCAGCAGCGACAATGTAGCAGAAGCGGTTTAGCAGCAGCGACAGTGTAGGAGCAGTGACAGTGCAGTACCAGTAAATTTAGCAGTAGTGACAGTGTAACAGCAACATCCGCGCAGCTGTAGCAGCGATGCGAGTGTAGAAGCGGTGACAGTGTAGCAGCAGTGAAAGCGTAGCAGCAGAGACAGCGTTGTAGCAGTGAAAGTGTAGCAGTAGTGACAGTGTAGCAGCAGTGACAGTGTAGCAGCAGTGACAGTGTAGCATTACAGCGCGTGCGCACCAACAACTCTGTGACGTCACAAGTTCTCTCATTGATTTTCTTGCTGCGCCGTAGATGGGAGTGTGGGGAGTGCGGGAGAGAATGTGAGGGAGTGGTAAGGGAGTGAAGGGGGTGTTAGGGTGAAAGTGTAGTGGGTGAAGTCGTGAGGGGAGTGGTAGGGTGAGAAGGGAATGAGGGAGTGACAGGAGGAGGAAGGAGTGGGGGAATGAGCGACCAAAGACAACGATCGGTATGGGAAAAGTAAGGAAAAAAAGGCAAGAGGGGAATGTCTTGAGAGTAAAGCACGTGGACGAGTGGGAGATGTATGATGTGTTCGAGAAGTGAGGTGAATGGGTAAATTAGAAAGAGTGAAGGGAGTGAGAAGAGTAATGGGTATGTGAGAAGTAGAGGTCAGTGAAGCGAGAAGAGTACGGGGAATGAAAGTCAAGGAATTGAGAGGAGCATGCTGAATCAGGCAGGAAAGCGAGGGAAATGAGCGTTAGGGAAGGGAGAGAAGTGCAAGAATAAGAGTCAGGAAATTAACAGGTATGTGAGAAATAAAATTCATGGAATTGAAAGTTTTACAGGCAATAAAAGTCAGGGTATAAGAAGAGTGTGAGGAATAAGAATCAGGAGACTGAGAGAAGCATGAGAAATAAGCAGGGGTTCGAGAAGAGAAGAGGGAAAGAGAATCATTAGTATGAGCGGAGTATGGGAATGTGCTTTAGGGGAATCAGAATCAGGGGATTGAGAGCAGAGTGGGAATAAGAGTTAGGGCAATAGAGGAGTATGGACAATGAGAATCAGGGGAATGAGAGAAGCATAGGAATGAGAATCAGGGCATGAGAGCTACGCAGGAAGAAGAGTGAAAAGACTGAGACTAGTGTGAGGAACGAAAGCCAGGAGAATGATGGAATGTCGGGAGTATGAGTCAGAACAATAAGAGAAGCGAAATGAGAATTAGGAGAATGATACTGTCATATTTGCAAAGCGAGCCAAAGGAATTAGAGGAGTGTAGTAAATAGAGTCGGGAGATTGAGAAGATTTTAGGGAATGAGAGCAGGCTAGGACAAGAGGGCCAGGGGAGTGATAGGAGTGTAGGGCATAAGAGCCAGGGGAGTGAGAGGAGTGTAGGGCATAAGAGCCAGGGGAGTGAGAGGAGTGTAGGGCATAAGAGCCAGGGGAGTGAGAGGAGTGTAGGGCATAAGAGCAAGGGGAGTGAGAGGAGTGTAGGGCATAAGAGCCAGGGGAGTGAGAGGAGTGTAAGGCATAAGAGCCAGGGGAGTGAGAGGAGTGTAGGACATCAGAGCCAGGGGAGTGAGAGGAGTGTAGGGTATAAGAGCCAGGGGAGTGAGAGGAGTGTAAGGCATAAGAGCCAGGGAGTGAGAGGAGTGTAGGGCATAAGAGCCAGGTTAGTGAGAGGAGTGTAGGGTATAAGAGCCAGGGGAGTGAGAGGAATATGGGCAAGGAGAGAGTCAGAGGACAAATAGGAGTCGAAAAATGGGAGGCAGGGTGGTGAAAAGAGTGTGGATGAGTTAGGGTCAGGGAGTGAAGGGATTGTGAGGAATGAGAGGAGTTATGGGAATAAGAGTCATTGAAGTGAGCAAAGTACTGGGAATGAGAATCATTGGATAGAGAGAATCACTTGTAAGGAGGGTTGGAGAAGTCAGAGGAATGTGAGTAATGAGGATCGGGGGAGAGAGGGAGTGCAGCGATCAATGGGAGTGTAGTAAGTCCAGAGAAGGATAGATGTGTGAAGATAGCGGCAAGATAGCAGGAGTGAGAGAAGGTGAGGCATCAGTGTGAGACTGTGAGTACTCTATAAGGTAGTAGAAGACAACAATTATTGTCATCTGCTGAGCGTGCGGTAGTGAAGCTGGGTAAGGGAGGAAAAGGGAGGAAAATGAGGTGCAGGAATGGTAGGCTGGAGTGACGGTGTTGAGCGTGGGGAGAAATTTGTGAGTCTGGAAGGAGAGGAGCAATGGAAGGAGAGAAATACCTGCAGGCAATTAATTGTGGAAAGTTTAGATACAATGATGACTAGCCTATATACAAAAAAACTAAAGGGTGAAGACATGCATGCAAATTTAAAGTGAGATCGAGGCAAGCAATACGAATCTACAAAATGAACTCAAAGGAGAGGTTAACTTTTTACCGATAAAGTTAAAATGATAAAAAAAGATGCATCGACGAAAAGTAGAATGGTTTGGAAAATGAGACTCTAACTTTTTAACGGTTATGATGCTTGCAGTCCAGCCGTAGCTAATGCTAAAACCATCAGTGCAGTATGTGGAACTCTCTTACAAAAACATTGCTGCTCTTTTTATTTTCTGAAATCCTAAGTGAATTGAATGAGATGTTAAATCAAGGAGTTGCATCCTAAAGGAAATAATTTATGGCTCATCTATCTTTCGGATCACATACAGTACAATAGTCGGGAGCATTGTACAGTATATCGGTTCAAGTAAGAGTCCCGTTTTACTTCATTTTTACTTGCAATTCATCTATTCTACAAAATGAATATAATTCTCCTTGGCAGTAGTGTAAACTTAACCTATTCAGTAAATTATGACCAGCAACATACACGAGGGACGTATAAAGTTTTAAGCATCACTGTACAAGAAGCGTCGATGCAGGGTCAAACCTATGATTTAGTGAAGTACATACAACTTTTTAGAAGTAGTCCTGCCAAATTTTGAGATTCTAAAAAGTTGAAAAATATATCATCAAAAATTTCTTATCCCGTATAGTTTTTTGATACTTGAAGCTATTAATACACCCCTAGTATAGTGGTAAGGTGCTTGAGTTCACCCACAAGTTGAGCAGATGATCACCCGAGTAAAGAGTGCGATATTTTTATGAGTAAGGAAGAAATACGAAGACGGGTGAAGAGCAAAGGTAGAACTTTTAATTATTTCAATCGTACTGGTATATTTTACTGCTTCATTGTCAAAGAACGGCCCAGTATCTAATTTTTTAACAGTTCTGACACCTGTCACAGCTCTCTTCCCTATGGTGTTCGAAAATTCTGGATTACCCACAGTACTCGCTAGATAAAAGCTCGCCAGTGGAACTATAGAGTCTGTTAATCGAGATCAAGTATCCACTGGCAGGAAAAACTAAGAGTACAAAGCAGAAGAAAGTCTCTGAGCGATATGGTGGGCTTAGAGCTGAACACCAGCATACATGGAGCTGAAGGATAAACATGTCTTACACAAATATTAGTAAATATATACTTGGTGGTTGATGCATGGAAGGTTTGAAGTCGGGAACTGAATTTAATCAATGGAGATGAAACCCTATCAGGTTTTTAGAGTTCTAACTACTTTTTAGTTGATACATTTACAATTAGAGCACTCTGAGAGCGCATACCTCCGCCAAGCAAGGCAACAGTAACGAAAAATTTAAATTGGTTCTAAAACTACGATTTCCTTCGTATCAGCACCAAAATCTAATCATATGTGCCTTTTGACAGTAATATCATTTTCTACAATGTACTTGAAGATCCGTGCATGGCCTTTTTAGTTACGTTGTTAACAAATATTTTGGCAAACATTAGTCAAACACACAAAGGGACCAACCGATCATCACCAAAATTTGATCATTTATGTGTTTTATTATTTCTAACAATTCCTGTAAATTTCATAAAGCTCCGCTCATAACTTTTGAGTTATTTTGATGAAACGAAAATCAAACACAGAGACAAACAGCCAAGGGGATAAACAGATCATTACAAATTTGATCATTTATTCTTCGTAAAATTCCTAACAGCTCATGAAAAATTCACAAAAATTTGTCCATAACTTTCTGAGTTATGGCACTAACAAAAGAGAAGCAGACAAACAAACAAAGAAACAAACGGTTTAGCGGATCTTCACCAAAAGTTAATCTCCAGTTACTCTTAACGTGCCTAACAATGCCTACAAATTTCATAAAGATTTGTTTATACATTTTTCAGGTATTTTGGTGACTGACAGACAACCAAACACGATGTAAACATAGCCACATTGGGAAGGTAAATATCCATTAGCAGTAAGTTTCGCTTTGAGCAGTGTAACACAGGAAAAGTGACGCCACCAAACTACCCGTAATATTACATCTATTGTATTTAGCTATGCATTTAACTTCGTTGGAGCAATCGGGACATTCTGTTCGAAATGCTTCTGTCTTTAGGCAGCCCACATCGACCGGGTTGAAATTTACTAAAAAAGGAAGTATACTCTGAGTTCGCTATAAGCAAATACAATCGATCTCCGTTCTGAAGAATGCGAAATCTTTGGTTTTTTCAACAAATTGAAAACTTTTATTGTGACCATCCTTGAGATCCTACTTGCTAGGTCCCAGTTCCCGAGAAAAAAAAATAATTAAGACTCGTTCAATTCACTGAGTTTGGTGACAATTCGTCATACAAACACATTGCTTACGTATAGTGAAACAGAAGCCTTTTCTGTGCACGAGACTAATGAGGTCCATAACGACTTCACAAATATACATGAGGCTATCAACATTCCAGCAATGAAAATTTATTCACAAGTGAAAGTTCTCAGTATATACGATCTACGCAGGAATGATCATAATATCCGGAGGCGAAAGTAACGTTCCTGCATGCAAAAAAATTTCTGTATAGTAAAAACGGAGTCTTGCCGAGCTGTACAGTGCGTACGGCGAACTGAAGACAGTCCCAAGAACACGGACCGGCAGCCAGAGCAAAGAGAAGAACTTCTATTTACAGGTTATCTCTCGCACAACTTCTTGCCTAAGTTATTTGCTCCAAAAGAAAAGAACCATAAAAAGGGCAGAAAAAATTATCCTAGAGCCAGAATGTTGTTTCTTCCGAAGGTAATTTTCCGGTAGTGGGCGATTTTTTACGAGCCTGGTCAGCATTGAGAGGCCGGCGCGGGGGACGCCGGCGTCTTAAATGCTTTGCAGAAAAGACGCGCGCGCGGCTTTGTGTCGAACTTCGGGCCAGGGGCTGCTTGTTTGGTTACAGAGAGTGCGTGCAGTAGCTTCCTAGTTGTTATTCCAACCCACAATTGGCTTGAAAGTTAGAAACGTCTTGAGGGCACTACAGTGGGATATCTACTGCAATCTTTAATTTAAGTACATTAAATAACTCATTTCAAGTTGTTTATATTTCTATGGTATTCTAATGCCTTGCCATAGACCGCAACAGTACTTGACTCTTAGGTCCAAAAGTGGCCTCTGACACTGGCGGCCAAAATGGGTAAAATGGGATTTTCTCAAGAGCTATTGTGAACATGTCCAGACACGGTCATGCACGCAAGCGCCCAAGTGCGTCCCCACCGTATCCAAGATACCATCCCCGCAAGAAAAATGTTGGGTAACTTAGAATTTTTTTCTTCAGTATTAGATAGGGGGAAAAGAATAGCTCTTGAGAAAATTCAATTTGGCCTCCAGCGTCAGACCTAAGAGTCAAGTACTGTTGCGGTCTATGGCCTAGCTATTAAATTTATTGGATTAGGTGAGGTTTAGTATATATACATGTAAATTTATCGGTCGTTTAAAATAACATAACAAATATTACCTAACTAAGTTTAACGTAGATCAGCTCACGATCAAAAAAGTTGACAGATAACCCATAAATGTTAATTTGGCCACAATATAGCGACTCTTCCCTCGTAGACACTACAGCTCTGACTATCTCTGGTCAACTGCAGCCGTGCGCGTCTGTGGGTCCAGTGAGGCATTATCTTCAGTGGGAACCTGAGCATGTGGATATCAGTGTTGGGCTGCGCGTTGAGATTAACTTTACCTTTACATTTAACGTTTGCTGTAGACGAGAATATTCGGTCCTGCTTGCAAATTATTTGAAACCGAACCTCACACGCTGGTGATTTTAACGGCATCCTTTCACTTAATTATGTATTTATGCACCCTCTGTGTAGGGACGAATGATCACTAGTTATTGTCTTTGACCAGGTGATAGCCAGCCAGTCGCTGCGTGAGGGCTGTAGGCAGCGGAGGCTCCCCCTGGCGGCCGCCTAAACAATGCGCGCGATTGGACGATACTTTGGAACAGCGAACGAGCACACGGAGTAAAGATCACGCAGGTCCAGAGATAGTACAGAGGCGGAGAGGAATAGGGCAGGGATAAAACAATGTATACTGTACTCGTAGTTCTGCTACACTGGATACATCACAGTTGAATGCTCTATGATTTATTGGTATTTTTTATAAAAAAAGAGATATGAACTTGAAAAAAGTTATGCTGTATCTATTTACAGTTGAATCTGCTTTTATTACCAACAATATGCATTACAGAAACGAGGTACGATCTAAGAAACACTATAATACTAAAAAGTTATCATTGGGTCCGCGTACATGCGTATATATTTATTCATAAGTCTAAAATCGATAGCATCGCTCTGACTCATGATCTGTGTCAAATGCTATTCAACTTTTCACCACTAACTCAAAAACTATTTTACCCAACCAGCGTATCCGCCTACCTGCTTCAGATGTTTCCTGTATATCATGCTACTTTAAACTGTGAAACGGTAATTTATTTGTTTATGAGGCGAAAGGCTAAATACCCAATTTTCAGCAGTGATGCAGTTAACTGGATGAAACATTAGGGTGCAGAAATATCTGTCCAAAAAACCCCTTTCAAGTGCAGAACATGATGTTCCCTCACACTATACTTTCTTTAGGTTTGCTAGCTGATGAAAGAAAACTTCTTCGTCGATGGAAAATTTTTAACGCAAATCGTCACTGTTGCGCTAATAAAATATCCCTTACTGAGAACCCATTCCAAAGAGAGAAAAGAGGCGCCAGTGGTTCTCTATCTAATGCGAGCAAATTGCGGTAATGTTTTTTCAGGCACCGTAAACTTGCTCTGTCGGTCGTGCGAGAGAAGTTAGTGATAATACCTTTAGACGCGCTGCTCATACACCGGCAGTAGCGTGTTGTACAAACTGAATTAGTACAAACTGAATTAGTTCAGTGACTGATAAAATTCATGTAACTTACATAATTATTGGCGCCGTAGTTACAGGTCATGTTTTAGAGCAAATGATCTCAGCAAATTTTATTCTTCAACTATCTGTCGTCTGCCAACAAAACTAGGTAGACATGCACTAAGTTGATTGTTTGAAATGTAAGGACTATACTATTAAATACATAGTAGCAGGATTAATAATGCAATCTACTTATGAGAAAACTTAGAGAATTGGCTACAGTATTTCTAAATAAGTTAAATAGCTGTTTTGGCTGCAAAAAGCTGAATAAACTACTCCAAGTTGGATGGAAAGTACCCGTAGTATTATTAACTAACATTTAAAGAGAAACTTTCTAAATTCTACAATTTTATACAATGCACTGAAACATTCACTGCTAAAACGAATATTGACTTTACCACGTCTATATGGGCTCATAGAAATGAAGAAAACCAGTATAAAAAAAGCATCAACATCGTTCTTAATGTCACATCTCTCCCTATGTACTATACGTCTGAAAAACGGTGTTTCAAGAGAAGATGAGGGAGGGGAACTAAACTGCATCAGGAATAATAAAATTTGTTAATTCAGTGCAGGGAACAACACCGCGCAAGGGAATAACAAGTCAGAAAAGAAGGGAAGAACAGAATAAACATTGTCAGATAGAAGAAGGGAAACAAACAAATATAGTAAAAGGAAAAGCTGTTGTTACTTACATCATAACCTTCATCCCCATATATTTCATCATATGATATGTAGCGGCTCTAAAAAAGCCCCTCACCAGAAAAAAATCTGAATATAGAACGTATATGAACATATGCTACAAAGTGGGATAAAGCGTGTAACAGCAGTGGCGCTATTAATGGAATTTTTTGAACCTCTTGGTACTAAACTGTGAACACTCTTTAGTTTATGCTTGGAAAAATGCGTACGTAACACTACAATTTTAAACCAACGACAGTGTCGTTAATTATGTTATTTCACTTCCACTGGACTGCTGTTTACTAACCTCAAACGATGATCGAGAAACCACATGTGCGACTCCCCATGAATCAACCGCGCCATTTCTGTTAGGGTAGTGTTATCCAGCAAAAAAGCATGACAGCATCTTCGGACTACTCCAACGTCACAAAACACTGCATGAACTGTCGCAGGGTCCCAACCTAATAATAGAAGCACGAGAGACCAGACACCTGACGTGCGTCTCAAACGTCAACTTCTCATCAGAGAGGATTCCAAGTATGTTAAGAAAGCTTGACCTCCTGCAGAACAGTGTGGTGGTTCTTGAGTGTTCGATGTGGAGGTAACTGAGTGCGAGACCGACTGACACTTATGGAATTAGTGTTATCTAGAATCAGTTTCATACTCCACGAGTGACACGATGTGCCAATCCTCACCAATTGGTGTCAAAGAAACAGGTCCGTAGCTGCCTACATTTGGCGAGGCAGAGTCTTTAGTAATGGGTGTAATAGTTCCAGCACGGCAAAAATTAATGAGGAAGACTTCCTGGCCGAACCAGGTACCTGAGAATCACACTGAGCTTAGGAGCCAGAAGGCCAGCAAATTTCCGATAAACTAGAGGGAAAATGTCGATAGGGTTCAGTCCATCATATGGAGCAGGGTCCATCAAAAGCGGTCACCCAGTACTGTACCTGAACGCTAACGAGGTCAAGCTATGGCTACGGTCACATCTCAGAGCTAAGGACAGCACATCCCAGCTCTGCTTACTGTCGAAGTGAGCTGAAAGAAGTTCCGCCTTAGAGAGGGAATCGACTACTATACCACCACGGGAGCTCACGAGGGGTGGCAGAGAGGGCTCAGCACCGAAGACGGAATTCTTCAATTCGCTCCACCAACATTGCGGTGTATTTATACTCCGTGGAGAGTTACCTCTGACAATCCTAGGGTGGCAACATAACCGAGACTCGTATATTTCTGACTGCCATAAATATCTTTGCATTTTATGATGATTATAAATCTTCATTTGGCAATGAAGAATCATATTGACAACTCAGACAAGATTTCTTAACAAAAGATAAACGAAAAATAAGGCAAAACATGAAGGTAACGGATGCACTAAATTATGTTAATGAGGTCTCTATTTTTTTTCTAGCTGTCGGAACAAGAAGCTCCTGCAGCAAGGATTGGTACCATTGTGTAAGGTTATTTTTGGGTAGAAAAAACAATGCAAAAGTTTCTCTGTATGAACAGTATCACCAGATACAAATTGTATCCGGATGCATCTCAAAATTCCTTTCTCCCATTCTTCTTCAAACATGATATAAACCTGTTGGTCCTCCAAGTGCGTGAAGTGAAGACTCATCTCAGTCTTCATCTGCAGACCAGTTGCTATATATATTTCCACAAAAACTAAGTTTATCTTCCATATTACTTGTAGATGCTGGAGCTTTTTTTTGCAGCTCTCCGGCCCCCAGTCGGAAATTATGGTTGTGATTATAGTAGATCAACTATGATTATGGTCGAGACTTTGGTTGTTTATTATCGATATATCCTCCATATTCAACCATTTATGGGGTGCAGTATGGT
>LQNS02277275.1:11761668-11784378 GCA_001587735.2 Parhyale hawaiensis | reverse complement strand
AGTAGTATAAATTTCAATATCTCGTACATGCTCTGCACTGCTCGCGCTCATTCAGAACAAAGGCATTCGGGCCCGAAGTTATATGAAGGGAAGGTCTAGGAGTTGGGTCCGGCAAGCAAGCTAGAGTGTGTGTCTACGATGACAGGCTAAACTTATCCATGCAACGCTTGGCAGCGACCATTCATCACTCTCCACTATAAATAAGCTCGGCAAAGCGCCGCTTCCCGCGGAGTATCGATCGGCATGGCATTGATTCAGGGGCTAAATATCCCATAGACGCTTTCCTTATCACATTCGTCGCATATATGCAAACGAGCGCATTGGTTAAAGCTTATTGTTTATAGAGGAACACTTTTAATGTCTCATATTTCATATATTCGCTGGTTGCTTGTTCACTGCATGTAGTAGTTCAGAGGAAATATTTTGCGTCATCAATTATTCATTGGTTCTAGGAATTTTCGCCGCAAGAAAATTCGCCGTAGGAATATTGGCCGCACGGAATTTTCGCCGTGCACAACCGAAACAAAGTCCATTTACGGGGTTATGAACTTATGACTGACTAAATCATTTGGGTACAAACTGCAATTGGCGTCTCTAACAGAACAACTTAAATTAAAGAGTAAACTTTGGAGCCCTGCATGGGAGTGTCAAGTCCCAAAGATAGTGTGGTAATATGGTGTATGTGGATTTACCGGAAGCAAAGAAAAACGCGTGGAATATGCTTACATTCCTACTGAAAATTCCTGACACGCTAATAACCAATGTAATGGTATTGCGGAGAAGAAGAGGAAGGGCACTATGTATAGTGTGTCAAGCAAACGAAGGACCCGTGCACTTACGAACACATAGTACAGAAACATTTTGTCGGCAAACACAAATAAACACAGAAAAATTATCAGCGGGAACAGAAAAAGAAAGTTAAATTAAGTGGCGATGCATTTCCAAAATTTCAAAGCCTTGATATAAAGGCAAATTATAGCTAGCCAATGCATGGGGCCCCCTGTGAACACGACTTCCCAGAATATTGGAGGGGAGAACTCAACTAACCTGGCACCACAGAGTTTTTTTCTCATCCTCTGTTAACTTTGAGAGACTCTTTTTAAATAAACCGTTCAAAATTACTGTGCAATCCCAGTCGTGAGCACCACACAGATGACCGCAAGCTCGCCACCTGTCTTCACTTAACGTTATGGCTAGGAACACGAGTAAGACACTGCCTGCATACGGCATACAGTATTTAACTTGAGCACTCTGAGACTGCATACATCCGCCAAGCAAGGCAGTGTTAACAAAAAATTGAAATTGATCCTTAGACTATAATTTTATCTTTATGATGACGAAAATTTAGTAATTTGTGTCTCTTGACAGTAATAGCAGCTTCTGTAATTTTTTGGATGATCTGTCTACAACTTTTGGAGTTATATTTTGACAAACATTACTCAAACACGCAAACGAAAAGCCGATCATCACTAAAATGTGGTTTTTGGTGCCTTTCAACATTTCTAACAAGTTTTTAAAAAAATTCATGATTATCCATCCATATCTTTTTGAGTTATGTTACTGACAAACAATTTTACAAATGTGATTGGTCAAACCGATCATCACCAAAATTTGTTAATTAATTTGTGTCCTTCAACATTTCTAGCATGCCTTACAAATTTCATGAAGATGCATTGATAACATTTCGTACTATGTTACTGACTATCATAAAAACAAAGATAGATCTGACCATCAGAGAAACAGACCAACAGATCAACAAAAAAACTTGGTCATTTGTCCCTAGCTCTATAGCAACAACCCTAACAAATAAAGTAATTCCAAAAAATTTCATTAGGTACCGTAGTGAACTTTTTGAATTATGCAAGAAAAAAGAGAGACAATCAAACAAACGGCTGGAACCAAAAGTTATTAATCTGTAGCTCCTAATATCTGATCTAACAATCCGTATACATTTGGTGAAGGTTCTTCCATAACGTTTTGACTTATTTTGATGACAGATGGATAAAGAGACAAACCGACAGATAACGAGACAGACAAACTAGACAAAAACATAACCTTGCCGGAGGTATAACTAGGCAATAAATATATGTATGTTGGGCCATGTTTTCAGAGTAGCACTGTACAAGCAACAGGAAAACATACATTTTCTATAATCTTATGCAGTTAAAGTCTAGCAGCTGAGAAGTTATGAGGCTATGTACGTACAGTATACTATACTAGTTTCTTTACGATTTATCGACACTCGGAAAGGTAGTCCTGTCTGTTTATTCTGTTACTATACTGGGAATACACACCTATACAGGCAGTGATATACCTAGGTATCGCCTTGCTGCAGCTACTATATAGGGCAGTGGCGGCTGATATATAGTAATTCTGGGCCTCGATCGGTCGATCCTATATAGTAAGAGGGCGCTATACAGGACAATGGCGAGTTAAGCTAAGCACATTAGCTTTTACTTATCAGGAACTCCAGACAGGTGCGCTTGTTTCGCAGCTTTCTGTCGTGCTGTAGTTGCTAGTTGCAACCCGATTACACAGAACACAACCGACAGCTTCATTTTGCAATGATTAAGCTATACGTCGTTGATTGAGGCCGGTAACGCTTGTAACTCTATCCTTAAAGTACCGAAACCAGCGCTCATAACTTCAGGCTCTGGGCAAGTTAAAGCTGATGAGCTCACCTAAACTCGATGACCTTCGTCTCTGCTCCAATCGTCGGCGTCTCTACTCTCTTACACAACCTCGACATTCACTAAATAATGAAACCTTTTTCTACAAATCCTAGGCACATTGTGTGAAATTGTCAACATAATCGTGCAATATTGTATTAAATAAATAGAGCACGCTGAGAGCGCATATATCTCCCCTAAGCTAAGCAATTTAACGATAAATTCAAACTCCTAAAACTATGTAGAATTTTTCCATCATTATACCGTTATTTTGGTCATTTGTGTCGCAAAGAATAATAACCTAAACGCTGCTGTAATTTTTCTTAAAGATCCATCCATAACTTTTTAAGTTATATTCTGACAAACATTTTAGCAAACATTAGTCAAACGCACAAACGGACAAACTAACCATCAAAATTTGGTTTCTTGTGTCTTTTCACATATATAACAGCTCATACAAATTCCGTGATGATCCGTTCATACCTTTCTGAGCTATGTTATTGAGAAGCATAAAAACAAACATAGAGAGAGAGTCATTCACTGCACAGTTTAACAACCCTAACAATGCCTGAAAATTTCATAAGGATCCGTCCATCACTGTTTGAGTTATGCTGCCAAGAAAGAAAAGGCAGCTAACAAACGGTGGAACGGATCTTTACCAAAATTTAATCATCTGTTTCTTCTAACATACTTAACAAATTTTGTAAATTTCTTAAAGGTCTGTTCATTACTTTTTGAGTTATCTTGTGACAGGCAAAAGACAGACAGACAGACAAATTCGACAAAAACTATTACATTCTTGGCAGAGGTAATAAAGAAAAGTTAACGAGTCGTAACAAATACATAATAATTGTGTAGTTGGCTTTTTTCACTTGAATAAAATCCCGAAGAGGGTTTCTCGACCGAGCTCGCTGCGTCTCTCTATCGGGCTTACGGGTACGTCGTTTCAGCTCGTGAATCGGAGCTCTTGTTATAGAACCATGCATTTAACCGCTGTTTTCTACGAATTCGAGACACGCGCATCTTAGCGAGCACTTTACTGTTATTCTTTTCAACTGCTAATAGGGACCAACGTTAAATGGTGACCAAACTGCAGTTCCTCTCCAAGAGTTGCTTCTTGTGAGTGTTTTTTGTATGTATGTATGCATGCCAATTATTTAATCTTAAAAATATTATTTTTGACTCAAAAATCTGTCTCTGTTTTATTTTTTTTGTATAACTTTGACTTGCTTTACAGTGACCTATAGATTTCCAGTACACATTTTTTTCCGTTTACATTGCAGCACTGATAATGGGATTTTAGAATGGCAAAAAATTTTACACTATGCAAGTTGGCTGTTATTTGGGATCTTTCATTTATTTTTAGCTTACAGATTTTGCCAAAATAATTTTTTTTAGTGAAATAGATAAGACACAGTAAGCATGTAAATACGGAAGCAATTTTTTTTTTCTGTAAAATAGTCAGTAATTTCAACGAAGAAAACGTCACATATATTGTCTGGAAAGTCCTGTACAAATTTGGTTTATTAAAGAATTCCCGTATTTTTCCCATATAGGCAGCTACTATGCTAGCTGTACCAACGTTTGCTTCGCGTTGCTCCAGATGTCAATTCCCTATAAACAATGTATATTTTATTCGACATGCAAATTGGCATCTCGTTTGCAATTTCATTATTCTCTTTTGGAAATAAATATCTAGAGTATGTATGTCGAACTTACAATTCAAGTGGTACATCATTCTCAGTATATTAGTAACACCTGAATGAATATTAACTGGTATAATAGCAGAAATGCCGTTTAATACTTATTTTGCCTGCAACATCGATAGTTCTGACAAAGTTTGTTTCAGAACACAGGCATTTTTATTAGGTGAACAATTTTCGAACCGTTGATACATTCTCAATTCTGAACCCATCAAATATAAAAAAGGTAAGGTATCGAAATTAATGTGATAAAACTTTAACACAACATAAGTATGCATATATACATTTATTTGACTACAGCTTGACGTACAAGCACTAGCTTGATAGCTAGGATATTCGATTTAGACATATTGACTTCGGGTATTTACTCTCTATGGCAGGCATGCACTGGTTTAAATCCTGCCCTATACATTTGAAGGTAATTGTTAGGAATACTAAGAAAATTACGGGGAAATCCCTGCAACATTAAAGGATTTAGCCTTCCAACCTTTTCTCCATCATATTTACTGTATTTTTATAATGTGCAATTCTATGTATACAATTTTAGAATTTGCTATTTTGCATTAACTAAGTTTTCTCTTTGATGGTTAGAGGCATTATTTCAAAAATAACAGTAATGCCTGTATAATTTACTTATTTATTAATTGTAAGACCATAGAAAATGAAAATAAATATAAAAAATTATTTGAAAAGAAGTGCATCTGCACTCTAGAACACACATACTGGATCATCATGAACAACCGACGCATACGAATATGAGTGTGAGCGGTGCTGAGTGAGAGCTGTGTAACAGCGCAACAGTAATAAAAATTCACATACCTCCATCTCTTCCTAAAAAGACAACACAGAAATTGTAGCAGTTATATAACACAAAAAACAAAGTAATTCATTTAAGAAGACACGAATGACAGCTCTGAGTGAAGAATACCACATTGAATCAGTAGAATAACCACTGAAAAAGTGAGTGAAGTATTCAAATGAACCATAGCACATTCCAGCAACAACTTACGACCACTCTAATATTTACAATTCCATAGATAATGTTGCAGTAAAACTCTGCTGTCTAGCGGGAGGAAAAGATGCCGCAGCGTTGAGGTGTCACCGAAGTCTGCGCACGAGGCGACGCCGTTGCGCGTGTCACTTGGCCTGAGTGTCGCCAGGGCGCGCCGGCATTGATCATGGTCCCCAGGGGAGCGGTAAAACAACCCTCAACAGAGGCGCTACAGCGGCACACAGCGGCTTGGTCAGGGCGCTCTCTTATTGCCAGCCCGACTTGTCACTCCGCCTACCTTTGGCCCACACCTTTAGCTCTCTTTATGGGCACCTTGTGACAAATTGACGACGATAAATGATAGGGCTTCCCGCCCACTCCACACACCAAAGTGGCTCCCTGGTCCCTATCACGCTCACCAGACATTGACGTGACCCCGAGAAAATATGTGCCGTAAACCATTTTTGCCGGGTTGATAACTCAGCGACAGGCCACTGCCAGGTGTCAGTCTCACTGTGATGTAGTGTCCGTAGTTTGAAAACACAGCTATTGCGGGGAGTTTGGAAAGCCAATATGGACTGAAATGATCAAAGCTTTTCGTAGTCATTCAGAGGGCATGGACGACTCTTATATTCAAATGATTAAAGCTCCGAAGAGGGCAAGTTTTCTATAGGGCGCTATATATACAGTGGCGAAGGACAGATTCAGTACCGCAGTAATTTCCCTATTTGCACTGAACTGTTCGCATTATAGTACAACGAATGATACTGAACACAGGCATTTGCTCCTGCAGGGCACACAAATGGGCTACACAGTATTGCAATTTTAAAACCGCATGGTAGCTCATCTAGAGCCATTTTCACTTTACAGCTCTGGCTGGAGTTGAGAAGAATATGTTAAATTTCAGTCAAACAGAGTTCTTGTGTGCCTGGATAACTTACTTTACAGCTCTGGCTAGAGTTGAGAAGAATATGTTAAATTTCAGTCAAACGAAGGTCTTGTGTGCCTGGATAACTTACTCAGGTCGTGCATAATTATACAGTACGAAGGCTGCTGACAACCTTAACAATCATACTAATGTTTTTTTGTAGAAGGAAATGAAAATCATGTTGAGACGGAAATTAAAAAAGTAAAATAAATAAAAACATGGCTTCAAGGGTCAGCACTTGAATGCAATGCTGACTTGTTAAGCCGTACGGACGCTGGCAATACAGGCGCGGCGTAGCGGTAATATTTATGTACAGATGAATTTGTTTGTATTCCGCACCCAGAAATACATATATATACTGCTGCAGGTTTGTACTGCATGAAGCTATACTCGGTATATATAGCACAGTTGTGCATTCTATTACTGTTGCACTCTACTGCAGCTGTGTTGCATACAATATCAGCAGCTACAGTCAATACAGCAATGCACTATGAAACGTTATATATATTGAGCATACAGCTGTATTGGCAGCGACAGTGCTAGTTATACAGCTCTACTAGGTGCTCTCGTACTGGATCAGCTGTAACCTAGATTTATAATACACTAGCTGCTTGTAGTAGTTGTACAAATTGTAGAAATTCAACCGATCGAGAAGCTGTATACATTAATTGCGCAGCTGTACACCGGATTAGCAATGAGTACACTGCGTACCAGCTGTGCTCTACAGTATGCACGTAAATACGCAGCAGCAGCTGTGTGTACTGGAGCAGCTGTACTCTACAGCAAGTCTACCTCCCAATGATCTACCCCCTTTAGGATGTCGCCTTCGCTCACTCCAGACACGCCGCATGTATTGTCTGAGCAGCGAGCAGCTCTGTGCTCTATCCACTAGCTTCATCGAGCGCCAGGTTGATTCTGCGAAGAACTATATATGCTCTGGCATCATCCATTTCACTTTGTGTTATTATAGACAGGGCGACCGTGCTGAAAAAATCATATGAAAAGAAGATCAGCCACTCATATTGCTGTCCGCTGCAGCGATGAGACAGAAAGGCTGTTTCTCCAATGGGCAACATTGAAAGCCTGTAATCGTGTGTCCACTCCACGCTGGCAGCAATGTCTGTCTGCTCATGGCTCAGTACGTGTTTGTGAGACTGTTGTCGACAGAGCCTGTGATGTGCTGCATGCTGTCTGTTTCTGCAAAGACTCTCGTTTCTCCAAGTCAAGTTCGCATTCTCTTGAAGTGAAGAACAGGACCCCAAATATTTTCAGTGAACGAAGAGGACCCCAACGTTTTCTACATAAAGAACAGGACTCCTACGGTTTTTAAGTAAAATACAGGACACCACAATTTTCCAAAAAAAGAACAGGACTCCGAAGATTTTCCAGTGAAGAAAATGACCCGAAACATTTTCAAGTGATCGAAGACCGGGACCTAAAGTCTTTCAAATGAAGAACAGGACTCCAAAATTTTCCAAATGAGATCGTCACTCTCAAAATTGCCTGTTATGCAGGACCTCCAAAACACTATATTTATTGGAGTGACGGATCCTACCCGATCCCGAGTATTACGATTATATATATATATATGTACTTAATTGATGCAAGAATTAACTGCGTCACATTTTATGCTGTAATTAAAGGTCTTATCCTGGAGGAAGGAATACGGCTACGTGCGTATAGAATAACTTTTAATACCATTAATTCTGCCTGCAGATGATGGTCGATATCTATAATGTAGGTTGTCAAAATTTAAAGTCTTATATGTGCTTTAAACATTTTTAGCGTACTCTAGTGTACCTACAATAGTCTTATAATATGTATTTTTTATTGTTGTACCTATAACAAATTTCGAAATTTTAATGTTGCACATATTTGGCATAACTTTTCTAGAAGCTATTGTGAAGATAGTGCAACATGTATATTAGCTTGGTAATAATTAATAACTAAATTACTTTGACAAATGCTTGCTTTATAGTTGTTCAGGAAAGTAGAAGAAGGGAAACAAGTTTAAGCTGCATGCAAAACTGTAAATAATAATTGCCATTTGCAATTAAGTGAAGACCCGTTTCAACCCTTTGCCCCGAAGAGGCAAAAATCAAATTAACTTCATTTTAGGATCATATTGAGTCCCGCACTTCCTATATCGATCTGGAAAACCTACATATTCCCTTATAAATGCCACAAGTCCTTAAATATCGGTGGAACTGGCTGTTATATTAAATCGAGGTTTTACTCGAACTAAGTCCTCTGAAGTTCATTATAAACAATTATATTTGAGGAAGTTCGTGCATAAATTTCTTCTACCTGAGCCATATCAGTTAGAATGACATACGTGTGATTTGAGCTTACAATTTTCCAGTTATTGAATGTAAAAACACCAGCTGAACCAATAAATTACGGCGAGCAATGATTCTGAGAGAGAACACTTTTCTGAAACAAGGGCATCCTTTTATTAAAAAATCTAAAATACTTGATTCGGCAAATGAGGGTATGATCTAAATGAATTGAGTCTTCGGGTCTAATATTATTGCCACTGCAGAATTGCCGAACTCTTCACAAACGAACGCTTACTCCTAGAATTTCCGAGACTCGAGATTAGGTCAACCTTGTCATGCTGACTCAGCTTTTTTTTGACATTTTCATTGTGTATATCTCCGCACCTAATCATTGAATAAAAATGTGCCAATGTTCGCTGCCTTCTGTTAGCAGGGGGCTTAAGATGGGGACAGAAACCTCGACTTCGCAAGGCTTTTCTGTTAATGGGCCTGTTATTTCATACATTAAAAAATTTTTATATGAAATAATAAAGCAACTGAAGAAATTCTGAAAAAGTCTACGGTACTAGCAGTGAATATTTCAGTATACCCGTAGGTATAGAGCAATATATTATTTAGCATCACTTTGACCGATTAACGACAAGAAAGGATATTAGCGATCCCTTTGCAACAGTGACAATTTTTGAAGTAAACATAGGTTCAACTGATGCCTAGAAAGGCAACAGTAGTGAACAGTCTTAGGTAAATATGGATAATTTAGCTAATAGTAACGAAACTCTATTTGCTATCTTCAGGTAACATGTGTTTACCATTCGCCCAAAATCATCCTCCTCCTTCCATCCTCATTCTCTCTCCTCTCCCAACCCCCAATAAAAAACTCACTTCAAGTGAGGAAGTATAAACATAATAGATATGTATCTGCTATAAGCAGCAGTAGGCACTCCTTATATTGGCTAAATTAGACCTCTATTCTCTATAAAAACTACTGTCCAATCCTTGTCCTACAAGGTGAAACAAATTTGTTCTTTAATAATATTGAAAATGTGTTTTACAAAGTGCAGTTGCGCACCTCAGAGGCTGTAGTCACTCTCTGAGCGATAAAAAGATGTAACAGCCTGGAATTAAAATAGATTAAGTCTGGAATATTATGTAAGGTCTTGTGGCTCAATTCAGGACGGGTGATTTTGCAACACATGGGCTGTACAGCTATTCGGCATGCCTGGAGGAACCAAATTCGAACGTTGATTTACTCAGATGTGAAGGCCCTTATTTTTTTGATACTTGCATATTAGATAGAGCGAACATGGCTGTCAACCAATGATTGTTTCATCAGGTATATGTAGCTAGTATGTTGTGTGACAATACCAATAAACATAATTGTTGCCTGCTTGAAGCACACGCTATCTTGGCTCAAATACGGATTGATCTGCAGGGAACTGCGGTTGCGGCAATATTATAAAACATAACCTATGACTCATATAAGCTAGGACACACAATTGCCAGCTTCTGTTTATGAGATATTTTAATTACTTACAGTGGCACAGTTCACAAATTTACCAAAAAAAGGGCATTGTCGTGGTGAAAAAAGCCATGTCAGCTTATATAGTGTGTTATTAAATTAATAAGCACAAAAGAGATAATCGGATAGGCACCGTGGCTTCACTAGCTTAATTCTCATTTATAGCTGAAAAAAAAACAGTTAGAAACAACTTCAAGCACATACAGGAGCAGAAGGAAGAACGGTCAGGAACCCAAACACTGGTCACTAAGATAAGATATAAGATTCTAGAAACAGCGAGATTAAGCCATGAGGCAGGAAATCATTAATTTTCTTTCTACAAAGAACAAAATATGGCCAAGAAATTAAGGCACACTATCAGCGAGTGGGAGTAGCAAGAAAAATATAAATTACTGCGTATTCTACATAAGAATAGAACAACAGCAAAATTATGTTATGTGTTAAAGGTTCACACAATTTCTGCCTGCAGAAGAGTTAACAATTTTCTGGCACAGTAGCGAGCAGGAGTATCGATTTCTGTGGATAGTGCGAGCGCGATGAGGGTGTCGCCCGGCCTCCAGCGTAACGTCCAGTTTCCTCTCTCTCTCTCTCTCTCTCTCGCTCTTTCTCTCTCCCTTCTCTGGGCGCCGAAGTTTTTCTGTTGCTGTTTATCTGAGTGACGAGCTATCGTCTTTATTTCTGTTGCTGTAGTGTTTATTTTCGCCCTACAGTCTGGGTGCCTCTTGCCTGCTTGTTATCGTTCCATGCATTGCAGAATTTTTTCTTATGATTATCTACAATATAAAAAAGACTGATGGGCCTTTCTTCTTGTGTTTGTTTGCATATTTATTACTTCTGCCAAGTAGGCTATGCTATTGTGGAATTTTTTTTTGTCGGTTTATATGCCATCTAAATAACTCAAAAATTATATGGATATGGACGGATCTTCACGAAAATTGGCAGGAATTGTTAGGCATGTTAGGAGACACAGATGGTGAAGATCCGTCCATCCGTTTGTTTGTCTTCCTCATTTTTCTCAATTCTATCAATCAAAACGTTATGGACGGGTTTTTAGGAAATTTACACAAGTTTGAGGTATGTTATGAATGGCAAATGGCCAAATATTTTTGATGATTTCATTGTCCATTTGTCTCTTTGTCTCTACGTTTTCTTTCATGTTTGTCAGCAACATAGCTCAAAAAGTTATGAACGTATCTATACCGGTGAATTTTACAGAAATTGTTAGAAATATTCAAAGACATAAATGACCAAAATTTGGTGATGATCAAGCCCTGCATTTGTCTGTCTGACTAATGTTTGTCTTTGTATTTGTCAGTTAACATAACTGAGAAAGTTACCGATGAACTTTAAGAAAATTATAAAAAACTGTTATTATAGTCAGGAGGTGCAAATGACCTAATTTTGGTGATGATGAAAAGAAGATTTCAGTTTCAGGAACAATTTGAATTTATCATTAACATTGCTTTACTTTGTGGAAGTAAGAGTTTCTCAGAGTGCTCTATGTTTATTTATTTGTTTATTAACTTCACCAAGGAGATTATTTTTTCTTTGGGTTTGTCTCTGGCTGTTGTTCTGTCTGTCCCAAAGATAACTCAAAAAGTTATGATCGGATTTTGACAAAATTTACAGGGATTGTGATGCATGTTAGGAGAAATAGATGATTAACTTTTGGTGAAGATCCGTCCGTTTGTTTGTCTTCCTCATTTTTCTCAATGCCATAACTCAAAAAGTTATAGACGGATTTTTATGAAATTTACATGAGTTGTTAGGAATATCACGAAAAATAAATGACCGAAATTTTGTAAAGAACTGTTTGTTCGTTTGTCCCTGTTTTTAATTCTATGATTGTTAGAATAACAACTCAAAAAATTACGAATGGATCATTATGAAATTTATAGGAGTTGTTTGTAATGTTAAAAGATACATATATATAAGTGATTAAATTTTGGTGATGATAGATTGGTCCGTTTGTGAGTTTGACTTATGTTTGTCAGCATGTTTGTTAGCAGTATAACGCAAAAAATTATGAACGGATCTTCAAAAAATTACTGAAGCTGTTAATACTCCTAAAGGGCACAAATAATTAGAGTTTGGCGTTGAAACAAAGAAAATCATGGTCTCAGAAACAAATTCAATCTTTCGTAACCGTTGCCATGCTTAGCAGAGGTATGTGCTCTCAGAGTGCTTTAGTTTAGATGTTTATCTGTCCATTTTATGTCACGCTGTAAGAAAACAGGTGAAAATTAGGCCGGTTGTAAAGCAGGGTGACCTATCCCATACACTAGGAGAGGTGGTAATCCTATCAAGCTGACCAGGTTGCACATGATGGCAAACGCATTTAAGTATAATATATGAAGACCCTTCTTGCTCAGCCAACGTTGAAATTCTGCCTTCGAGTCTGATTTGTATTACTTTCTTCTTACATCGAGGCTATATTTGCGCTCAGTTCATGTTGTACAATTTGAGTATTTGATCATCGAAGCACAGGAGAAGTGATTTTTCACGGTGCTGTATTACAGTAATTATTTTTCTAGCTTGTTTTTTCTTTAACGAAGCAATTTTTGCTTAAGAGCGCAAAAATTTTGATGTACTGCAGTAGTATCATATTGTGAATATGATATGCGGCGGGGAATTTAAATTAAGTGACTTTTTACTGCTTGCTAATAGTGACTGAGTTGTTTGCATGTCATCTATGGGAAGGAAGAAGTGTGCTGCTCAGATAAATTGAAGCAGCAAATACTCAGCTTCTATGACAACTTGAGTCGGCTGTTTTAGTGTATCTTTCAGAAGCATATTAATAACAAAAGTAAGATCAATGAAGAAGGGTCATCACAACATTTTCGCTGTAATTTTTGACCGAGTGGGCGCTATTTATAACTATAGTTATAAATTTTATTGTGAAGTTTCAGCTTGTAGGAGGAGACAAAACGTGGGTTTCTCGTAGAAAGAGTATTTCATAAAATATCGTTTATGAAGTATTTTTGTGCTTTTTGGGTAAATTTAAGCGATTTTAGCCACGACGATAGCGGCGACCCAAGTGAAACCTGAAACGAAGAATTACCGCTTCCATAGACTATTTTATGTGTAGTGGTTTTTATACAAGCAAGGTACGGCAAAAGTACTGGACTCTACTTAATTTAAAATCAATATTGATTTTCATCGCCTTTTATCTTCAGTTCCTTAATTACGTAATAGCTGCATGCTTTTTCATCAGTAACAGTTATAACAATGGAACTGTTTTGAAATTTAAGGAGATGACCAAATGTCGAGTCATTATTTATCTTAATCGCGGAGGAGTGTCAAAGTTCTCTCTTATATTAACCAGCTACAGGTGACAAAAGCCGTTGCTTACGACACTGTGAATAGATTCCATGCATTTGGTACTGATAAAGACCCTACCAAGAAGCAAATTTCCGTTTTCAGCTCATACTGCGTCCTCCAAATATGAAGGCCTTGTAAGAGAGTATCTGGAAAAATCCAAATCAATCTACGAAGTTATTGGCTGAAGAAATATGAGCGAAAAATCTATGTCATCATCAAAACAAACCTCAGACTTCCTATCCCCGAGCTGTAGAAGCGCCTACGACTCACAGACCTCCAGAAGCAGAAACGAGCCGACAGAGTTCATCTTATGATCTTCCTGCTGGATGGCAAGCAGATAATATTCTCTTTTATGATAACAAGTCATTTATAGTGGAGGCAAACTTCAAACCTTAGGATGACAGGGTACTGGAGAAGCAAGCTGATGAGATTCCAGATGGTGTGAGAATTGGTTATCAGCGGTAAAAGCTGGGCTCCACCATGGTTTATGTGACAACATTCAAAGTAGGGAAATCTTAAAGGAGCACGCAACTGAATTCAAATTCATATATGGAAGATAATGTTAGTTCCTGCTCTTCGTGATATGAAGAAACACTTCAAGATAATTATTTCACCGTCGGCATGCGCATACTGCATGAACACGTTCAAATAACTCAGAGGTGGTTTCAGGCCAATTTTCTCCAACTTCGGGAGTAAGGATATGTGCCTTTCGTTTCTCTCAATTTTAATCACTTGTTCTTTTATGTTTTGCCCATGTTGGTCTGATGTCTATGCATCACCCCATGCTATTTTCAAGCATACTAAATTTTCTGTGAAGAAGAAATTGGACAAAATTATGTACTAGAAGCTATGTGCATCATTACAGAAAGGCTTACAGGGAGACTTCAACGAGTAATCCTTACAAAGGGAGGTCATAAAGAAGAAAAGTCCCCAGACGAAGTTTTGCGGCATTGTCAGCTAAATGTAATTGTTAACAATTTCTCACTATCCTGTTCCACTCTAGAAATTTCTACAATTATGTGTTTCAGGAGCTTTCTCCGCATGCTGTATATGTGCCAGTAACCAACGGAAGCGAGAGTAACGTTCGAAGCTACATACTCTGATACTGCATGCACGTAATATGTTCGTTCACTATCTGAAAATATTTTACCTCTTTCACATAGTAAAGAAATATACCATGTTTCTACAGCCTTTAATATGATTCATAGCCTATAATTTTTCACACACATAAACGGACTCTATTGCAGTTTTTGTTATGCACATTTTCTCTCCATTTCGTAGTTACTAGGTATGTTTCTTCTTTTGCCTATTGTCATTTCTAAGTTCTGCTTCAAGCCTTCGTATTTTGTGATTATAATTTGCTGTCCAGGCGAGTAGTAAATACAAGAATATTAAAACTCATCGAGTAACTTGACCGCAAAAACTAGGGTACTCTTCAATTTACTTGATCGCCAGAATATAGCTACTTATCTCGTTACCGATAGCAATGCCATTAGTGTTCATCAAATTAAGTGATCGCAAGAGAATAGCTACTCGTCAAGTAAGTTACGTAAACGCAAGTATTGGCGTGCTTATTCATGATATTAAATGGCAGCGAAACATGGATAGTCACGTGGTGACGAGCTTCAAGAATAAGGTGCTTTTTTATTATATACAGTAATATGTAATAAGCAGAATAGTATTAAATATTATAGACAGAGAAGATGACACGGTGAAATTCTTTCTAATATCTCTTGGTCACTACAGCTGCAGCTGCTTCGCTCTTTTAATCCCTCATTGCACGGTTTTTAATGTATATATGATACGTTACCTAATGTTGTTATTTCTACGGAAAAGTGCAAAGTTTAATCACATAACCAGTGTCGCTGCGGTGTCCAATCCAGGGCCGTATACTCGTTTATACTTAAAAATTAGAGTTGATATGTCGAGGAGTATACGTAGTATACTGCGTTAGGCCAAGTTAGTAGCTGAGTTAGAGGGTGCAGAGTTATGCCTTTAGCATTGCTGGGGCGATTGATTGAATAGTTTTAAGGAAACTGGTATTTGTTTCAGCCGAAAGGGTGATGGCTATTTCGTTATCACCAACACTCCACCGATGGAAGCCTAAAATGTTGGTAGAAACTGGAAGTGTACATTCGAGGCACCTACCTCTAGATAACCTTACAATAAAGAGTGATGCTTGTCTGATAACTTTTGCACATTGTGTACATCTTAAGATTAAAGCTACGTATTTCTTCCTTTTTCTGTTCGTAAGTAGATGTAAATTACCTAAAAAGCATCATTATGTAATGCATCCCTACCTGCTTTTCTAAATAAGTTCCCAGCTTACGTTAAAAGTTCTATTTATGTTTGAGTTTCTATATATTTGTTTCAAGGCAGCAACACCGTAGTTTATGAGAAGCACCGAGCAGGTTCGAAAGTTTCTACACATTACTAAGCCAGTACGTTAACATTAAGATCTCAGCTTTTGTATGGACTACTATGTGTAAGGCAGTGAAGACAGTAATTTACGACACAGTCCTGAGTAGGTTTGCAAGTTTAAGCATAAGAGTACACCTCGTGTTTGCTGGCGGGTGCGGGGCCAGTGAGCAGCAGCCAGCCGACCTGTCGTTGGAACAACTGCCTCATGATGGACGACAGTCCAATGCGCACAGACACTCGGCGGAGCCCATCTAATGAGTTCACTGTGTTCTCTTTGTCCTGCCCTCAATGAAAAGCAGTTATTAATCGACGGTGTTGTGAAACATCCAGAGGTGTTGTAAGCGACTCGCCGTACGCACACAGGCCCGTGTATACACATTCTGACGATATAGAGTCTCTTGTCTGTCGGCGCCATTGTTAGGGTAGCTGGTTACTTTCAAACACGTTTGTTGATGACCAAAGAGATTACATTATGAGCAGCTCAACCGAATAAGTGTTGCCTATACACTAGGGATATGAAATACTGATTAAATATTCATACCGAAGGGAGTGTTGTCATTAACAAATCGACAACAAACATGGGCTTGGTCCTTCGGGTGCAAACAAACGATTTGTGGCATCAAGGTGCCACGTGTCGAGTGCTTTGTTAGGGAGAACTGTTTTTGAGAAATGAAAGTTAAGCGCGTGAGAAATTAGCTCGTTATGTTGATCCTCTTTTGATCATCAGCGAGCGTTATTGTTTGCTGCGAGCACAAGATGAGATACGACAGCCAGGCCAATAAAGGTTAAGTGTTGTACTCCAAAGTATTAATTTAGTTTATCACCAACAAATTTTTGTTGTCTACAAAGTTTACGAGAAGCGTATATTTTCTGAACAATTCAAGGCCCGGTGAGGAGGTTACAATAAGNGAGACACGACAGCCAGGCCAATAAAGGTTAAGTGTTGTACTCCAAAGTATTAATTTAGTTTATCACCAACAAATTTTTGTTGTCTACAAAGTTTACGAGAAGCGTATATTTTCTGAACAATTCAAGGTCCGGTGAGGAGGTTGCAATAAGTGTTGCATTATGATGTACACCTCCTGGTCATGTGGACTGGTACTTTCATCACGGGGTCACGAGTGGCTACTTCCGTCCCAAAGTCACGACTGGCTATCTCCACAGCATCATCTCAAAAGGCTATCTCAAGGTCATGAGTGGCTCCTACCACCAAATAGTTACTAGTAGCTACCACCACCACCACTACATGATCTCGAGTGGCTACCTCCATTATATGGCGATGATCGAGTGGCTATCTCCATCACATGGTCATAAGTGGCTTCCTCCACTACATGGTGATGAGTGGCTACCTCTACCACATGATCTCAAACTGCCTCTATCACATGGCAACGAGGGGTTACCTTCATTACATGGCAACGGGTTCACATGGCACCGAGTGGCTACCTTCTCTACATGATCGCGAGTGGCTACGTTCACCACATGATCGCGAGTGGCTACGTTCACCACATGATTGCGAATGGCTACCTTCACCACATGATTGCGAGTGGCTACCTCTACCACTTGAGGACGAGTAGCTAACTTCACCCTATGACCGCGTGTGGCTATCCTCACTACATGGCGACGAGTGGCTACCTCCACGACATGGCAACTAGTGGCTACCATCACCATATGATCGCGAGTGGCTACCTCTCCCCCCATGGTAACAAGTGGCTACCTCTACCACATAGCCCCAAGTGGCTACCTCCACCACATGGTCACGAGTGGCTACCTCCACAACCGTCACCAGCAGTCGTCGTCACCACGCTGTCCGAGTATCCATCATCGTTAGAACTGTAATTAGCGCTCAGTATATAGACAGTCTCCGGTTCTTCCCCACGGAGCGCCGCAGAAATAGCCGTGTAATGAGGTGAGAGACATATTAATATTATAAAAATGAACAGGAAGAGCAGACCACGTAAACACATCAAAAACATCCAACTTATTATTTATAAAGTGTGTGGTCACTAAATAGCAACTTTTAACTATTTAGCTGCTACTCGTTCTACTACCACAAATTTATTTGTTAACTATTTTTGAATTTAACTCTACAGGAACCGCATGAAATGTCGATTTCTCCTAGAAGTAGAACTATTTCAAACGAATTTCGCTAAGTGCGCTGGTATATAGTTACATATGCTTGGCAAAGATAGCAGTTGACTGCTTTCTATTAGCATAGAGCATACCCAAAAATGATCTAATTGTGGGAGACGGTAAGTGTTAAAGCTAAACCTATCGACCGCAGCTAGCTAACTAACGTGAAGGCAGCTGTGTAAAGACTCACTGCCATGCCTCGTTTTCTTTAGCATAATATCAGCCTGCAAATACCTACTGTAATCTATCAGCACGTTTTGGTAAATCGACATAGTATTAAGGTGGGACTTCTTGATGCCATGTTATTACGTTTAAAAATTGCACAACGCATTTGAAAAAAATAGCGTAGAAAAATACAGCAGTGCTAGTACCTAGGTAAAGAATGCTACTTAATGGCGGCCTGCTAGTATCGGAGGAGATAATCCCTGATTGGAGCAGGGATCTGCATCTTTGTAGCGATACAGACTTGTGTGGTGGTCAGAAGTAGGCTGTTTTTCATTATTATTATTATTATTATTGTTGTTGTTGCTCTCGTACCTGGCCGTCAAAAACGGCAGTAAGGAATTTGCATTGACGTTTATTCAGTGTTTATACTTGGGGTAGGGATCCTGCTGTCGAGTATACAATGCATCTGTATGTATTTAACTGACGAAATTGAAAGAGGTCAGCAAGGCCAATGCAACTTCAAGCATTGCCATCCCCATTCTCGTGCTGCCAAAAAATTACATTGAAATGAAGTGTTAATATTTCAAATCGCCCAATAACTTGTTTCAGCGGTGCCCCCGCGCCTCAGCCGCGCTCCAGATATGACTAGTCAGGTTATAAATCTTATTTACTCAAACGTATCTAGCGGAACAGACTAACGGACCAATAAACTAATACCCTAACATATACTTAAGCAAACAACGTGACAAATAAATAAACTAGCAACGTAACAGATAAATTAATATCTAACGCAACAGATAACTACATATATAACTCTGTGGAAAAATTTATGCAGCAGATATAAAAACAACTCGGGCTTTACCCAACCATATAGGACTTATAGTTCATTATGTAATATATATGCTCCCAAAGGAGGTTTATTGTTAGTATTACGTATGATTTTGTAGGTATTCCCATTTTCCAGCAATACATCCACCCTAGAAGCAGGGAATTCAGAGATCAGACATAAAATTTTCTTTTGATATATTATTATCTTGAAAATTATATTTCTATGATAAAATGCTCTGATTTTTTTTTACTTCTCATATATCTGGTGTCGATATATTGGCAACTTTGTTAAATATTGCTTGGGCTGGCAAGGCTCCCTGAAGAATTTTGTTGGGTAACAATTATGGTCGTAGGAGAGTTGAGCGAATAATTCTACGATATTCACTCCAGCATGGCACTTAAAGCGAGCTCTAAATTAAGGGTGTAGACTTTTTACAATCGCTGATAAATTCGACGATAATGACTTTCATGCCAGTACAAATGAAACAGCTCATTAGAAATTGTAAGTGGGTCTTTCAACAAAGCAGTGCTTCAAAAAAGACCGAAAGCTAGGTACAGAACAAATTTACTCTTACTTCCGTGACAAATAAAATTTGTGGCCCCATTATCCCCTAATCTGAACCCAATAGACTTCTAAATATGATCCATCTTTGAGTCTAAGCCCATTGCAAAATTACACAACAATATTTTTGCTTTGAAAGGAGCAACTATTCGTTTTTCATAAGATTAAATAAATTAATATACGGTGCACTGCATGCCCTGGTTGTTTTTTAACGTCTTCAGACCGTAGAGAAATTAAATAAGACACAATTTGTGGAGTACTGTGTTTGGAAATATATGTTCAAAAATGACTTCTTATTATCCCTAACAAAAGTTACGATGTGTCTCTATTGAGAAAACACAGCCCCCACGCTGTTAAAATGGTTATACAGACAGGACAGTATTCGCTATGTTTATATAATAAAACGCTTCGTGTATTTATTTATTTCGTGTCCGCTTTGAAGGAAATAGCTGGGTGATAAATAAGCCAGGTTGCAGATTTTGTAAATCGATGACCAGGTTGTAGAAGATGGCGCCGCGGTCCGGCGGCTGATCCTTATCCCTTTATCTGAAGACACTTTTTGCTTGAAGCACTTCTTGAAGTCGGAACACTATGTATGTAGCTTCTGGAGTCCTATTTTATAACTTTTTTCTCTTAGGTCACGACGTATAAATTCGGCAGATGGTCAACGAAGCGCTCTGGATAGGGTGATTTTTCACGGGCAGTAGTAAACTATTTCTTCTAGCTTACTGTCTTTCACTTCTTCTTCTACAGCAGTATTATTCCCGTTCAAAGGGGGGGTCACTGAAGCAGATCTTGCTATTCCATGTATTTCTGTTCATTAGCATGTGCTCCTTCAGTTCCATACCATGTATATCATCCCTCACAGTGTCGCTCTCTGAAGGTGCGAATTTTGCTTCATAACCCAAAATTTCAGTGAAGCAGATATTTAAGTTCGCAAGATCGTATCTTGTCTACAGAGCGCTGACATGCATACGAGCTGGCTGGAATTACATTCAAGTTTATTGCAGTTTTTACTCAATATTTTTTCTGCCTTTCACTATTGAAGACGCACGCCTAATCAAGAAGGACGATAGGGAACGTATAAGTAGTACGAGACTACTATACAGTCTCAAGATCGAAGACGTTCTACGAATGCATGGAGAGAGATGAATCGTCTACGCGATACAGTTGACGAAGACTTGAAGCAGAAAGGTTACAGTAGTGAATGAGAGCTGCTGAAAATGAGGAAACGACAAGTCAGAAAAAAGCCCTAAGGTTGAACACACTACATAGGATCAATGAAAAAAATGAAGTAAGTCAGAGAAGAGAAGATTCCGAAACGGCCTATATTAATAAAAAAAATCGTATATAGCGTGAATTTTTTCACGCGTGGGTCCACTAGTTGTTATAATAATTCTGCTGCCGCTAGTGCCAGAACTAGTACAAGTTGCGTGTAAAACTTTCTTCAGTTATGTACCATATACTGAATGCTTTCGTCTCAGTAAGTTAAGAATTTTTAATCGGATTCATTGTAAACTCGTTTGGGAGCACATATGTAGACGCATGTATACTTGTTTCGGCCACCTACTGAAAGAATAGAACATGGTATGATATTAATTCTAACAACTAGAAGACGTACTGCTACTAATAGCGAACGTAGCACATGTAGACTTCGGAATGCAATTATGTACTTAGAGCGCTGCACTTCCGGTTCAGTAAATACCACAAAAATTCATCCCTGCATAGCAGAACTACATCGAGGGGCTTATATACTCCTCACTATTGTTCAGAACGATTTGTGCTCTGTACAACACAAAATCCTTGTATTTACTGTACTGGAATATTCTTTTGTAGTATAAAACGTTATGCATCGTAGATAAGTCTGTTGCTTATAGCAATTCTAAAAATTTTTATCACACTCAAAATATTTTACCGAGAATGGATAGCGAAACGACTTTACAGCGAATAAATGCTGCTCTTCGTTAGTTTTTGATTTTCCGTCCACTTATCACAATTTGTGGTAACTGAAATAAATATTTTTTTAATTTGTGGTATCCAAGAGTGGTGCCATCAGTTTTTCAAGGATCACATTAGTCGCTTGGAATGTAGGAAGTTTCTTCCTCCAAACACAAGCAATATACATAAGGAAGTTTCTATGAAGGAATCACGGAAATGCAACATTTTAACTGAACCATGGAATTAGGTAGATTTTGGATTAAATATATATTCCCGTTTTTGTAGAATTAGGAATACTTTTTACAATAGTATAAAATTTCCTACTTTAGGCCACGAAACAAGCTGAATAAAAGTAATTTTTGTTACTGTATAGCATTGTTTCTGATTTTCAAAGTAATTACTATTGAAACTCATCATGTAAGGATCTACTAAAATTTTTATTCCTCATAGGACCAGCTAGTATTGTTTGAACCATCTCTCACCGAGGATTGAATTACATAGTCCGAACAGGATGAGAACTGTTTCTTCGTTTGTAATCCTAATATTTACTGCTCAGTTTTTCTTATTTAATTTCGAATTAGTTTGAAAAGAAAATTTTTCCTATTCACAAATGTAGATGAGACAAGAAAGCAATATTCTTGACGATGAGCGAACGCCTTAGTTTATATTAATGTTATCGTTAATTCCAGTTTATTTGCCGCTTGTAATAACCAGAGATAGAACCAAGCTTGCAACGTCCATCCCATTGCCGGTGCCCGTCACACAATAATAGCCAGAGGAGGAGGTGGCACGACAGCGAGCAAAAAGCTAGGTTAGTGCAGGAGATCTGCTCCGGTCACCCTCAAGCCAATGGAAGGCTTGCACGCAGGGCAGTCTGGTGCTGGACAATCACACGCTACGATACTCCCTAGTCCGGGTAGTTGTCACAGTTTGAGGCACGCACAGCTCCAGTAAATTATCGAAGTTTTGTGTGTGTGAGTGAACGTGTAAAGCACAGAAGGGAACGCGGTTAGCAAAATTAGCGGGGAGTTTAGTTATTCAGAATTCTTTGATGTATGGGTTGGAATTCAGGCAGATTTCCTGACGTGAAGTTGCGGCTGTGTCGGCGTGGAGCATTGCCGAGGCTGCGTGCAGTGAATGCTGATGACCACAGCAAGAGATAATCTGTCATGGACTGAGATAGCATCGCTGGCATCCTATATACTTTACTGCTTCGGAGATGACGATTTTTTTTAGTGCCACAACTTAGCAGAGGC
>LQNS02277275.1:11737084-11753793 GCA_001587735.2 Parhyale hawaiensis | reverse complement strand
GACGTCATGATGACAAATTGGATGATCCCATTGAGCTGGAACGAACAATTGCTCATGCTCTTAGCCCAGCAAATTAGAACAATAATTTATTGTAATTATAAAAATGTGATGTTGCAAGATGGCAGCTATGCCAAGCGTGCACGCAAATTGACGAACTTGCTATTTCATCCCGCCCATATCAACTATATATGATGGTAAGTTGTGAAAACCACATGTGTAGCTAGAAGTAGGTAAGACTTATGTTGTATTTAGTTGTAGAAACTTGATAATGTATTGTATAGTCACTATTTAAGAAAATGCTATTGCGTGTACTAGAACAATTTTGATCATGATGGCTGACAAATTTATTGCATGCAACTATTGCAGTACACTGCACATGACATATGCAGAGAAGAGATTGCAGTGGGCTGCAGAACAACTAAACTGGTTTTAGGAGAGACAGCGTATCAAATTTTAAAGGAGAAGGACTTGAAACTTCTTAATTAACTGCAAAACAGCACTGTCGTAATCCAACACACCCGGTACTTTCGGCAGACTTAATTCATGTTTGTTTTGTCCAAAGGCAAGAACTCTTCAACTCACTTTCGTTTTAAAGTGCAGTCACAAGAGTTAAAAAAATGAGAGAGTATATACCTATACCGGCCTTGTGAAGCTACTGGCTGAAGTTTTTAGGGTCCTTAAGAAGTAGGAAGCTACTAATACTTATTTTTTACTTATACCTACAGGGGTGGCGTCGGTCAGAATTACTACTTAAAAAGGATCCTTTAAAAAGTACATCATCAAGCTGAAGACATACTCCTGGACAACTGCTACACAGCAGGCATACGGAGCCAAGCAATTGCTGCCCTGGATCCTTACGGTAACATATCGCACCAAGTATATATATAGTGTCGAGGTCGAAGCTCACTGCCACCCATGTTATATTGTAATGTAACAAGGTTAGCAAGCTTGAATGGTACATGGCACTGGCGAATTAACTATATTTTCATATGAAAATACACTACCACATTATTAGATAGTGCAGAGTATGACATATCCGGTAATTTGTAGTATTATAACTTTCTTCCATGAAACTTTGACCATAGCAGTAGGTACGTAGGGCAGAAGTGAAGACGGAAAATAAAAGTACCCAGAAAAGTGCTTTTCTAAACATTAATTGCAAGAGACTGTTAAAAACTAAATGAATTATTTTTAAAGCAGGGAAGTGTTCCTACTAAAAACAGCATTCGCGTTAATTTATTTCGTTTGTAGCAAATGTATATAATCATTTTCACTTTTACCTCATGTGGGACATTTTTGTCGTGATGGACACAGTCTCACAAATTATTTCACATATGCTACACGAACTGCCCTTATCTGCCCCGCATGACATGGTAACCCTAGAAGGCACTCACGTAATTATCTTTAATTTTTACAACCAAAGCTGGGCAACTTGCCCTCAGAACCAGCATTTCTGCTGTGGTATCCACTTCCTGCTGCCCGGACTGGAAGCCCAACAGCACATCCATTATTTTGAAACCTATAAACCTTAAGGTTTACAGCTCGCTTTTATGAAGCCACTGTATTGCTGATAAGCGAGGTCCGACATCGAATCTTGCAATTACGAAACCGAACTCTCAAGCTGCACCTCTCTCTCGAGAGAAATTTCCCTCGTACAGTGCAGCAAATTTGTCGCATACCTTCACGCAGCGAACGTAACGGCGCTGAGGAACTCGATATCGAGCTTGCCATACTTTGGTGGCCAGCAAACATGACATGGTGAATCAAAATGGTGCGCCTGCGGGACCTGCCGTGCATTTCAGGAATGACATCTATTTCAAGGGGCTACATCAAACTTGTCAGACTCTACTTAGCAAATACGACATGCTGCATCAAAATGGTGCGTCTGAGGGACTTGTTGTGTATGCCTGGAATGACATCCATTGTCGAGTGTCTGTCGGCATCAATGTGCTATGTTACGAACGGGAACGACGGCCGTTTGCGTGATCCACATTCTGACGCCATTAGCAGGGCATTCGACATCATTACTACATTCTTGGCGTGATTCTTTGAGTGTAATAGCAATATTTACAGTGAGTTTTGGACGGGGAGATTTGCTTCTCCCTCCTTTGGAATGATACAGAGATTTGAGAGGCATGCCGACTGACCACATCTTGGACTTCAATGGCAGCTCGGTAAATAATTTACTGCTCAGAGCTGATGAATCCCGAACAAAACGTTACCAGCACAGCAGCAACGAGACACTGCTGCTCCTGTTTACGCAGGCGGATCGATGTTGCTTTAAAAACTAGACGCACTTTATACGTTTTTAGCAGAAGAATCCTGTTCATTTTAATTAGCACTCAATGCTCTGCTATTATAGATTGGAGTACAATAGATTTTAAAGCGGAGGGTAGAAGATCTGCGTGCGTAGAGGCTTGAGAGTTTGGCTAAAAGACATCTGATATAACATCCTGCACTTTAGTATTGTTGTTTATATCTGTTATTATCATCGTATTTTCACTGTTTTTAAAGCAATGCTATGATAGCTGTAGATATTGATTTGTGCAAGGCAAGAGAGGAGGAGCTGCTACATATCTCAATAACAATGCCGATACGTTAGGCTTTTTTTTTAAATAAACAGTAATGGCAGAGCTGAGTTACGGTGAATTTAACTTTGAGATGAGTGGGGCTGAGATGTACATCCGTACTATTTCTCACTCGGGTTAATGATGAACTAATATAAGCTAATTTTTTCAAACTTCGAATAGAGAAATATTTGTCTTGAGATTGAGAATGCATGAATATTGATACGGCAGTTAGGAGCATTGATGCAAACAAAAGACAAAAATATAGTGGTTGGTCAAGATGCATTTTGAATTCCACACATGATTCAAACAACTGTTATGTAGCACTAGTATAACATAAACAGTTAAGGCTGCAGGAAGAATGAAAATATTACAGAATACTATCATTAACAAAAATAGTGGGGATCAACTGAGTTGCAAGCGTTTAATGAGTATCTTCATAAATTGTTTCTTATGATGTGGGAAATGTATCCAACAACTTCTGCGTAACGCTGACGCAGACTGTGAAGAACAAGCAAGTTTATCGGCTGCTTACATTTGGGGAGTCTTTGAAGTTGTGAAAAAATAAACTGGAGTATGGAGAAACTTTCATTCAGCACACAAATTAACTAGAGATTATACTGGAAATTTAATATAAATATTGTGCGTTGCTATATATGACGTTAGGGAGTAAATAAAAAAGATAAAAATATGCGTGTATAATAACAGATCGAAATTAAAAAAAAATCACCTATATGGTTAATAACGATAGAAGTAATAGACAGATTTTAATGGAATACTTTCTGTACATATGAAGAAGCAGAAGAAAAAGTGTTTGAGCTTGTATCTTGATTTATGTCAATACGTTGTATTATGTTTTATGTAAATTATTTTATAGAGGCTTTCAAAATATTGGGTGCGGAGAAAATTCCTGGGTCTAGTAAGTAATTGTTAATATTTCGAGAGTACAATAAGATAATGAAATATTGTTGAATATTACATGTAACTAGTAATAGAAGTAATAACAATAGTAATATAAAAGTTTGCTGGTGCTTCATGCAGTCATATATATAACTAATTAATAGTCTCATAAAACATTGTCTGAATAATTTTTGAAACTGTCCAACGTTTCTCCGGATTATTCTCTAAAGTGTCTCTCTAATACATACATATGCCACGCAGTTTTGATTTTCAAATGAGAGGAAGATGGAGGCCACACGTCCTTATTCCAGAACTTTAGAAACTTGGCTGACACAATTCCAGAGTTAATTTTTCACGAGTCAGATGTCGCTCGCCATCATACTGAAAAGTGAACTCCCTGCTTGAAGTGTTTCTTTAGGCAGGAACTAAAATTTCATCAGTTAAGTATCAGTTAATTAATGAATTCACTTTCGTGCTTTCGTTGACTAAACCGAGGAGAGTTTTTCACTTTTCGGAGACATCTACCCACACAATGACTAAGGCTGGGCTGGAGACGAAGGGCAACATTCTAATAACACGTGAACTGCCATTCCAGTATCCTAGCTGTCATTCTTAGGAATGACTTTTGCGTCCACCATAAACAGCTTTTCGTCGGAAAGCTTACAATGTCCCTGATCACATCCTGTAGAAATTTCAAAAGAAGCTGATCTCTGTCGGCTCATTTCTATTTCTGCATGGAGGATATTGAGTTGTTGGCGGTTTTTCAGCTCGAAGGAAGAAGGCTTTGTAGGTAAATTTGACAATGGTTTGGATAAATTTTCACTGATATCAATCTATCTGGGAATTTCTTTCATGGCTCGCTATAGGCCTTCATCTGATCCTCTCGCATACGCCCTTTAATTATGACTAGGGGCGCGAGCTGAGCGCAGACCTCCACTTCTGGGACGTTCTTTGTTTATGTCAGTGCCTATATCCATTGCATCTGTTCACAGTGTCATAAACTATGCATGTCGCCACATTAAATGCTTGACAATATTGAACTGCGACACTTTTCGGCGATGAAACGCCATAATGGCTTGACGTTGAATAGTTCCTTTATATGAGTCTTATAACAAATATGTAAAGAAAAGATCTATTTCAAAAGGAAGAAGTTCAGAGCTATTATACAAATCGATTAACTGCAACTGCAAGTTCAATTTCTGGGTTCGAGCCGTGACTCTACACCGAGTTCAAGGCATTAAACTTGAGACGGCTGAAAATTCAATCTTGTAAACCGTATACCCTAAATGAAGTTCCAGGAAATGAAATATATCTGTTACTTGTATTAATTCGTTTCAAGAGAAGTGGGTAAATCAACTATGCCTTAACTCATTCCTACCTGAATCATTTTGTGATGTACAATATAACTTAATTGTATAAGGGTAGCTCTGAGTTATTCCGTGGGCATCGTATGCGTACGAGATTATCTGGCGCGATCTTGCCCATTGTAAATAATTTTTCGTAACTTAAAAAAATGTTAAGTTTGTGCATGTTATCAATCATTTACTTTACGATACAATTTTTTCGGGTTATTTCTTTAGCATGTAATATGAGTATAATTTTGCTAATAAATTTCCCTTTGGATGTTTCTAATAAAAAGTGGAACTCCCATGCACTCACATCTATCACCATAAGTATATTACGGATAGGAAAGTAGCCCGGGAAATTCAAAACCAAGCTGGTCAGCAGGGATGGTAATTAAAGGAAGCAGAGTCGGCATCTTCACGAATGCAAGTGTTCCTTAATTGACGGCTTTCAACAACCTAAATGTCGGTATCGTCTAGCAGGTGTTAAATACATCTCAATACGATGTTTGAAGGTGTAAATGTTATATATTACCTCTGCGGAAGTAGTAAGTTACAAAATAAAATGGAATGAAATGTAAATTACAAATATATGTAGCTACAATTAAATCGTTACAACAGCAGGGGTTTACTTTCGAAACGAGTCTAAAAAAAGTGAAAGAAATTTGGAAGGAAAACTTTCGAGCGCTTTACGCTAATATAAATACAAATATGAATACAGTGCCCGCAATTTTATGAGTTCACTACGTGTAAAATTAGTAAAAACTTATGTATTTTTCAAAACACGAAAACACTGTATATGATTCACTTATTTTTATTAAAAGTGCTTGATAATGAAAAGAAGACGATAAAGAAACAGACAGTGCAGTGTTTATGAAAACTAAATTCAGATTCTTGTTTTCAATGAGAATCAAAATCTGGCAGCATGACGAAAGCGTTGCGCCTTTACTTTGAAACCTCGGGCAGAAGATCGTAAAAATTCGCACAATTGCATAAATTAGTGCAATTGTTTTATTTATTTTATTTATTTATTTACAAAAACACTCAGAAGTATTTTATCACAAACCTATTTCAGCTTAGCCACAATCATGGATAAAGTAATCATCGTTCTCTCAGCGAGATAAAATGATGGGCCTTCCTTGCGCTATTCCCAAGGAGTTTTTCCGTGATTTCTCCTTTTCCTTAAAAACTTGCAAACGATTTATCACACAGAAAGTAAAGTCCTCTACAGCAGCGGCATTTTTTTCTAATCAAACAGTGTATTCTGCCTCCCATGTTTGCGGATAATTTACCTCGTTAAAAGAATTTAGAAATAAGCGCAAAGTTTGAGTTTCCCGTTATCACTCAAGGTAGTCGATACTTCGAACCGGTTGCGCGAGGCTCTCGCTCTCCATGCACTGCGCGGCAGCGAGCTCGCTTGCTCGCTCGGTTGGTGTTGATTGTCGCTGCTATTTCATGCGAAATTTGAACATTGAATCGGAACGTCTGCCTGAATGGCGGAGGTGCAGGGCAATTTGGTAGTTAAAACTTGTGGGAGAATGGGAGAGATCCAAGAGTGAGCTTGTCTTCAATATAAAGCAAGTGCAAGGAGGTAGTTTTATCTGCTCTATTTGGCTTTACGGCCCACTACACAGCGCTAATGTCCGATGTTGCGAGGTCGTATCGAGCAGCATATTGGTCCATAGGATCACCAACTGGTAATAGTGGTGGGCGTTGCGATGTTTAGTGTTGTGAAGGCATAGCAAGCGACATAAACCTGTATAGAAGTCCTGGCAGGAGCTAGAAGCAAGTTGCTTAAAGCTACCCTGCTATGACATCGGACGAGGCTCCCGCACGACGCGCCACCATTGGTCGCACTCGTGTCTCCACCAGCCAATGTGAAGGCACCGCACTTCTCTGTTGCAACACTTCGATTTGTTGTCGCGCTGGGTCGCGGGGGCTCAGGACCAGGGGTCTTATCGGGGACACACGCAAGGAGACACCAATGGGACTTCGGTGACATCAAGGCTCGGTGTCTCCGGGTGTGTCTCTCCGAGTAGTGCGGCCGGTTTGTCGCTGCGGCGTCGGGGCAGGTGCGAGCCCTAGCTGCCGCCGCTGCAAAACAGCATGGACGACAGGCGACAATTGCATGCCGCTGTGCGTTTGTGGAGTTTTCGCCAGTGCAAGGCACCGGTGCTGTATAACTAACTTTTCAGGTCAAAAACGATTTTCTAAGAACATAAAAAATGATGGCCCATGTCTATTGCCAGTCTGAAAACTGAAGGAATAGTTCTAGGCACGAGCAAGATCACTGCAAATGCATCATTTTGAACTATAAGGACGTTGATCGAGCACGGAACTGAATAAACGTTGGATGCTCTAGAAATTTGAATGTTTTAGCGTTTGATTATTATATAGGATTCTATAGACGTGTTGATAGCAAATATTTCTGTTTTCAGTAATGTGACGTTTAATAAAATGTCGGAACGACCTTAATGTTGTATTACTGACCTCATAACGCGTGTGCTCAGTCGAAGTTGCAAAGCAAAATAGTGTAAGTAGCGAATATCAGGGTATAATTTGAGATTACAAAGCTTCACCGAAGAAAAAGTACTGAAATCAATAATTATGTATTGCTGCCTAGACGGAATACTATATGCTGCTGCCTTTTCGAGTGGAAGTCACTTAATTGTCTGTATACTTGCTATTAAACATTTTCCTTTTTTTCACAAGAGTGAGGTACGTCCTCTGATCTTCAGTCAAGTCGAGTTTTGTCTCTGCACTGCGTGCATAAGTTTCAAGAACAACCTAGAATAAAAAAAAAAAAATAATGTTATGGAGACATAGGCAGCCACATTAATGTAAGAGTGAAAAATAAAATGGGTTGCTTTCATGGTTAAGAATCTCACGTTGGTTACGGTAGACAGAGATTCAGATGAAGGCGAAGAAGTTAAAATTGCACCGAAGTTATTATTACTACTACAACCACGAGTATAAATTAAAATTTCGCCAACATTGTTGCAGATCGAACGATGCTCGCTCGCTGCGTACGCACAATTGGTTCTCCAGCACCTATATCTGCTGTGGTCATCATGCATCTCTCAACTATAATAAATTCCTTCACCAGAAGTCGGAACATATTAATTCGGGCCGGTGTTCAGCATCCATGCCGCCTTCTAGCTTATGCCTCACATGACCATGACATCTGTGCACATAAGAAGTTAGGAACGCCCCTTCAAACTTGGGTGAATTTTTCAGCCGTAGGTTTGCTGACTGACGCCCTGCAACGCGACACACTCGACAGGTCAGCAGTCCCATGCAGTCACTTGCCTGCAGTTAGAACATTACTAAGCTGCATGATAAAGATGGTAATTAAGTATCCACAACACAAGGGTGAAAACTGGAGTCGAGGTGAGACTTGTCATGGAAATTGATCACTCGAATCCGATAAGCTGCGTCTGGTCCAGGAGCTGTAACCCTGGGCGTTCAGTTCTCCACTTTGGATTAAGATCAGTGCTTCTTAACACACCGATTGCGTATGAACGGCCGAAAACGCATTATACTACGCAGCAAGATAATGAGTTTGAGGCCGTCTCAATCGTAATGGGTTTGAGAGTATAACGTTTGAAGTTCGATACAAAGTGGGGAATTGAACCCTCTGGACTGAAAACTTGAACTAAATAAAACTTAGCATACCAGAGTTCTTCGCTCGAATTGAGTGCATGGAACTTGCTATAAAAACTATGCTCCATTATTTAGTTTGATCACAATTAACTGTCTGCTGCATTGCCATCGTCACCTCCAGTATAGATCCTTGCATCGCTCGTGCTTGGAGAAAAATGCCTTGTTTTGGCAGTTGGTTTCCAATTTAGCTATGAATGTCTATGCAGTACGCTACGTTAGTTATATTGGCAGAGAGTTTGAGTTATGTAGTTGTTTTACTTGGGATTTTCTACGCTCATGCGCTGTTTTTTTTTTTTTGTGCTATAGCAGCTTCTAAATGCGTCATATCCTTACCTGCCAACAAGCTATAGGTTGTTATATTTGGCATCTTGCCAACAATATCTAGAATTTCTCTGGACCAATACACCAATACCTCACTGGCAGATTTAGTATTTGCTTAATGTAGCTTCTACATAGTGATATTCCTGAACGCAGTTTTTAGTGTAGCAATGCTTCTCTTTTCAATTTCTTGTGCTTGCACCTCAGAACTTCATGTCTCACCACAGAGCTTCAGTTGACTTCTTATACGTTACAAAATTACCATAGCTGAGATTCAGCAGCTAAATGATTTTGAAAAAATATCCAAACGGAAAAGATATTTGAGCATACAGTTGGGATACAATCAAAAAGGAGCTATGTGAAGGTTCGATCTATAGATATAGTTGAAACTGTCAAAAGGGAAAGACTTATAAGAACTGTAGTTGTATAATGTACTACGCTAGAGAACTAACGATGAAGAGTTCTATGAATAACAGCACCATGTACAGCACCATACAGTCGTGATTGCCACAAAACTGCATACATTTGTAAGCGGTAAGAGATACGAACTAGCTGTATATGTATGTAGAACGGGCGATTATGACTATTATATGACGGGACTTACTCTGTATTTTGATGTACCAATTACAACATAAGGAAATGCATAGAGACCCTATTTTTTTGGTTTTATAGGACCCGTTCATGTTTGTCTCAGGTGTATTAGAAATGCTGCAAGGAACTGCCCTGCTCAGGCCAAATCAAAGCACTCCTTAGTATCTCATATTTCCGTAGCTGTTAACAGAATACATTTTAAAAATAATAGTGTAAAGTTTTTACGGCACTGGGGTAAGTCTGCAATTCATTGCCGTACATTATCCAATAAAATTGGAATTTATACCTTGATTTAAATGTTATATGGTGCAGATATATAGAGTCTCGGTTGATATATGGTAATCACTCTATTCGTTCTTCTACTGCCAATTCGAATAATCTATACAATACTGGTGTAATCTAGCTTCAATTATCACTGCACTAAAGATAGCTCTTTTCATGTTTCGACAACGTTTGAGAATGTTTCATTCTATGGCTTTTGTAAACTTACCCTAGCTTTAGTTTGCGTACATTCACGTTAAAGGTTTGGTGAGTCTCTTTCTTATCTGAATAAATTTCTTTACGTATATACATACCGTAACTCGAGGTAGATATGTCGTGGTCATATTCTTGATTTGGAATTTTCGCAAGAGATCTCGTGTTATTGTGCGCATGATAGAGAGGATATTGCCGTCATATTTAGTAAATATTTAGTAAATTAAAGCGCATATTAACCTATACAGCATAGTGTCGATTCATATCTTTATTTCATGTTAAACTAATTTAATAAAGCGACATATAACGTTGACTCGCCATATTAAAAAAAGCAAACTATAAAAATCACATATGATGGGCATGTAATTTGTTACCATACGCATATTGGACAATACTTTCTTGTTAAGTATACAGTGATCTTCAAGCACTGTGATCGACGTAAATTCTCAATTAAGTGCATGCCAAATAGATTGACTACATAATGTATTTTCTGCTAGGAGAGTTTTCAAAAGTCTTCTGGGTTTTACTGTGTGTTTAATATACCTCAAGCTTTCGAACTACTAAACGTAGCCCGTCTTCTATATATATATACAGTAGAATCATGACCTCAACATGGACTACAGATGTGCTGATGCATGTTCTCTGGGATATTTTTTTGACTGCAGGATGCTCTAATTTAGAAATATTTGTACGTAAAGCATACCAATGCACAACGTTTTTATCGTTTGGTAACCTTTGTTAATAAAACTTATGGGAAAATTCATTAAGTTTACTTGACCGCATATTGTCGAGAGCCAACTTTTCTGGCCAATTTTCACACAAAGATATGCTTACGTCAGGGCAAAGTTTTGCTTGGCGATTTAAAGTTTGTAATTTACACAACGTACCAACCCGAGAGGTCTCGTGGCCTGGTTTTGAACAAATTTTACACTTCCCTTAACTTATCCCAATCAGAAATTTTAATGCAATTATCAGACATTATTCTATGCCGATCTCAGAAAAACTAGTAGATATTGGATGAATGCTGATGATTTTTTTTCATTAGGGAATTAGTGTTATGGAAACTTTTGTGACCGAGATTGCTGCCAGGTTTAGTAAGATGCATGTTTTAAGCTGCATATCTTTATAGTGGCATGTATTTTGAGAAGATTTATACATTTTTGATAAGATTTGTATATGCTGTTAAGATGTATTTTATCAGAATGTATGGTATCCAAATATATTGTACTTATAATATATTAAATAAATATATAACTCGAGAATGACACGCTGTGTTCAAGAACATACTTTGATAATTAGGGAATTATAGTCCTTTCTTACCCACGCATACTTGCACAGCAGAAGCAAGGCAGCACCAGCTTGGCCTAGCTGGGCTGTCCCGGCAGACCAGCAGAATTGACCTTTACATTACCGCAATGGCCTCAGCAACTGCCGTTGTTGCGTACCATGAATTGGCCAGTAAAAACCTGAATCGGGAACGAACGACATGCAGAACCGCCGCCCTTGCTTTTGGTCACCGCACACGTACGCACCTTAGCTGATCACCTGTAATTGGGCAACGCCTTTCTCAATAGAAATGTTGCGAGCTTTTAAACCGTTATCGCTCGTTAAAAAATGTGGGTACATACATGAATAATACCGACTCTGTCGATCAACTTAGTTTGTTTGACTGAGAAATCGGGAGGATATGAAAATGAAACAGTCGGGGGTTGATACATTCTTAGTTAGATTAGCCCTATAAGGAATACGTAAACCGGTGGTTTCTCGTACGAAGACCATTGTTTGAAAAGCGTCGGCTTGTGCTTGTCCTTATAGTTGGTGTTGTTGGTGTAGTAGAGACGTGGTATCTGGAGATAGACAATTTTTATTGCAAATGCGAATACGTGAAGTTACATAGATTGACCATGCGCATATATTTATTGGAAGTGGGGGCTAGAACATTACTATCTATAGTGATTCACTTGCTTTTGATGATGAGAAAAAGTAATGAGAGATAAAGAGAAGAATCACTTCGAAACCACGTCACGGTACATGCATAAACCTATGTGCTCTCTGCACATGCATGGTGTTTTTACATGCATGCTGGCTTAAGTTTGATGGTCTATGTAGGTATGCTCGCTATCTATCCATATCGATCTTTCACTCTGCATCTAATGCTATTTGGTGCGTACTGTAGATGGTACTATGCGCGGAAGGTTTATTTTAAGCGCTTGTACGACTTTGGGTTAGTGGGGCCACTCAAAGGTATAAAGCTATATGATCGATATACACAATTATATATGCATCAGTCAAAGGAATGCACGCTACAATTATGCAAGACATTAGAAATACGATGTAAGATTTGTCGCTTGGAAAGAACTTGAAAGATTGACGATATAACTACGATTTTATGAGGAGCAATTGTCTTCAGAGAAAGTAATGACTGTTATAGACTATAGTAATCTGGATGATAAAGGCTAGCATGTGGCTATCTGCAAATTCATGTGATATTCTTCATAATGTATTTTGGAATATACCGCGGGATTTTGCAGCAGTAAACGTAGTCTAATTTACTATATAATAATATAATGATGATTTTTATCAGCACTTTAAACTACGATAGTAGAAAGCGTGATGCAAATCAAGACTGCTTAATCTAAATGAGGAGGATATAAATTTCATCAATGATAGAGAATAGAAAAGTTAAGTCACATTCACTTGTAGAGAATTAAACATAATCGCTGTTTTGCAGAATCATAAATTTCTCTATTGTGTGTGCTTCATTGCTTGCCAAAACCAAGTCATTGGCGGACAATATATAGTCCTCACGCTGGTCGGTACAGTGCAAAAGTGTCCTACGGATGTGGTATAATCACAGTGCGCAGCTTTGGGCAGAGGCGAATAAAGAAAGAAAGACGTGCGGCCTGAATAAGGACGAGGTCGTATAGTCTATAGACCAACGGCGGCCGCCCGGCAACTCTCGCCTGCACTGAATAGAGAATTTTGGCTCCCGGCCATGGCGTCATTTGCAGGCGTAATCTGTTATCTTTAATGCAAGGATTCTGCGCGTGCAACGATCTTTTTGTTGTCAGGCAATGTTGTGGTGCTGCAAGGCAAGAGCTAGCATTGGATTTCTGCCTTGAGCTAAGCTGTTTTTTGCGGGAAATGATATAATAGCCAAGTGCATAACCGTACGAAGTTAGCTTGTCTCGGAACTTAATTTTGCGGTAAGTACTAATAGAGCATGCGTGATATGTATTACTTTATATTAAGGCTCATACTCAAGAAGTACTTATTACCTACGCCAAAAAGTTGTTTTTTGTGGAGTTTATGTGTTTGTCTGTATGTTACCAAAATAAATTAAGAAGTTATGGACGGATCGAACTAATCAGTTCGGTCGGTGCTTCGTGCCCTGGTCGGTAAAGGTTTCGAATTTATTGCCGGCATCGCTTTCGGTCGTATTGGCCTGCAGGCGTTTAAGTCAGCTGTTAATGGCTTTTTGCTAGATTTCCTTTAGCAGCGTTTCGGGCTTCCCGGTGTTGCAAAGTGCTTCATTTGGGTTGCATTACCTGTCCGTGGGAGCTCGAGCGTGAAGTTTTAATAATAATAATAATAATCTTTGCGAAACTTAAAGGATTGTCACGTATGTCAGGAGAACTTTTGGTAGAGATATGTTCAGCCGTTATTTGTTCGTCTGCCCCTTTTTCCTCTCATTACCATATCTCAAAAAGTTGTTAACGGATTTTGATGAAACATTAGTTGTTAGGTATACCATGGAGAGTAAATGACCAAATGTTTGTGAGAATTTGTTCGTCCGTTTGTTTCTGTGTTTGAATTTATGCTTGCTAACAAAATAACTCTTAAAGTTTTGAATCTTTATGAAATTTATGGAAGTCATTAGAAATGTTAAAAGACATCAATGATGAAATTTTGCTGATGATCGGTTTGTTCGTTTGCTTGTTTAACCATTTTTTGTCCAAATGTTTGTCAGAACCTAGCTCAAGAAAATTATAGAATCTGTTATCACTGTTAAAATGCACAAATAACCAGATAGTGGCGCTGATTTAAAAGAAATCAGAGTTTCAAAACAATTTTTTTTTGTGTTAACGTTGCCTTGCTCGGAGGAGGCACGCGCTCTCAGAGTGCCCTCGTTGCGAAATAAACTTACTATATTTACCAGCTAACTTTATACGGCTATCGCTTCCTGCAAAATGAACTGCTCAGTTTACAGCAGAAATCCAGTATCAACTCCTGCCCCTCAGGGCCCATAGTCAATTAGTCATGCTCGGTTCAGAAAAGATCATATGAACACAACAAATGAACGAAAACACTACAACCTATAGTCTGATTGGTCGTGGATTGCTGCTAGCAACATATGCTATATAACTATGCTTTTGTACTCCTAGTTTATCTTAATTACACAGGAGAAGTCCGGTACCTAATAAGAGAAAGGAATTGACGACATGCACGTACTATGCCAAGCAAAAAAAAAAAAAAAAGGAGGAAGCAAATTCCCAGCAGCAGTTCGGGGAGAGAAAACAAAATATTGATTTTTAGCTGGATTTAGAAGGAAAAAACGGCCGAAATGAGTGTGGAAAAATATGATAAATATGTTGTTGTGATAAGCTCGTTTGAAGTCCTGCTGGGCCTCTACTCCCCCCCCCCTCCCATTACACCGGTTGACGAAAAGAACTAATCTCCACCCTTTTTCATACAATCGATGAGATACCGGGGCGGTACTAATTCAGCGCAAGTACAATGTGATGCGAGGACGTGCTGTTCCCGCGTCGTTCACGCTACCCTATCTATGCTACTGAGTTTAAGTAGGCATCGGAACGACGAGCAAGCTGCACATCCTTGTATGACGTTCCGAGTGCGAATGCATATAGTACATGTGGCTCCGGCATAAGAGATACGAGGATGAACGGACGGCCGGGCGCTGGGGTTACGTACGTGCAGCTGGCTCGTATTATGTACACGCTATGAGTACTCGCAACTTCTGCTTACGCACTTATGCCATATAACGGATGTTTGAAAAAAAGGTGGATCCGATAGATAATCACATTCACTGTCTCTACAATCTCGAGCCAAAAGTCTGCTAGAGAGCATAGTGAGCAGTTTTATAAAATAGCTAATTAAATTGGTAACTTACTTTATCGTTGGTAAATTCTGATCAAAAATGTTTCATGCTTCTATCGTGACATATCTTACTGAAATTTGGTGTTACATAATAACGTAGAAGTCATCATTAATCGTCCCCAATAGAATTGGGTGGAATGCACGTGGGTTGAGAATTTTTTACGAAGAAATACAGTAAATACAGTTGCGTTACTTTCAGGGAAACTATCATCAGATTCTATGAATATGCCTTCATCAATTAATTGTTTTATATTCCCACTGGTGACGCGAAATAGAAATTAGTTACCATTTTGGCCGACAACTTTGATCATTACATTTTCACTTCTCTCATGCTACAACAAAGCATTTATCAATTGAATACACTGAGCCCTTAATCAAGCACCTAGTCTAGAAGTTATAAACTAAAATAAAAATAAACTAAATAGCATTTATGTAACATATTCCTTTGAAGAATAAAATAAAACATATCAAGTTGTGTATGCGTAGTCCCCTACGTGCTTTGCACGACCTCAATTTGCACTATAACTGTCGGCAATGTATAGGTTCAGTACACTATAGGACATCAAGGTAGAGCTAGAAGGTTCCATGGAAAGATCGATATAATCAGATAATGTGCTATGCTAATGTTTAGCTGCTCTGTTATTAATATGAACTTTTTTCTTAATTATATCTATTCACTTTGACAACTTTGGCTCTTGTATGAGCTTGAAAAGTACCTCTCAATAACAATACTCGGATCATACCAATACATTACATGAACGATGCTCGCGCTTCTATCTCCAGCCGGTACCGAAATGAAGTCATCAACTTCTGAATATGATTTTTTCAGGTTAGCTTTTTCCCTCGTGATGGATTATTGCTTCCTGAGCTCGCTGGCGTTCCGTCATGGACACCTGTTATATTGGTCTCAGGCACCGGATGGCCGAAACCCTTCTTCTGTTGTATCATTGCGGCTATTGTGTTGCCTATCGTTTCTGCTGATGAGCGGGTGAACAAGCAATGCTTACCATTATTGTCCTCGGCCCATACATCATTCTTATGATGATGAGCGGCACTTGAACAAATAGAGAGTGTCGTTTGGTGATGTCTGTGTAATGAGATCGAACGTTTCCTTCCCAACCCATGCTTGGGATTGCAATCAGGAAGGCTCGCCTAGTGTTTAGCGTGATAAAAACTTGAATCTTCCAACTGGATGATAAAGAGACGTGATGGAGAGAGCACCCGCCGTAAATGCACGCTAGCTAAGCTCTGCAGTGAGGTTGATAGCTAACGGAGACCTCACTTAATTCAGAGGCTATTTAGGAAATAAGGCAGAAATGACACACGTTAGATGAGGTCTGCTTGAAAAATTGGACCAAAATAATGCACTATGCACAAGCCGCAGAAGCTGATACTACGCATTTCCTTAACTAACGAGTATTGAAAACGTGGAAGGAACTATAATGTTCCTCATTACCAAATAGAACATTACTGATGAATCAAGATATTATCGGAGTGTATGCAAAATGCGTGAGTTAATGAGGAAACAAAATTCACCTCGTTGAAAGATGAAACAGAGAATAAGTGACGATAATTACTTTCAATTATCTACTATATAATAATTCACGTCGTGTTTTTATTTATTTATTTATATATTTATATCTTTCCTGTCACGCTCTACGGGAATAAGATAGGAGAAAATTCAGATTTCAAAATGTAAAAAAAAAGTGGGGTACCTTGCAATTTTTTTTTCGGC
>LQNS02277275.1:11719536-11737061 GCA_001587735.2 Parhyale hawaiensis | reverse complement strand
ATTTATAATGATGGCATGGGCCACTAGTATGTATATAATTTACATCTCTCTGTCCGCAGAGCGCTTCACGATGCAAAAGAGAAGAATAGAAAAAAGAACATGTATATGATGTGCGCGTTTGGTGGATTTGCGCGATCGATCGAGCGCGCTGCGCGTTTGGTGGATGTTGTAGGTATTAGGCCGTAATTTCGGGTAAGTTGGAATATATTCGGGTTTAATGTCGGGTAGGTTAGGCGGGGCAAGGACTGTTTTCTTCTCCTTTTTACAATTTGAACGATCCACCAAACGCGCAGCGCGATCGATCGATCGCGCAACTCCACCACACGCGCACAACATATATAGTATGCAAAGCAAAACGAGGAACCCAAGCATGGGAGCAGCAAACCGGGGAATACGTGGAACAGCAACAGGAAAGATCATGAACAGGAGCACAAATAACGAAGGAAACAATGTTGCCATGAAACTAAAGACATCTAGTGGATTTGATAGCTGGCATGCAGTAGACGGACCAACAGGTCCCCCCAGTCCCAAAAACGCCTAGTTGACATTAAGGTAACCGATAAAAAAAATGACAATTTCTAAAACCCAAGTTTTGCCTACTTTCATCCACACAATTTTTGAAACGTTGGAGGCTCAATATAACAATGATAGGGATAATTTTTAGACTAAAGTGCATAATGCCTCTAATAATTTTAAACTTCTATCTACTTTTTAGTGTGCGACCCTGACGGTTGTCTGACATTCGCACTACAGATATGGTATGTATATCAAGATTGCAAATTGTGCCAAATGGAAATTACAAAGTAAGTTCGCAATTATAAACGTTAACTAATGCAAAATAGAAATTGCATGAGTGATTGCATCAGCTGCCACGGCGAGTGACTGCGTGTGGTTTGGTAATTGCGGGACGTTGATGAGACTTTTGTTCGTGTATTTCTCGAGGAGAGGGTAGTGTCACAATATTGAACAGTAAATTAAGAAGCTATTGCCAGCTGTACCACACCAATGTATCATCCACTGCCTACTTATATTGTCAGTAGCAATGGTCTGCATGTTCTCGACTATCTTATAACTTTTCCAGTCACATGAATTCACAGCAGTGTTGTTGAATAGGTTCAGTAGGTTGAACCATATGAGACAAATTTCAGTTGCGTGTTTTTTTGTCGCATAATGTTGTGTGTAAAATATAGTCCACGAGATTGAAGTAAATTATAGGACTATAATTGTGTGTCTTAGAAAAAAGGGAAACCCCTGTTCAGAATCCCACCGTGATATATGAGAGAGAACAGGAAAGAGTAATATAGAAAGTGGACCATTGCAATGCGGTAATATAAAGAATATTTAGATAATGTATTCGTGGTATTGGAATCTCATTTACAGTGACATCTTATCGAAGACACGACTTGAATATGAATGACTTTAATCAAGGGATGCGAACGATATTCAGAAGGCGAGCTGCGCACAACCACGATGCCTGCGTCAGCTCTCGATATGCTTATCGGCCTCCAGAGGTCAGCATTATTATGAAAACAGATATTTTATTGACACGTCTGAAGGTGAAAGACGCTGAAGCTCAAATCTAAGCACAGTACCAAAGAGAAAGAGTAAAATGTGTTTTTAATGACGCTTTTGATTTCATCATATCAGTACCAAATTGAACTCCATGAAAGTTCAGGATAAAATTGTTTTGAGAACTGGGGACGTCTTTTTGGACTAAGTTTATATAGTAGAGAGGTATATTCTTAATTTCTTTTTTGTTTACAAAATTATACCGCCTAATCGATAAACAGAAAATGCAAATAGATGTGCATATTTTTGTCGGTCTCCATTCGGAGACCACGGTACATAGCGTTTTAACTAGATACATTTCTGAACTTTGAAGTTTTAACAAGTTCTATATGCTTACTTAATTGGAGCAAGAAAATAATGTTTTAATATAGGGAGCCATAAATCAAGAGTAAAATGATATTTACAGCTATAACACTAATAATAATAATAATAATAATGAAATGATAGATTCAAGCATAGCATCTTATACTAATTGAGAATGACAGCAATTTTCGCTACGAGGCTACAATAGCCCAAAATTTCTCTTGGGGCGTTTAACTGTTTTCAGAAAAGACCCCGAAATATCGCCGGGTAAGTATATATGCATGACAAACTGTTTAAACATATGATGTCGTAAGACAAATGCCTAGTAGAATGTGTCTAATGGCGTCTATAACAGAGTCAATACCATTGATTTTTTACACGAGTGCAGCTGCTTATTAGAACTTGTCCGAATCTTATGTAAGCAACGAGATTTACTCACAATAAGAGGAGCCTGAACCTTCCAGCGGAAGAAAGTGAAAATTCACCCGCGGGAAAGTCAAGATACATACAACCCCGTCCAGACCTACTGCAACCGAGTATCAGTGACAGTTGTAGGGAATGTCGCTCGACACTTTGGAACCAAAACAGTTTGGATACTTTGCTGTCTCAGGGGAATATTTATGTATCTGAATTACTCATACCCACATGGACTGTGCAATATACTGTAGGACTGCTAAAGCTAAAATGTAGATATTTAGTCATCTACTGTATGGTCCAAGTTCCATGGCGACAAGCTTTGTTTGCTTCCCCTACATTCGCAGAACATTTTATTTAGGTAACGCCACAGGAAATCGTGTAGGTTTATTTATTTATTGTTTTTCCACCGCAGCCGCTACTTTGCGATTCAGCAGAATCGTGTAGGTGTTCAGTTGAGTATACTACTAATAAAGTTTTGCTATACCTTTTTCTTGGTAACTCAAAATGGCGGTGGCAAAAGCTACAATTCACGACAAGGGCACTGTATGCAGTCAACCTCTTTGGGTTTCCTCAGTTTCGGGGGTCTTCCTTTCACCCTGTCAGGTGTTTACTTTGTTTTTGGAGTGTGTGTTTGAGGAGTTCTACTTTACCATGCACAACAAAAGCTAGTAAGTTGCATAAAACTTTAATTCAGCCAGGCATGTAAGACTGTACCATCCGACGATATTAAGCAATCTTCTTGATGCAAAGTTCTTATTTCCAATATGCAGACATGTTGTTGATGCAAGTGTAACCTTTTCCAATATAATGTGTATTCTTATAAATAATAGCATAGCTATCCCCGCATCGGAAACACTGATTTTCCCTTGTTGTGCTCTGCCACCGGAAGAGCTACTGTGCCCTACGGTATTTTCCAATGTTTGCTCAGTTCTGCATCTCTACTCTACTGTAATGCTTGCAACCTACATATACTTTCCCCACTATGGTATATTCTATTTTCTACCTAATACGCAATTTCTACTTAGCAATATTCTCTCATCGTTTCTTGCAATTATCATTAAGCGAGGTTCTTTTATCGCTCCTGTGCATAATTAATAATACGAACTTCAACACGCTGCGGAAAACTAAGCAGAGACACTTCAACTTAGCTAATACTTCAGTAGGAGATAAGCGTCTCAACGCTTACCTGTGATATTCTGGCATCAGAAGCTACCTGTCTTAATTATTGCAATCTAATCGACAGCCCGCCGCCCGATATTCCCTCATGTTAAGCGCGGCAATGGATGTGAGCGGAACCGTGACGCTTTTGATTAATAGCGTCGTAAGTTTGATTAAGCTGTGATTTACGACACACTTCCTTCAATTCGTTTCCCAGCTTTGGTTGCAACCTGTTGGCTAAAAGCTTTTGCTATTGACAAACTCTAGTAGAAAAGTGTGCTTTGTAGTACCTACGTCCGGACCCTACCAGTCTACAGGCTACATTTCTGTTTATGTAGAGCAAAACCCAGGTAGATTTCCGCTGTTGATGCATGCTATGAGTCTAACTTTATGTTTATGTCGAACAAAATCTAGCAGAATTCCTGGTGTTGATGCACTACGAGTCTATGCCTTTATGGTGTTTAGAACAAAATTCGACAGAATACCTGCTGTTGATGCGCGCTAGGAGCTAGTCTACCGTTCTGTTTGTGAGTTTGTATAAGCAGGCAATAATTTAGCATTCAGATAAGTTCTGTTGAAGACCATGGACAGTAAATTATTTACGATATTGGTGCTGCATTTTTCAACGCTTCGCACTAACTATATTTCCTTTTCGAGAGTCATCCTCAATTTATTTGCAGACGAAAATAGATTTATTTACAAGCAATCGACGTTTTTGAACGTCGTCAAATACTAATTTCTCAGATTTACTTGAAAGAATTTGGAAATTTCCAAGATGAACCACTTCAGAAAATAACTCTAAAGTCGCTGATGTTTATGTAGAAAATATCCCAATAGAGTTTGTGCTGTTGATGTGCGCTACAATTATACCTATGTGTTTGTATGGAGCATTGTCCAGCACACTAGTTATCGCTCTGATGAAGTAAATGCGGGCATTTATGATCAACCGTAAGGTATAGTGTTGCACAATATAGATAAGCTTATAATATTCATACTATTTTCTGAAAAATGGTCGAGCACCCGGATGGAGTGGCGTCATAACTGGCTCCATAAATAATGCATGTTGTAAATGAACTACACGCGACTTTCAGTCATAATATCTCTACTTTCATACTAATGGGTCATTACTGGGGCATTGATGGCAGGAGCAGTTATTTCTCTCTCACTTGAAGTGAAATACGCAGGTAGAATCTGTTTGAGCAGTTTTCTGACCAAAGTATTTTTGTAATGTTAGACATTGCTTAGTGGGCATATACTTTGTTAGATATGCAATACTTTTCAACGTTCACGCCCCATTTACACGATTTAACTTTTTCATGCGGTATGGCTGCACTCCTTGGGATTTTTCCCGTCTTCCAGGGATTTCGTTTGAACCTGCAGAAAATTTTGAGGTTTCCATATGAGTTCCACTTTTTGGTTTGGGTACTATACCTTTAGAGTCAGTGCTCTATTTTTACCTCTAAGCGTTTGAAAATTATATTTCTATTATTAATTGATGGACTTCTACGTTGCATGGCATTCTGAGTTGTGCACGTGGAAGCTCACAGAGTGGTAAAATTTCCGCACAGTGAAGAAGGCTTGGGAAAGAGAGAGTGTTGTGCAGCAGAAATTGCACCGTAATAGTATACACGGTGCAACTTCTGTTGCACTATAGAAGTTGCACCGTGTAAGCGGGCTTTACTGCAGAACAGTCAGAAGGATCGGGATGGGAATTTGCCAAGCAAGTATAAGGGATGAAACTTTAAATGTTATTGCGCAGCCTTTTTAATTGATTTGGCATGAGTCTAATTGTAAAAGTCTAATTGTCTAATGTAATATATTTTATCTTTACAATTTTAGAGTCTAGTGTATCGAACTACTATTAGAATTTCCATGTAGCTTTCAACATTTTTACAAACACTTGCGTACTGAATGTGCAGATTGAAGAATTTTCATAGCCTTCTTCGCGGTGCGAGGGTCTGAGCCCAAAAGAGACCTTAGGACAATACGAAGAATATCTAATTATATTATCGCACTGCCTACTTTTTTGTAGGCCGGACGTAACGTTTTAACAGCTTTACTAACACACATGTGAAATTTTAAATTATTGAACTTTTTATTTTATATCGAGTTGATAGACACGAAGAGTACATTGACGTATATAGATTGCTTTGCAAACTAGCAATTCCCAGTGCTCTATATACTAAGTATTCAAACAGCTGATAACTATTATAGTGGCCCATTGCTGCCTTCTGGGATTGCTTTAATAATTCGGATATTAACTGGAGATTCTGTCAATATCTTTCAATGCGGAAACACATTTTTTACAAAGTCATGTACACGGAAGTTGACCAGTTAACATTTACTTGCATGCTCGTCGCAAGCGTGCTAATTTAGCAGTTCTACTGCCAGCCTTGCATGTGAAACTCCATGAACATTTCGTTTGAGGTGTGGCATCATGGCAAATTTTACTTTTATATCTGAAAGACAATAGCTACAAGATTCCTCTCATCATAATTATTTTAAATGATACTTCTTCTTACTTTATTCAAAACATGTTGTTCTAAATCTTCCAGAAGTCTCTGATCTGGCTACCTGACTGGTGGGTCTAACGTAATTGTATTACGTAATTCTATTGTCATTGATGCGTCATGAACTGACAGCGTCGTAGCAGATGTATTATCGGAGATTGATCACAACTCTGATAACGCATTTGCTCCAATGCAACTGTCACCCATTGTTTAAGTTTTCCTCGGTAATTCCCACAGTGCTTTAGGTGTACATTCTGCATTAAGTTTTAACGTACTAGTGAAGAAACATTGGAACGAAGTTGACGTTAACGCGCCTGAGACTGTCAGCAGTGCTGATAAAGCTGCCAGCATAACTTCGTCATCGGTTCGAAACCGTCTAAGTTTCGAATTTAACATTAAGCTTATATAACTTTTATTTGAACTATTTGCCATATAATTGCCATTTTAGATCGGTTATCCATATGCAAAGCAATTAGGTGAATTCTTTACAAATTGTGTTAGCCTGTCTTCAAAATAAAAGCATAAATAGTCAAGAGGTACAATAAAACTTCATTAACCTACTGCTTGTAGTTTCGAAAAACTAGTGGCTGTCTTGGCATACACAGCCCCTAGTTCATGCACCATCATCCGGACAGAGGATATGCGGAAACACAAACACATACGCTGTTCCCAAAGCAGTTATGCTGCTGCTTGCTTGCAATATGTATATTGCATTGAAATCATTTGACAAATAAAGAAAATGCTTACCGTCATGTTAGCGGCTATCCACTTCAACTACCTTGTTTACTTGCAGGGCTTGATGGTTGTTTTTGGCTGCAAACGGTTAAATCTTCTTTAAAGTCAGCCCATAGATGAGTTATTTTGATAGGAAAAATAATGTCTACTAAAAAAAATTGCATCTGCAGCTCAACACGAATTAGCACCCTCAACAACAGATAGCGAGAAGACAGCTAGGGAGCCGTCGTACACAGAGGTAGGCACCGAGGTGCCGCCACTGCAGCTATAGCTTTCGCTTCTCGACTGTGAATTGTATTTAAATATTTTCAAGATATTATTATCAGGTAAGCGTTGATGACGTCATACGGCATCGCCTTCAGTTGTAAAAGAGTTGAAAAGTTAGCGTGTTTTCTTCGAATCTTTCGTAATGTCGTAAATTATGCTGTAAACCGTTTTCAATAAACAGTAATGCACACAAGAGTTATTGTTAGGTAGCCTTGCAGACAACGTACAGGGACTAAATGGAACAGTATGATTCTAAAGCGTAACGCGTAGGAACCCACATTTTCTTGACGATCGTTAAAGTTTACCAATGTATTACTAGATCAGATTTTAAAAGTAAAAGTAAAATAGAAAATTGCCCTAGGAAATTTGTTGGCCATTCGCCCTCGTTTTCATAATATTGTCGGAAATCATGATTGCCCCGCTTCAACAAGTCAGTAAGAACAACAAAGGAATAAGGAATAGCAGGAGATCAAAATAGCTCGCACTCAGTCTTTAATATTCACATTGCATGAATCAAGCCGTGGTTTATTGTCTGCAACAAGGCCTAACTGAACAGCTACCTATGGAGGCCGAAGGTAAACAGCTATACCTATATACAGGTGCTGCTGCTTCCCGATATGGCGCCCTACATGGGTGAAAATGCGCATTAACATTTACGTACCGAAAACAATGTAATCAAACGTACGTCAGCAGTACCAACGGGGTTATATAGTATCACAGATAACAATGCTGAAAGTAATATAACCCAACGGTAGTACTTGTCAGCCGTACCCCAGCAACAGTGAAATTTAGTGAAGTTGTTTGGTAGCTGTGAAGTGAGTTAGCTCATTATCGGATCATTCAGCGCCCTGCATAAAATAAAGCGTGCTGCTATCACAAAACCAGCTCGCTCATACCGTGCAGTGCGAGCGTATCTAGGCAGGCGGTTGTTATCTGTGCACGATAAGACGTGCTGGTGTAGGGATAAGCGCATACTTATCTTTTCTCGGTGTATGTAGGGAAAATCGTATGAGACTCTAATACCCATCATAATACGAGCTTTTAAACACGTATTTATGATCAAACTTTAGCGGATTTTTACATATTTGTTTGCTTCCTAAAGTCCACTGAGAGGACTATTAGGATAACGAGCAGGCACTTCGGATCTGGCCAAACAATAAGCGTTTTATGCAAGAGATAGCAGATGGGTTGCAAAAAGCAAGATGCATGCTGCTCTTGATTGTATAGTGAACTTTTAGGGATGAAATTAGACATGTACTTTTAAACTCTCCACACTGTTTCTAAAGTACGTTCAGTCGTTTCTGTAACACGGTAAATTGTTTCTGTTTTATTTTCTATTAAACGCACCATTTGTCTTTTTTATCGTAGAGCAAAGTTAATGTTATTTAAGAAATGTATTGCAAAGTATTAATAATTAGTATAACAACGAACGGTGTGCTCATGAGTTAGGAAGGTTGTCAGTGTTACTAATATCGACCTGGTGTGTGTAGGCTAAAGCACATATATGCACTATATTGCCAACGGTGGTTCCTTAAATTCCGATGAATGAGAGAGACAAAGAGTGTCGGGACTGACAGACATTTGACAAATGCTCAACTCGACTGTGGTAAAACATCGCGGCGAGTGCAGCTTCAAAGTATTCGTTACATAAAAAGAATTCAAGTCAAGTTGCAATCGAGCTTTCACCTTATAGCATCGCACTACTACTGTTTCAATGCACCACCATATTTCTAGTTTCTAGATTCTTTACTTCAGATCAAGTACCGACGTTATTGCATATGAAGAGAATATTCATTGCTGTGCAACAAGTTGCAGAGTAACAGTTGGTTTTGCTCAACGAAGTGACGTTAAAGTTATATGAAATTTACTTTGGAATTAGATTGGAAGTTCCCAGGGGAAAGTTTAAGTCTAAATTTGATTTTATTTACAATTTTCGATTCCTAGCGATACAACTTGTCGGTAATTTTACCCGAAATCTCTTTAATTCTTAGTAACATTGCACTGCACGCGCAAGATACATGTGCATTGCAACTTTGCGGAAAGCGTTAAGTATCGACACGTTCTTTAAATTTGAGTCATGGAAAATGCCGATTTTATGAACGATATTAAAAAAAAAACAACGACGGCAAAAAAAGTCATGTCACCATTGCCAGCTGCTCGTCACACGGCACAGTAAAACTAATAAAGCTGTTACGAACAAGGAGCAAAAGGGAGTCCTATCAACTATTGACATCATACGAATGGATTAAAAAATGCGAAAAGTATTGCAGCGTTGCATGCAATAGCGACAAGCAGTAACCAGGGTCTTCACGAAAATCCACACACCACAGCATAACACAGTTATCTGCATGAGACCAGAGTCGGAGAGGTAGGTACTTTGGACTGAACAGACATTGGTCGTGAAGATGTGCAAGGCTTGAGTTTGGATATATACCAAACTGTCACCAATATAGCGCTTGCATCGATTCCCTACTTCAGGCTGCGGTATTACAATTCTAGCACCAAAGCTACAGTATAAACTAGGAGAGCCATAACCTGAAGCTATACCATGCTTGCCTGTCTACTCGAAATGGGCATGTTACGTTACAGAACAAGGCCTGTTTAACATAAATTTCTACAAACTTTGATATAACTTTTTCTAATTAATTCAGGGCTTTGCCTCAGGCCAAAACTAAGATCTTCATAACAATATAACAATATATAGACTGTATTATTAGCAAATAATACAAATTTACCAAGAGAAGAGATGGTGGAAGACAATCAAAGAATCCGAAGACACGATACAGAAATTACCTTAAATATGATTATAAATTCATTTTTCTCTTCACTGATACTCTACGACAAGGAAATTATATTTCTTTTAATAGACATTCTCTTGCGTTATAATATTGAATATTTTAGTTTTGTTCCAGATGCCTAAATTAATGAGAAATCATTTTATGGGAGATTACCACATTTGCCTCAGGAAGGATTCTTTTGCAAAGCGTGAACGGTCGACATTGGCACATGTAGGCTAGCCTTTGCAACAACATGACCATATAACGATATAATACAGTATTATATATTAATAACAATGGAGAATTGAACAGCCATGCAATACTAATAACAATGCAGCTGCACCTCACACCTAGAATGTCACTAACATGATGCTATTTGCATGCTGCCCAACATCCGCACCTCGACCACAGTCCGCACCCCTCAGGTGTGCGTGTTGAGGCGCTGCCTATCACCGTAGGCCCGGCGCCTAATTATTGGCACAAGTCACCTGATAAAATGGTCGGAATACGGTTGCCTCGTCCGAAGATGGAGGACATGGCACATCGTAGCCGCTGCAAAAATGCACCACCTACAGAAAGTGCGCTTAGTTGCAGCAGTTGGCGAGAATATGATGTCTTACAGAGTCACGTTCGTCACCCACACACAAACAGTTCTGAATGACCCACCTTCATCGCTACTTATTTCTTCCTACGTCACGGGTAGACGTACATTTTGTTCACTGCTGTAGAGTATTATCGAGAAATTGATGTGATTTACTGATGAGGCAGACCTGCATCGCCGGTGAGACGAACCATATACACCTGTACTGTGATCTTTCTCGGTACGCTGTTACAACTGATATGTTTATTACCTCCGCCAAGGAGGTAATATTTTCGTCGGGTTTGTCTGCCTGTCTGTTACTCTGTCTGTCATCAAGATAACTCAAAAAGTTTTGGACCGATTTTGACCAATTTACTGGAATTTTTAGGTATGTTAGGAGGAACAGATGATTAACTTTTGGTGAAGATCTGTTCTGCCGTTTGTTTTGGCTGCCTATTTTTTGTTAGTGCAATAACTTAAAAAGTAATGGACGGATTTTCATGAAATTTATATAAGTTGGTGGGTTTATTAAAGAGAGTAAATGATCAAACTTTTGTGATGATCTGTTTGCTTGTCGCTGTGTTTGTTTATTTGTCTGTTAGCGCAATAACTAAAAAAAAAATATCGATGAATCTTTTCTGAAATTTCAGGAATTGTTATTAAAGGTAACAGATATAATTGGTTAAATGTTGATGATGATCACTGGGTCCGTTTGTGTGTTTGACTAATGTTTGTCGAAGTGTTTGTTAGCGCAATAACTAAAAAAAATATGGATGGATCTCCATGAAATTTTCAGGAGTTGTTAGTAATGTTAAAAGGCATTATTGATTAAATTTTGGTGATGCTCTGTAGGTATGTTTGCGTGTTTGACTAATGTCTGTTAAAATGTTTTTTAGCGCAAAAGCTCAAATTAAATTATGGATGGGTCCAAATGAAATTTTCAGGAATTGTTAGACATGTTAATAGACATAATTGATTAAATTTTGGTAATAATCGGTTTGTCCGTTTGTATGTTTGACTCATGTTTGTTTGAAATGTTTCTAAGCAGTATAACTCAAAAAGTTATGAACGGATCTCCAAGAAAATTACGGACACTGTTAATATTATTAAAAGGCACAAGTGATCATATTTTGGTGTTTATACAAAGAAAATAATAGTGTCAGAGCCGATTTGAATTTTTCGTTACCGCTGCATTGCTTGGCGGAGGTATGCACTCTAAGAGTGCTCTAGTTGTTGATGCAGACATGTACGCTTGCGTCATTGGTTAGCTCAAGTATGAAGTACTATGTACTGTATCTCATTTTTAGTACGAAATCACATCAGATGCATACGCAGTACTATGACCCGGAAAGAATATCGATCCTTGCCAAGTTAATAACGCAATTGCTATACATTGTTTCATTTTCGTTGTGCTCCTGGAAGGATCATTTTTCATTTATTTGCAGTTAGCAAGTTGGGAAGCATGCCTTACAGGAAAAATCAACAGCAGGACTATGAAAAGCGAAAGAGGCAAAACACACGCACTGCCTCAATAAATGTGATGTAACTTATAGGTGGCGCAACTCCCCTAAATGTAGGCTGGGAAACCATACATTGATTACAATTTACCCTTTATCTGCTGACGGTACCTTCAGATATGACGCAACTCTTCATTTTCATGCCAGGGCGAGCTGATTCTTTCATTGAGAACCCTGATAACCCATTTAATAGTCAGTTTTTCTGATTCTTTTGAAAATAAGTGGGATATTATAATCATGAAGAATATGTTTAATGATCATGTAAAAATATGAAAAATTATTTCCGTAGCTCATCATAGGGCTCTTGTTGTAGAGGGCTCTACCCAAAAATGAGCAAACAGTTGTGCCGTAGTTTATGTACAGAGTGCGTATAAAATTAACGCTAAGCGTGTACGGCAGAAAGTTTTAGCAATTCTTTCACCTTAATGTAGTTTACTTTGAAGATTCCTCTTCGTTGGTACGTTAATTTTTCATCACGGTAACAAGGTTATCACCAATGGGCGAGTGTTGTGATTGGCATTTAAAGCGATTATTTGTTAACTGAGACAAAAGTGAGCTGGATATGCTATGCAGGGATCTATAGAGCTACAAGCTCAGCTCTAAAAAAAAAAAAAAAAACGCAAGCAACTGCTTGACAGCTCCACCGATCATCTCTCTCCGACAACCCTAACGAGGCTCACCAGCAGTATCATGCACTATTGAATCAGTAACGAACTCACAGACACGTAAATGACTTAATTGTGGCCCTGCAAATTTTAACTACGACTGCTTCAGAGCTGCCTAAGCCAGCGGCTTCAATATGCACTTTGAAGCGTCGTCACGGACAAATTATGGGGGCATTCTTGCAATTTTCTTCCACATTTTATCAGATTAAGGTACACAACTCATTCACATGTGCATCGCTTCGAGTGTGATATTCACACTTACTAAATCTTCTGCACCTAAATGTCAGCAATACACTCTAAGTAATCATCACTTCAGTAAACTATACTGAGAGGCACATGATACACAGTATTTACTGGTTGACATCTAATGAGAGGAAGAGTATAACTCGGCTTGGCAATAGTAAAGATTGTCGACGTTGGCCATTAATTATTTCTGATTACCTACGTTTTCATTACGCTAATTCGATGTTTTTTCCTAATCACAACTGTTTCATGAACCTGTATCGTAACGAGAGCTTATTTAACATCGAGTGTGCAGCACATCTCTCTAGATTAACTTCAACTCGAAATCTGAAACCTTCAATATCAAAGTACAAAAAGAATAGCTCTGTTTAAAACTTCATAGAACGTTCTTTTCGAAGGATTATTGATGACTAGGCTTTAGAGAGTTAAGCTGCACTAGACAAGGTAAGCTTAGGTTTGTTAAATTTACTCAAGTGGTTGTATACGAGATTGCTTACGATTAGGATAGAAGAGGTTAAGCTAGAATAGGTAATATATGACCTCTCTAGCTTCATAGCCATGTCAACGATTCCACTCAGCGAGGTAAATATACGTAATGGCAAATATTACTTACCACATATATTTTTAGAGATGGAGGAATGGAAGAGAAACCTTGGCCATAATTTTTTTTTGCTGTGTCTCCAAATGCCAGCGCCAACAAAACAGCAGATCTCATTTCTTCACGACGAAATCTAATGAAAATGACACATCCTGACTCTATTGTTTTTAAGGCAGCCTACCGCTCTCGCTGTCATAGAACGTATCTTCAAAGGCTCCAGCCAGACACATTGATTGTTTCTCGATTGTTTTGTTCAGTTATTATATACATATTATCGGAGAATGAAATTGGGCTTCAGTTGGGGCTTTTCTCGCAGAAAAGAACAGGAGTGCCAATCACGGCGGGTAATTACAGCCTTCTGGACACGAGGGCCACACGGCCGGTGTTCTCAGGCCAGCGGGTTACACTGTGCATTTCGTTGCTTTTTATTTATAACAAATTATATGTTGCTGCTTGTACTGATTCCTTAAGATTCGTAGCGTATGTATGCGTACGGAGACACAGGTCAACTTGACTGGTTTTGTTAGCTCAGTGCTTTTTGTTGTTTAAATTTGGTAGCCTTTAATTATTGGTTCGGTAGGGTAAAAAAGTCGCAAAAATGAATACAGCTTGAGTGAATTACTTTGCCTTGGTGAAGGTTTCAAATGCACAAGCCAAGTGGATAAAACTTTTTGAGTTACCTAGAGCATCATAAAGTTTACTGAAAGTTTACGTGTGTATTGCTGATAAAAGAATTTTCAGGTGGAAATATCTACAGGTCTGCCAACGTCTTTGCAGACTGCGCATGTTATAGAAGAACTTAGTACAATAGCTCTTTTCTGTTTGAAAAAATGGATAGCAGTTGTTACCCAGAGATATTTGGAGGAATTACATCATGCTTGCCAGACATAGCATCAATATATATTTGTACGTCAAGAAAGTTCGTGGTGATTGTACCAGCGCGTGGACTTCCATTCGGTCGCAAAACCCATACTTACTCTTCCCTCTGTTCCGAATAGTTTTCCCAAGAGACATTCAGGCTTATAGTTCTTAAATCAGACAAAAACAAACCAACAAAAAATAAACCAACAAATAACCAAACAAAAAAATAGAATGACACAAAATAAAAACACCAAAACCAGTAAACTCAAAAATATCTATTGGCACTAATGTAGAGGGCGCTCTTGAAACAGCTCTTGACCTTTGCCGCCCGCCGTATGCCGTTCAGTCCCGTGTTCATGTGCAACTTGATGGACTGCACCACACTGCACAACACGGTCTTTCCAACTTTCCAGCAGAGCTTTAAACACGGCATCGCGTTTATTATTTGTCAGGTCTTGTGTTTTACATTTTTCTTAATCATATTTATTACCATTTTCATCGCTTTTTTTCTATTTTATTTTTTTCAATAAAGAAGATCGCCTGATAGTTCTAGTTAAGTGGGTTGAAAAATGACTCTAATTTTTGCTTTAAAATACTTTAACTGATTAAGCTAACGTAAATAACGCAAGAGCATCAATACTAACATGTTAATATAAACAACAAATATTTTGACTGAGAAATGATAATTCCCAATGAAATTTCTGGACGAGAAACAACCATTTCGGGAGTGAGCCGGTAGATATTTTAAAATATAAACCGAAAATAGTTGCTACAAATCTATCATTGTAGAGTTTCAGGATTGCAACCTAAGATTTCTTGGTTTTAAAACAATCATGTAGGTGTTTGGTCGTTGAGAAAGTGAGTTGTGAAATGTGCCTTTTAGTTGAGATCCAACAAATAAACTGCTTCGAAGACACACACATCGTCTTCTTGATGATGCAGGGATTACGAATGAGGCTTAAGAATTTACCTTGTGATCAGGAAGACCCCGAAAGTGATGGAAGCAGTCTTTGAAATGTGGCTCTTTTCCCCAAGTGTTTAACTTGAAGCAAGTTCCTCAATATCCCCATCGAGTAGTACTGGGCCTGCACAGACGTGTCTGGCGAAGAGAGTCCTTGGCTCCCTCAATGCCCACACAAAAATGACGGAAACCAAAGGAAAAATATCGCCAAGGTTCAGTGTCCAATCGCTCATAAGGTTTCTTGCCGAGCCTCAGTTGATTGAGTTCCAATTTTAACGAAGCTTAATTGGAAGGAGCTCAAAAATGTTGACAAGATAACCGCATTAGACTTCGGTCAGTTGAACTTGCCTCAGTTCGGCGTTCGGAGAAATTTTTCACGAGCATTTTGGAGTATGGGGCAAAAATTAGGGCAAGAATTTTACAACATAATGAAAGGGACGAAGTTCTACGTGCCACATACCAAACTATGTTGCGAATAGGAGCTGGACCCTGTAAAATAGGCCGATTGTGCAATAGTCATCTACCTCCTCATAATATTTGCATTTCGTGCTTGAAATATATAGCGATGAGTTACCTTATTCTTACCAGGCTGTAATTTTTAACACAATATGCTGATTGTCTATAAGGCATTTATTCTATTACGCCATAAATGGCAATTGTCTAAAAGTAACAATACAGTAATTCACTGCGTGTTATATGTTCGTACTTGAAACCTATGTTGAGCATTATTTTCCAGCGCAGATGAGTAAAATGCTTGACGATGCAAGGCATCAATCTAAAGCAAAGTAAATAACCCAGCATATAATAATATACAGTCTGTTGACTGCTTGCTTGGTTCATCTCTAACCCATTGTGAAGGTATAGATAGGAGAAAATTCAGCTGATGAATTACAAGGAAAACAGGTAGCATGTAGTTAGTCTCAAATTAACGAAGGAAATATAGAATATCGTATTTTCTGAAGCCCGTAGAAAATTATCCAGGTACCAATTAACTGATGTCCTTTAATTGAGTATGGTATACGACAAGCCTGATCTTGGATGGAGTTTTTCTTCCCCTCGTTCAAAATTGATGTAGCTTATGTTTTCCTCAACTGAATTTCTTCGAGGCAGTGGAAGCTCCCCAGCTAGCAAAGATCAAAACATTTCACATCTTGTTACTGTAAAATTTTGATTCTGATCGGGTTGTAGCTGGTATCTAAGATATACCGTACAGAAAGAACTGATTATTTAAGGTGAATTCATTTGGTTAACTGTATTTTATTGCTGCTGCTTGACTTTTTGGCAATTAACACTATATAATAAACACCGTCGTGTGTTTATTTGTTCTTATATTTATATGTTTATATATTTGTATGTTCCGGGTCATGCGCTTCAAGATAAGATAGGCGAAAAATAGGACTGGTTGCAGAATTTGTAATTAGGTTGTGTTTTCACGGAGGTCGGTGACCTGGTTGCAGAAGATGGCTATAGTTGGCTCCCTATTCCTTTCCCTCAATGTAATTCTTGCTTGAAACACGTCTTGGAATCGAAAAAATTGAGATATTACAGCTTCTCTTAGCGCGGCAATGCAGTCTTATATTATAATAACTTTCTTCATACATCGAACAATACATTTTTTCTCAGTTTACCAGGTACAAATTCAGAAGGTAATGAACGAAGGGCGGACGAGGAGATGGTTTTTCTCTTGTAGTAGACATTATTTTTCCGCTTGCCGTGTTCCTTTTGACGGAGCTGATTCTCTATCTTGACGGCCTCGGCTGATTTCCCTTCAACACAAAGTCTTCGATGTACTGAAGTCTGGTGGGTATCATGGATGCGCGGCGGGAAATTCATTTAAAATTCACTGAGAGTTGATGCTTTCTAATGTAAGATTTTTTCCCGCATGTAATCTATGGTGGGAGACGAAATAGTGCTTCTTACATGCATTGAAAGAGAGAGCACTATCTCTTATCAAAATTTGAGACGGCTGTCGTAGCGCTTCCTTCAGAAGCATATTTTGGCAAAGGTATATTGAATGAAGACGGGTAGAAAATTCTTCGCTGTCATTTTTTGACAGTACGGGCACTCTAGTTTGTTAAAAATCTAAAGGGCTCGTGACCCACTGGGTCACCATCATCATTTGCATTCTTTCTCATAGTCAACGTTGTGCCTGTAAACAAAAATCCACTATATAATTAAACACAGTTGTTGGTCGCTTGCTTGCTCCCTCCCTTGCTCCAATGTTGGTCCGTCTCTCCGTCACGCAGTTAAGAGTTAAATAGGAAAAAATTCATGTACTGAAAAACAAGTTAAGATACCATACAATTTCACTACTCGAGGTACCGGTGACAAATATAGCTCTGGATCTCCGGCCTCTGGATCCCG
>LQNS02277275.1:11684078-11713139 GCA_001587735.2 Parhyale hawaiensis | reverse complement strand
ATTCAAAATCTGTCTTGTGGGATTCTCTAGCTGCAGCAGCAAAGGCAGTTCCCCCTTCTGCAATATAGAAACTAACTGGCTGCATGGATTCAAATATTATTGAAGTTATTAAACGTCATGGGGATCATGTCGGCAAATAAGACTTTTTTCAGTCATTGTAAAATTTTGATTAATGATTTCTTGTTTAATACATATTTTCCTAATGTGTGTTGTTCATTTTTGCTATTTTGGTGATATAAAACTGTGAATATATATATTTTTTTTGGTCAAAAAGCTGCATAGTACCGCCGTTCTGTGAACTTAGTAAAATTGACAAAAAACATAATTTTTCTAGAATCAGCACGATTAATCGTTTGAAAATTTACAGACACTATAAGCATTATAAGTTTAAATTTCTGTGAAATTTTCACTGAAATTTATAGCCAAATAGTCGAGATGTGGTCAATTCTGCCATAAAGCTATCATTTCCCTTTTACTGTAAGTGTACCTCACGCCGAACTATTCCTGTGGTTTAACACAGGCTCGTGCGCCACTTGGGCGCGAAGTACCTACGTCTCGTTTCATATTATGAATTATTTTTGTCCCGGATTTTTTGGCGGTAGGTCTCAGATTCTAAGGGGTCAGTGCGCTACTGACTGGAAAAAGGCGCAAGTTGTGCATCTCCAAACCCCGGGCACGGCTGAACGCTGTCGCTTAGCTACGCCGCCCAGAGAAAGGAAAAAAAACAAGAAGGTAGAAGTCTAGCGGGAATAGGTCGTCCACCTAGAAGGGAAGTATTGAGAGCCTACCTAACTTTACAAAACTAACCTCGTCAGCAGGGACTGCGACAAGCTGCAACATTCCCTGCGGAGAAGGCACTAACGACCCTTGGGGTTGTGAGGCCCAAATATATTATGCATGGCAGGGAAAGGTCCGCCAGAATATACCCCTGAGGGCTTAAAAGAACGGAATAAGTGAAAATCTGATGGAGCAAGTATGGAGGATGAGGAAAAACTTCTCAACATAAGGACTTTATTTTTTCTTCAGTTTGTCTGGTAGATTGGGGTCCAGCTTTACAGTAATGCAAAATAACTCTTCTTCTGTTCTCTAGAGCAGGACAGTTTCTAAGCAGCGATGCAGCGAGTTGATGACAGTGAAGGTCTGCAGTCTCAGTTTTTCTTTGCTGTAATAGTTCACAAAGGGAACCTTTTTGGAATTCATACAACATGCAATAACGCATATGATTCACTCTGAAACTTTTGTCTTCCATGGGCTATAAATGTGCTTAAACTAGCAGCAGCAGTAGATTGCTCTAAATGGAAAGTTTAACTGAGTATTTGGCATCTGATCTAACCTCGAAAACAGCTGCCTAAAGCTAACCTCATGTTTTAGTTTGGTTAAAGAAAAGCGGACAGAAACTCCCGGAACACCAAAAATGTGGCTAGTGTAAAATTGTCAAAATATTGGGTCTCATTGAAAAGTGGATGCTCACTGCCGCCATAATAAGCATTACGTATTTTTAATGATGTAGCGAAGAGCATCTTAGTCCAATTTATCTTAGTGTATCCAAAGCTCACATGTGTAACAGAAAGCTGCTTGGAGATTTTGGGCATTACTTGTCATTGTGCTACAACTCTAATTTAAGCAAACAGAATTATCACGATAACTTTACTACTACCTATCGTAAACTCGTTCCGCTTAAAAAGATCTTAGACGAACCGTTTTAGTTCGTTTGGAAATGCTTAGTATGACTGCGGGGCTTCATTGTTTCCATATTCCCAGCCAACCTAATAATCAAACATGCTCTAATGCCAGCTTACCCCTCTCTTAAAAGAACTTATCCCGTTACAATGAGCATTGACCATGAATATTCAGAGACTATCAAGCAACGTTTAAAGCGGGACAGAACGGTCTTTGCGGTAGGTAAAAGATTATTGTATTTAAGCATGCCTTAACTGACGCAAAATCCGTTCTAAAATGCCTGCGTCGAAAGTGAAAAAAAATGCTTGCAGTCACAAAATGGTATAATTTGACCATCTGTACGCAAGTGAGCAGTCAACACGAGCTCAGTATATAGAGATCAAATAGTTCCGTACCTATCGCTGATCTCAACCTCGTCTCATTCATTGCGCTGCGCACAATCTTTTGATTTTTTTTGAGTCGATTGCGCTCGCCAAAAAACTTGGCAGCCTAGCGTACGAGATTTCGGCCTTGATTTGCAAGGACAACGGCAAAATAAAGTTTTTAGGCTTATGATCGCGACACTACAATGAAGGTCGATTATAGGATACAGAGCATCGCATTAAAATGCAACATTAGATGAAACTGAAGACTTCATGTTTAGAATTGCAGACGTACCCTAGTTTTTAGGAATATGACCGTGAAATATCGTGAGGATTAAAATTTTATTTTGCCTATATTTCTCATCACTTTCATTGAATAATTAAGTTGAACAAATAATGCTGGCACGTTTAGTTAATGGACGTCAACGAAGGCTCTTCGAGTCATCCACACGGCAATGTTGAAGTCATTCAAAATTCATTCACAGCCGACTTTAGAGATAAGCTCAAAGAAATGACACCTAAGTTTTCCCGCTTCGAGCGTATTTTTACAATTCTGTACCCAAGACTATTTTTTTTCATAAATGCATTGCTCTAATTTTGCAAAGTATCATGTTCATAATTCTTGCTAATTTCAATGGATTATATTTGAAAAATACACATAATGCTATAAATATTCATATCAGTGTGAGTCAAAAAAGTTAGAAATGACTGAGTAAAAGATGCACAATAATAAGAGTAAAATATAATAACTTTAACACTTAGACTGCAATATGTGCCACATATGGAATACACATTTCCATGACCCAAACTACAACATGTGCCAATATTGGTACACACACATACACACGCACAAAACTGAATATTTTTTATATACATATTTCGTATATTAGATTGTCTTATTAGCTAATTTTTTAAAGCATATGCTGAAAATTTTTAATGAAAGGTTGTTATAACATATACTGCACATCCGTACAACTTTTACGTGGGACCGAGCCTTTTCAATTAGATCCCCTCTCTGGTAAGGTATCACTGCTGGGTTAGGAGTTTCATATTCACTTTATTGAGACGACTTGACACAAACACAAAGTCAATATATAGCACTGAAAGAAATAGAAGGAGTCAAGAACATTACCGATTCTCCGGCATAACCAAATAATGCTTACAATAAAAATGTGTTAACTACGAAATAATTTGTGTAGGAAATCAAAGAGCCAAAAATACTAACACACGGATAATATTCAGTTACATGAGTATCGCATTTAGGTTAATTCATGCAAAGATGATATCACGTAGAGTGAAACAATGTTGCGTGACTATAATGCAGTATATATATCTATATGTACATAGGCATCACTTTATAAGGAGAAAAAAATGCGTATCATACTTTATTGCTGTCCTCCTCGCTCCATACGATAGCTGCCAATACTTCAGCCAGATCACCCCGCGAGTGTCAGACTGCAAGCAGGGAACAGGTTTTTTACCGGCGTTCATTCATCATTGCGCGCTTGGTACCCTAATTGCACAGGAACTTCCAGCGCTGCTATAGAATTAAGGTTAGTCTTCGTAGACACCAATACATCACTAAAATTTACATACTTCATTATGCACCAGAGGTGACGAGCATGTGTATCACCAACAGATGCCCACAATCTTGGCTGCTCTTATCGATGTAACCCGGACTGCCTAAACGCATCAGCTGCAACTCTTATGAAGCCAGCGGAAGCGTGGCAAAAGACATCTCAAAAGCCTGATCATCTCTGCTGATTAAACATTCGGGCAATAGTGTTCCATACAGAGCAGGACACGGTTGTTTTAAAACCTTTTCTATTTTTGATGCGATCTCTGCTTTTTTTTACTGTTTGCTGCCAGAGGTCATAAGACCGTCGTAAGGTCGAAAATTTTGAGCCAGGCCTGCGATTAAAAAAAAAAAAAAACTTGACACTTCTGGCCCTGCCGCCCAGATGTAAAATGAAGTCATGTTATTATTGCAATTACTGAAATGGACTCTACGCTACCGAGAGTAAATCCTACAACAAATAAATTAGATCCGGACCACTGGCCGCAAATCCGTCAAAACGGACTGTTGAGAGGGAAAAACTGAAAAAAAAACTACAGAACGGATCGCTTTCACCTCTGATGCCATACGTGGCTCGCAAAAAACGGTGTTATACCTATGGGACAGAAATGAAACGAGGCATTGATGAGGATTTTCTTCTATGTCACACGAAAAGTTCTTTCACGAGCATGTTTAAGGCACCAATACCGCAAAGCGGAGGTAATATCATGAGGAGCCAGATTTTCGTTGTGCGTATAGGGGAAAAAATCTGCTGCATAAGATCACCGTCGCCGCTTACTCGGCCCACTGTATGTTTACAGTGGGTTTGAATGATCGTATTATTTCAAACTCAACTTGACAGTAAAATAAATCTGGGCGTGAAAAGTATGTGAAACAATATTGTTAGTTCGCAAACAAATACCTACAGAGAGCGGCACCGGATAGCAGCGGATTATTGGTTAAGAATACTCCGATTGGGTCTGTTTTTACATAAATGTAGCAATCACATACATATGTTGACCATCACTCCCCAGATGGTGGAAGCAACGATGCTCTGCAAAAAAAAAAAAAAAAATAGACGCCTGGAAGTGCCATCAGGCTTTCTACATTGTTGTTCTTGGGTCACATACTCGGAGTTACATATAAATATACCACGCTCAGAATATAGTGTTTTTTTAAGTTTTTTCCTCCAGAAAACGCCATTCGATTTTGTGTTAAATAGTGCGCTCTACGTTAACTTAGAATGGCATTTCAAATAGGGATGCAAATGGGTTGAGTGCAACAAGCGCATGATAGTCTATGTAGAGGCATAGGGATAGGGTATAAGCTTTTTCCTCCTTGTGAAATATTACATTTGGACACCAGATTCAGTCTAGAATATAATTCCGAATTTAAATTCACTTTGGTGCTCAAAATGCTGACCAAGGAGAGGAAAAATTAAAATTTTCTGACGTTCGGTAAGCCTCTGGACTCTTTAGTTGCCGCTGTGCATCTCCATGATTAAAAGAACGTTAGTGTGCTTATCAGTGTTGCAATCTTATGATAGGAAGTTATCGCACTTCGGCATTTTCTTCCACCGAGACAAAAATTTTNAAAATTAAATTTTTCTGACGTTCGGTAAGCCTCTGGACTCTTTAGTTGCCGCTGTGCATCTCCATGATTAAAAGAACGTTAGTGTGCTTATCAGTGTTGCAATCTTATGATAGGAAGTTATCGCACTTCGGCATTTACTTCCACCGAGACAAAAATTTTATTATACACGTACATGGTTCTCGTACAGGCTTAAGGACATTGAGAGAGCTCGTGAGAGTACATACGCAACACCAGAAGAGCTTGTTTTTCGTTAACTCAGCCATTATGTTGGACAAAATTCATAACTGTCTCATATTCAGTGCAGAATAAATACTCGTCAAAGGCTAACTGGCGCTTCATTTGGAAAACTCGGAGACTGTGGAGAGTATAAACATATATTCCCTCAATATTTGGCCTCTAAAAAATTAAATTATGTTTCGTGCACGGTTATACTTGGTGTTCAGAATTCGCCGAAAAAACCCTGCTCTTAGGGAATATTTTCAACGCTCGATAGACAGCACTATGATTGAATGTAGTGGATCCAATATTGATAATTGCTTTTCGATCCCTTTTAGGACCAATATAAGGTGTTGTCAATAATGATGACGTAGTTTCGTCAGATTTGCTGTCTTGCTAGCGACCAAGTCGTCCTTGGAGATGTTGGTCACCCTGTCATTAGGTCCGCAATGAGCGTTATCGAAGAGACTCCTTGCATATTTGGACTTAATTGACTCTCATTTGAGGCTACAGGGCCTTCGTCAAATCTTTTGTTTTGCTATAATTTATCATTGCTCGGCAGCAAAATTACCTTTATTTATATGTTTAATGCGCTTGTTGTTTAGACAGAACTTTGTCTATCGCCAATGTGAGCATGGGCACCATTCGAATGAGCTACCGTTTTTATGAACGGATTTCAAGCTGCTAAATATTATTTGTTGTTATAACATCAATTAATTTCTTTCGGCTGCAAACAACATTGCACTGCGTGTTGACTTATTAGGCAGCTACGTGTTCTTCTAACAACAGCGAGTTTATTCACTTGAATCAAAACAATATAATGAAGAGCGTCGTGTATTTATATATATTAATATCTCAATAAATATATAAGGGGTTCGTAAGGATTCGAATCCTGGGACTTATGGACCCGTGATGCATTTATCTAGCAGCATTCTAGTTAAAGCCCGGGAAGATATATGTTTGCGGATTTATAATGTTTGTGTCTTTCGTGTCATGCTCTTAACGAAATAGATAGCGAAAATATAGACCAGGTTGCACATTTTGTAATTATGTTGAGTTTTCTTGGAGATCAAAAAGCGAAAATTAGACCAGGTTGCAGAAGATCGCCGAAATGGGAATCCTTATAATTTTTAACGGAATTCACTTCTTGCTCAGCTAACGATGAAAATCGAAACAATGAATATAATTGCAATTTCTCTTAACGATGCCATGGAGTTTAATCTTTATTACTCTCTCCATATATCGAAACCGTATTGTCTCTCAGGCTTCGAAGTACAATTTCAGTAGATGATCAACAAAGCTCAGGCGAAGGGGTTTTTTACAGGGCAGTAGACGCTACAATTATTTTTTCATTTTTTTTTCTTGCTTTGATGAAGCAATTATGGCTTGAGCACAAAAATTTCGGTGTACTGATGTTGTGTTATGGAGTATGGAGCATACTTACTAGTATAATGCAGCATACTTACTAATATAAACTCATTTTATTATTTATTATTATTATTTATTATTTTATTATTATATTATCTAATGTAAGGAAGTAGTGTGCTGCTTAGATGAATTGAAAGAGGGAGCACTCATGTTGCAGATCTGATGATTAATAATTTGATTGGCCGTTGTTGCCTATCCTTAAGATACAAATTAGCTAGGAAAGTGTGATCAGCGAAGAAGGGCCATCACAAGGCGCGGGTACTCTAGTTCGAATATAATACTCACTGACCGGATCATGACAACATCTGCCTGCGCATATTGTAGGTAGTAAATTAAATTAGATCGGCGTAGGTGTAATCCAATGGCTACCATTTTCGAAAAAAGTAACATTATTACTGATTTAAGATTAGGTAGAACCCTCACTGGGACGCACTAGCTAAAAAAACTCACTGGACAAAATTGTACTTGCCAATGTTGCGTAGAAATAGCGCGAATTGTGTGTGTATATTCAAACTTTAATTGCGCCGTCTCTACGCAACATTGGCATGCACAATTTTGCGCAGGGAGTTTTTTTTTAGCTAGTGCGTCCCTATTGGGGATTCTACAATATTAGGTACGTCCGGAGTGCAAGTTTTTATGAACCCAAAATGTGATTTCACATTAACTGAGAAGACTTCTACGCTTTCTACTGTCTCAAAACTAAAGAAAAATGACCCTGCAAAACCTCTGGAAGGTATAACTACGCAGTAAGAAAATTTACGGGTTTTTCTGCTTTCCATTCTATGGCTGACAAGCGTGCATTGAGGGTTACTTCCCAACTTAGCAGGTCATGTACAATGAGGAAACTTGTGAAGAAACCGGACCTGATTGGTCAATAAGTGTTTAAGCGCTAGAAAAGATTTAGGAAATATACAAGATGTTGCCTCCTGAAGCAGTTACACAAGACTGGGAAACATATTGCAAAGCCCCTCTATAGACCGTTTTTAAACAAAATAGAGTCAGTGGCTAAAACTGCATGAAAATGGATTTTTTCAAAAGTAATCTTCACTGACGATTACTTTTCGATCTTAAATGGATCAGATGAATAGAGTAAAAGGTGGCTGCAAATAGGTAAAATCATCCTCATCGCTTCAGACACCAAGAAGGGGGAGGCGAAGTCATGTTTTGGGCTCGCAACATCATAGACAAATTGGCTAGCGATTGGAAAATTCCAGACAAAATCATTATTATATCTTACGCCTATTTTGCTTTTTTAGAAGACAATTCTAGGCTATGGCTGAAGATGCAGAAACTTTGATTGAGGAGTACACTGATATTCATGCCAGATAATGCACCTTCCCATACAGCTAGAGATCCCTGGAATATCTCAAGGTATGCGAGGTTCTCCAGACACCGGTTGATGAAGTGGCCAAGATGCTCACGCAACTTAAACGTTACTGAGAAATTTTTTGAATTTTCTGAAAATATTAAGCGAGACGGTACTTCTCATCGATAGATGCGCAATGGGAAGCAGTTGATGCTACTGACAGTGTTGGATGAAATTGGTCCCGGGAAATTTTTTCTTGTGAAATATCGTGCATCCACTATTAAAAACTTACAACGTCGCATTTCTTTCATCATTCCGATACAAACTGATGACTATACGTCCGGCATGAAATCCATCAGTACTATATAATAATTCACGTCGTGTTTTTATTTATATATTTATATCTTTCCTGTCAGGCTCTATGGGAATAAGATAGGAGAAAATTCAGATTTCAAAATGTAAAGAAAAACGTGGGGTACCTTGCAATCTTTTTCTTCGGCGAAAAAAATAGTTGGGTACCTTGCAATCTTTTTCTTCCGTATTAGATAAGGGAAAAATAGAACTAATAAGATAGGAGAAAATTCAGATTTCAAAAGGCGAAAAAAAGTTGGGTATCTTGGAATCCTTTTCTTCAGTATTAGATCGGGGAAAAATGAGGAAGCCCCCAAAAGACGGTGGGGGTTTTGGTGAACTGTTAATTTTTTGCCGTCATTTATAATGACGGCACGGGCCACTAGTTATTATTATATATCTTGTTAGAATTTATGTGCCACAGTAAGTAAAAGTTCATTTTTGCAATGCTAGCATTTTCATTAGATCTACCTAGCTCTATAGAACTATAAAAATCACGCTCAGGTCTTTCCGTGTGGGTGGATCAGTCTTATATTAGTACAGTACATACAGGCGTGTCTTTTCATAATCATTCGAGGAAAAATTATCTGGATTTGACCGAGTAAAGAACCTGTAATTGCAAAAAAAAGCTGTTGAACAAGTTAATAGGCAGTGTATAGAGTATGTACTTGCTATGCTATCATATGAGCAGGTAGTTTGATCAACGCATGATCTTTGTAGCACGAATGCAAGAGAGAAATATGCGCGCACAGAAGTACAACGCTAATATGCGGAGCGGACACAATAAACCACGCATAGCGAGTGCTGCATTGACAGCAAGTGGATTTCGGCTTAGGTTTTGATTTAAGGACAATGTTTAGAAATATGATGAGGCACACCCACTGCCATTCTGGGTTTCCCTGGTACGAAGAGATTTGATTCCTATTGCCATGGTTGTCATGCTCTATAACACGAAGTGTTCAATTGTATACTGATCTTTATCTCTGAAACAAATAATAAATGCCTAATTTTATTTCAGTGCAAAACAGTTTTTGCTTCTTTAGAGTTACATAACTATTATTTTTAATCATGCAGGCAGTAGTCGCAGATCTCAAACAGTCAACTATACCTACACATACCAACTAGTGCTAGCAACCGACGTCGGCCCAAAACGACAAAATACAACACTAGGCTAACTATTTTGTCCCCTAGTCAATAGTATTTTAAATAGGAGAGCCTGCAACAAAACTCCAAGACCTTAAAATTAAGAAAACTCCAGAGTATGTTCATACAGTCAGTCAATTCCAAGAACTTTTATCATCCAGAGAGAGTTAACAATTAATGTATATTTCAAGCACTGAGAATGAGTCTAAGCATGGTCTTCACCCTACTGCAGCATATATAGTGAAAGTCCTCGAAAATATATTTTGGCTAAAAGCTGAAAGAAAGTTTTCGGCATTCAGTCAAAGTTCAAGAGCTTAATCATTAAGAAAAATAGAAAATTAATGTATCCAGAGCAAGTCTCTTAATACAGTAACTCACTAAGCAGCTAAGAGAAGTCCAAGCACTCGAGCCTCAAGTAAAAATCGAGGAATTATACACACATTTTTTTAGTATAAATGCAAAACTGTACGAAGGCAAGCATAGAACAGCAGACCAAGAACCTGAGAAACACCAGAACAAACAGAAACATGCAGCAATAGACCAAGGCCTCACGCAGCGAACGATATAAGAACACAAGCATCTTGTAAGCGACCAACACTTCATTCAGTGTACGATAAAAAAAAAATACCAGCATCAGTTAGAGACGAAGACCTCACGCAACCAACGACATAAGAATACAAGCATTCAATAAGAGACCAACATTTCATTCAGCCAACGAAATAAACACATATGTACATCCAGATAGAGACGAAGACCTCGCCCAGCTAACTATATAAGAACACAAGCATCAACTAAGAGACTAAGAACTCACGCAAGCATCCTATGAGAAGAAGCACAAGAACTCAAGAAATCACGGATGGCTCGCCAGAACGAGAGCGCAAAGCAGAAAATCATCAGCCGTCCGGACAAGAAGGCGCACGAAGGCGAGGCTGGAGGCAGCCCGAGTAACAAATGATTCGTGTCATAACTGACCCCTGTGGTGCGGAAACCGTTTAACGATCGTCCGCTGCTTTCCTCTGATTGATTCTCTGATATAAATGAATCTCTGAGCCAGAGTGCGGCAGTGCGGAGTGGAGCCATACATTCTTGTGGACGTTTCAGGTGTCTGAAGCGCTGCAATGAACGAGTTGTGCAGTTAGCACTGCGTAAATCTTTGCCTCTTTAAGACTATATTATTTCTGCCTTTATTGAAAGTCGTGCTTGTCCCACGAATGCGATGAGTTACGAGAGTTAATAGAGTTTGGGCTAAGTCAACCAAACCATGGAAGTAACTATTGAGTACACACTTCACAACGTCAGTTATATTAAGGGTGGGCACATCAAACATGCCGCTACACCGATAAACAATTGCGACTTACTCACTGTACTGGATCCTGGCAAGGACTGCTACGTACAGTACAGGCCTGGGTCTGTACTGGTCCGATCACGTACAGTCCCGGAACAAAATATTAGACACAGCCTGATATTTTTAATATCTACTCTGCATATTCCGGACTTATATGAATATAAAACATTATTTCAACCACAGACAGGTTACAACTTACGAGAGTTTGAGTTTTTTCTCCAGATAAGCCCGAAATAGGCAGAATAAGTACCAGAAATATCATGCGGCGTCTAGTAATCGTTCAAGGACTGTACCGGTCGGACAATCTTCGTGACGTATAAACCCAGGCCTGTAAAAAGCCTCGACCCAGTACGTTCTGCATGTCTTAAGTAACAAAATTCCATTAGTGGTAAGAGAGTTAACTTTTTTACAGAACATCTAGTTGTACGCCGTATGTCCGACTTATTGTATCGAATATTATCTCTAAATAACAATAAATACAATATATTTAGATCCGTGAATCTTAGCTAGCCAAAAAATTGCAAGAATTTCTCTAACCAAATTTATTATAACGAAAGAAATCTTGTATTATAGGAAGTCATTTTTTTAGAAAAGAGGCCACAAGTTATCACGAGTTATTATTTTAAGAGGTGAAGGTCTTCCATCCAAACCTTTCGTATGTGTGCTCGGTAGGACTCGGTAAAAACTTTACTACTAAAGTACACCTCGGAATGTCACTTGAACTGAGCTGTCACTTAGGGAGACAGAGGGTTTGTCTGTAAAAGCTTCCAGGTGCAGCATTTTGGTAAAGGTGGTAAGCAAGTGCAGAGTAAAGACAACATGGAGCGTGTGCTAATAACCCTCAAGACACGAGTAATCTTGCAGATGACTCTGCGTCGAAATAACACGCGCAATAGGATCAAAAACTTTAATAAAAACACGCCCCTTTCTGATTAAAATTTCAAATTGGACTAGTGAGCTTTCTTCCCCGCCGATTATCATATCACTTAGGCGCTTTTGGATCTGAGGAGAGCCATCGATTAAGGAACCCCGCGAGATAACCTCTAGCAAATTGGACCTCAGGATCAGAGGAGGTGCCTTATAACAACATGTGGTGTGAACCAAGCCCTACTACTGAGTTTGAAAACAATCTGCTTTTGAGCCTTAAACTATAGGTTGATAGCGTAGAACGTACTAAATACGACTCGTACATTTTGCTGTTAAACTAGTTAATAATTCCCTCACTTGCGGCCAGTTGCGGCCCAGGACCAAAAATTAAAAAGAAACAGTTTTATTTAACCACTGTGACAGTAAACGGTAGCAGCTGTTTAAAGATTTGTCTATCATGGACGCGTTCCACTGAGCAGTAAAATTAAGCTTTCTAGGCTTACTTGCCCGAAACTCCTGACAGGCGCCCTGACATCGACTCGCGAAACGAAGTTTCAAGCGCTGCCCTCAATCGATTACCAGTGAGACTTCCAACAACACAGTTTTATTCCGTAAAATGGACATTTCAGTCGGCTCAACATAATCAGGCTGTTGCTAACAGCTGCAACACGATTCAAAGTGACGAAGTCGAAGTACTGTTTGCAGGTCCAGGTCAGGACAAGTCAGATCAAGTAAAGTGGGAGTTGACCTAGATCGACTATTTCGACCCAATGAAACAAACCCCGTACCTCGAAAACATGTAAATTACTTAGATTCAGGACTTTTGCAGACAATCCTCGGTGACAAAGGGTCTTCTAAATTTCAAGGACGGATGTGCACTTTTATCACAATTGAATTTTCAGTTATTGAAATCCCTGTAGCTATTAAATGTATGAGCGATTTCTAGGGATCATCGTCCAGTATGTTAAGAACGGCCAAAGTTGGATTTTACTTCAGTCACTAAATTGTTTTCGTTGCAAATTTAGCTGCATGACTTTGAGAAGATTTTGCCATTGCATGGGGTTTCTTCTGTGCCCAAAGAAATCGGTTTTTATAAAGCAATACTCAGTGCCTTATTACCAAGTCGCTATCGTATGCCGGAGGCTGTCATGTCGGTCACTATTATTATCTACTCTAGATGTTTGCATTTGCATTATAACTTCTGACAAAATATTACGTGCATAGCTAATGCCATGACTACAAATTCAATAAATTTATTATTCTTTAAATCGTTACTTCTGAAGGAGATGGGTGCTCAACAGCAACACACAATCCTTCCATTTTCCTACTTCTGCGACTGTGAGTCACAACCCTTAATTTCGCGGGCTTTTGTTTTTGTATTACTTATATATAGCACATGGTAATCGGGCACTGCACTAGTAATTGGCAATCTTGATTTCAACTTCAAATAGCACCGACAAGCCATCACTGTCCGTGTAAAGTGTCAATTTATCACCGTGATGCGAACATAAACTGCCTGTCAGCGGGCACTGTAGCAAAATAGCTCCAATTATCTCGGTGTGATACGGAGTTCGTGTTGTGCATTTGCGTGCGCGCCCGCGACAGCCCTCTTCTGAATTACTTAATGTGTTTGGCATCTCCATGCATACTCACCTTACTAAAGAATTCACGGCACATATACGACTCTAAGTGATAGCGTGTGATAAACGATGGGGGCTGTAATTATTCGGTGATCATCCTCCGTTATTTATGGACTCTAACAAGGTTTTACTTTTTTCCTCCTCACTCTGACGTGGCACTGCATACAACTCACCAAATAGATTTAATCGAAACTCCATCAGGCTGTGCGTCCTGGCTACAAATGTATTTTTGTGTCGAAATACAACACGGCAAAGAACCGTTGTATAGTTATATGATAATTTCCGTCACAACTGGCGTCAATGGCTCTATCACTAAAACATATGCTAGCTTTATAATGCCTAGCCCTCGACGTCTGTCAAATGCGAAGTAACTAGCAAATATCTTAAAACGCATGTATGTTATTCTGTTTACCCAAACCATGCACGCCCAATTTACTGAAGTATAACGCTACAAAATTATCTGGAATTTTAGGAAAGAAAAGAGAGCTGACAATTGTTGCGTCGGGCATTATATCGCTGCTAAAAGTAAGAAAATGTAACATGATAAGATAAACAAAATTTACTCAAATTTTCTGTGGTTATAGATTGCCTGAGTTTGCAATTTTACTTATTTCTAGTAAATAACCCATAATTACTTATTCGGTGAACTTATAATTTGTTGCACTTACGTATTTTGTTTCTCATATTGAGCTTCTAACTATTTTACTAGTATACATCAATGCATTTGCAAAAGTGCCTGACAAAACATCTCAACAAAATCACATGTCAAGTCTTCCTCAATTATTATTCTCGCTGTGCCCTCGTTAACACCCACTCCCACAAGGCCGCTTAGCCGTAGCGTAAACTCGTGTTTGTCTACATTAATTTTATGGTGTCCATAAATACAGACAATAGCGATGTGTACGTGCATAATTTAGGATGTAAAGAGACTGAGAACGAGCGCAGCGCCGCCCGTGTGTGTGTGTGCGGCTGCCGAGTTCTCACACCTGGCAGCCCGTGTGATAAACGGCAACGCGGCGCCTCAGCGACACGCAACTTTGACCGTGTTGCAGCGTACCTCTGCATCGTCCGGAGCCAGCCTATAGTGTTAGGCACCTTCGTCACCGCACGTTATGTATTTTTGTATTAGATACCCTCGTCTCTGCATGTTGTCATATTGCTCCGCACCTACGTCGTCACACGCTACTTTACTCATAAATAACTACTGCATCACAAGTTATCTTAATCTTAGCCACATATGTCATCGCTAGTTATTTTTACAGTTGACGACTCATAAGATACTTTACATTTTACAGTTACCTACCTACATCGTTACTGATAAAATCACGTGCAAGTTATCTTACTGCACTTAGCGTCCTAATGCATCACATGTTATTTAACCTGAGTTAACTCCTTCGTTATAAGTTATTTTCCACTTTTAGCCACCGTCGTATGTTATCATGACGTGCATGACTCTTGTCATTATGAGTGAACGCAAGGAGTAATATCAAAGATTATTATTGCTCCTGAGTGAATCTGTGCTGTTGAACTGTCGCATATCGCAAGCTTAGCTGCAGTTGCACGACAGCCTGCAGTTCACAACTGCCGCACGTGTAAGCCAGAACCTTGTCTATTATTGCTGCAGATTTGCCTGAATTTCGTGTTTTCATTGCGTGTTGCATTATATTGTATGAATATACTTTACCAGCTTTGACGAGAATCGAACGAAAGTCTTACATATGCAGGATGTACATAGTATACGAATAACATGAAAACATAAATCAAACTGGTTCACTGGCATAATGCCGGTTTTGTAGAGCGACAACTTCCGAAAGTCAACGAGAGGTGCAACAACTCAAGCAGTTACTCGTTCAGATATAAACTGCAGTGTGGGTGGAACAACGATAGGTCGGCTCGGTGCATATTTGACAAGGAATTAAGTCAGGACAATGCTCATATTTCAACCCATTTTAACTTCATACAACATGAAGGATTCCGAAATTGAAAACCCATCAGTCAATATCTACCAGCAACCGTCGAAGCTGTACGGATGAAACGAAATTCATTTGTTCGTGAATGGTCTTGGCGCCGAATCACACGAGTGATGCGCGGGGGAAAAGCGTTTCTGAAGGAGTGCGCCTTCCTGCACACCGCTCAGAAACATTTGCCTTGCTGTGCCCACGCAGCACGGCAGCTGTCGGATATTTCATCTGAGCACGGGAAGACGTGCTGCTTTTGGGAATATATTTTTCTCAGTGCACTCGAATCTGTCTCAGTTTCAGTTAAAGACATATGTTGCGTGGCAAAAACGCGCCAATTATTGTTTAATTTCCCTCATGATGGCTTCCTAATTCATGGAGACCGTTTAGAACATGCCAACGCACGAATTTCAGATTCTCATGAAACATATGACCGTAATCAAGAACCGTTAAGAAGATATTAATATATTCTAACACGTACTTTCGTTATTTTCTTTAAAGCATGCGATTGTTGAAGCATATTGGGCCAAAGAGACATATCGACTTGCCTGTTAATGAAGCAGAGTTCTGCACTGAAGGTTAAAGATAATCGATACCAACAGCGATTACCTAATTTTACTTTGTAATACAGTCAGGGGAGTCTGACTTATGAAACGTTTAATGGTAATCTATTATTATTGATGCATAGTTGGCATGACAATTATATCAGCAGCTCCGATTCCCTGTACGAGTACATGAGCGGCCTTGACTGATGTTGCATTTGAACAACTTCGTTATAGACAGTAATTAGCCCGCAATTGAATTCGATCTGTATTGATTTAACATTCTCAGTTATTGGAAATGAATGTGAGTACATCAACATCAGTCAAGATCATTTATGTCAGTGTCTTGTTCAGCTTTTTATACCTCGTAATTGCACGTTGGACTGAGATCCAGAGTTAAACATTCTATGTTTAACTTCTTCGAAGCTTCAGGCAGGTGCACTGGCTTCGACTCTCTAAATTTAATTTCAGGCATTAACCATTTATCGGTTACCCTTGACAATTTCAGACGTGGCGCGTGGAATTTTCAACAGGCTGAACATAATCGGGTTTCCTCGAACTGCCGCGCCACACGAATGGTCTTGTTCGCAACGTGTCTCAGGGACATGGCCGTGGGACAGTGACCGTGTCCGCGATTGCTTCCACACGAAGCGGGCCAGCACTCGACATGTGAGTGCAGGTGATTGAAATACTTGAGCTTCAGCGCCATGGTGTTGGTACATACACTGACGTTTACGAGGACCACACGTCCAAGGTGACACCTACCCGCTCAATCTGTCCGTGCTGAGTTCACTGACAAGCAGCGGATGCCCTGCCTCTCTAGCAGCTAAAGAGCGAAAAAGCGAGCAGAAGTGGATGTGTCCCTGGGACACGTCCCCTCGTGTGGCGTGGCGTTAGCTACGTGATTCAAAGTGACAAAGTCTGAGGTTCTGACAAGTCAAGCCTACAGGCTTAGTTTCGGTGTCTAATTCAAAACGCCCTTAACTTTGCAGCCAGTGCCAGTCGAATATGTATCTGTGTACACCTAAACACAGACAGGCTTAGAGACACCTCCATGATACAATCAGTGCAGTTTTATGTAGGAGAATATTAGTAAACTAGAGAAGCACTATGATAGCGCATATCTTCGCCAAGCAAGGTAATGTTAACTAAAAATGCAAATTGGTCTTCATTCCAAGATTTCCTATTCATCATCTCAAAAATTTTGTTATTTGCGGCTTTTAATATTTCTAACAGTTCCTAAAAATTTTTCATGATTTTCATGATGATCCGCCCATAACTTTTTTGAGTTATATCTCATAAATATATAGTTCAAACACACAAACGGGCCAGCGGATCAACTGCAAAATTTGATTTGCGCCTTTCATATTGCTAACTATTCCTGCAAATTTAATGAAGATTTGTTCACAACTATTAGGGATATGTAATTGAAAAACATCAAAACAAACATACAGGCAAACAAACAAACAAACAAACAATTGACTGACTGACAGGCCATCACAAAAATTTACTATTGTAGTAACTCTTCGTAACATTCTCAAGTTTTGCAAATTCATGTAAACCCGATTATAACACTTCGAGCTATGTTACCAAGAAAAACAAAAAACTCGAAGAAAAAAGTAAATGATCGCATGGATCCCACCAACAGTTAATCATCTGCTCCTTCTAACAAACCTAACATTTCCTGTAAATTGCATAAAGATCCGTCCTTAACTTTCTGAGTTATCGTGGTGACTACGGACAAACTGACCGAAAAACTCTGACAAAAACATAACCTCCTAACTTGGTGTAGGTAATTATCATCGTTATAACCTTAAAGCCTCTGTTGCAGAAACAACTATGAGGTGAGATTAAAATTTTCTCAATTTCAGAGTATTATGACTTCGCTATCCAAAAGAAATGTCGGGATAATGGCGTATACTAGTGAACGAGCATGGAAAGATAATGCATTTGCATCACTTACCAAGAAAAAACAATAACTTGAATTTGTACATGACTCGCAGTAAGTGTCAAAGGATGATCTTTAGAAGTAGATGCCATCCGAAACAAAGAAGAACTAAGGGGATCCAGAGCACAAGCTGGTTTTTCTGAAAGTTACATCAACTGTCTTGAAACAACGTGAATACTTTTGCGTCTCCGAATGTAGCGTGCATTATGAACATAAAAGAGCTTGAGCCATCAACCAAGAAGAATATTTTCTTTAACGCTTCGTTCACAAGTTCAGAAAAAATAGGTCTCTATTTTGGACGCATCTCATTAGGGGAAGGGGAAGAATTGAGCGAAAGAGTGCCACTGGAGATTTACAGTGTGGGGGCAAGCGAACTTTGGCTGGAGTCCCTACATTGTGCAGGCTGTGTACGGAACATATTCAGACCGTACATGGTTTAGGGTAACAAAGTGGAGATTACGTAAATTTTAGCTCAGCTTGTGCATAGTATTACATTTCAATTTAATCTTGGAATGCATTTTTTTACAACATAAGACTCGTAGCAGTGCTGTTATGCCTACGGCAAAGGCAAAATTAGTTTATGCAATGAAAGGTTTAAGTGAAAAATACCGTAATAGTTATTATTTTAGTTACGAACTTAAACCCGGAAAGACAATATCAGATATACTTTCACGGGAGACCAATTTCTGAACAAGGATTCAAGGGACACGCAAGTGTCGAGATGCACATTTCATGCCTGTTCTGAACTGTAGTAGTTAATAGAGTTAAACTAGCTACTACTTACTTAACTGCTTGCAACGAACACAGGTTTGGTTGGACTGAAATCAATATAAGCTTTCATGTTTCATACAAGGAATTATTCGTACATTCCCTTTGATAATTGAGCGAAAGTTGTCAATAAATTCGTAGCGATCTTTTTCATGGAATATTCTTTTATCTCAGCACCAGAAAAGTTAAAGAACTACTTGACTAGCTTCAGCGTCTAGTTATAATCTATACAGTACGATCATGCACATTTTCTGTGACTACTGTATACGTATAGTGTGCCTGGTAATGATGCTTAACTGCTGATAATTTCGATTATGATTTATTTTTTAATAACAGGAAAGGTTCATTTCCACTTTCTCGCTACTTAATGAAAAATTAAGGCCAGCTCAGAAGCTAAGGCCTTAATTCAGCATCTGCCCGTCACCGCGGCAGCTTTTGATTTCGTTAGGGTACTGGTTAGCATTCGTTACCATGAATATAGTCTGCTTCCTTTACTACAGTAACGTATTTGCAAAATACTGTAGTACCACGGTAATTTGGTTCAAGAGGAATATGAGAAGAATTGTTCATAAATAGCGAAGACCTTGGAAAATAAATTTACATAGCCGGCAGCGCAGCGCATAGCGCATACAACACAATTTATAAACAAATTTGGTTTGCAGAGGCAAAGAATTACCATGAAAATTTTACATAAAAAACTTTTAAAGGCTCTTAAATTTCCTGAGAGACAAGTAAGTATTATATTTTTTTAATGTAAGCCAGGATAAAATTCATGTAAAACTATATCAGTCTGACCAATAACCACCTTCATTACAATATTTTTAAAAATAGTGATTTGAAAACAGTTATAAATGATACATTTTTCGATCTCAAACTTCAATCGTTTTTCGAGAAAGAAGTTATTGATGAACATTTCATCCGATCAAGTTTTAATTTGTTAGGACAAGTTGGTACTCATTTTGGTGATTAAATGTTTTTCTGCAAAGAGTGCCGCATCGTTTCAGGACAGTAAAATAACATCTGGCCCCACGGCGGCAATAAAGATACCTACCAAAAGTACTAAACATCACACGGTAGGAGCGTTAAGTAAAGAAGTTATAGTGGATCTGACAGTTGTAAATGCAGATTTGAAATCCATAACTAACTATTATAATAACACTACTTGTGGAGGATCTTATTGAGAGCTGCCTATACCAGCCGGTGAAGCAATTTGCGATTCAGAGCTAGCAAACGATGTAACAACATTTGGTTTCCGGGAAGACTCTCTTGCTGGTATTTGATAGTATGAAATTGCGTTTGCATGCCGAGAAGCGATGGCAATAACAGTTAAGGACAGTATGTGCTCTATGCATGTTGCTACTCAAGCCTTGCTATAGCTCACCTAGGTAACACCTTGAGTGATTACTTTTCTGAACATTTTCTACCAAATTGAATCTAAGTCATATATAACATAGCTAACATATAGACAGAGTATTTATATTGTACGTGAAACTAGTTTTAAGCTGTTACTTTGCTAATTCAAGATGTTCCTGCTTGGGCATACTCCTATGTGTATTAGTGGCCCGAAATTAGCTAAACACGTTACCAATTTCACACACAATACTTATGAAAACACGTGAGTGAGAGAGCTCCTCTTAGTTGTGTAGCCTAAACTAATAATAAAAATAATGACAACGGCACTTTGTGGGGAAGATTTCTAAAAAGTTAAAGCTAAATAAAGGTGTATTTCGCGAGCTTTCCGTAAGGAAATTGAATCCGGTAACACTTTCTTTTTTATGAATATAATTGAATGGCATGAAAACAATTTCTTAGGAATCCTATTGATATGGACGTCAAATGTCGTATCCATAACGATTCTACGCCATAAGTCCATTTGTACCATTGATGCTTGTATTTTATGGGTATCAAATTTGCATTTCCTCTACAGTCTGCTGCATTATATGGCTGTGTACTAAAAGATTATGTAACGGTCGTGTATGTCGCTAGTTATCTAGCACATTCAATACATATCTACATATATTGTCTTTTTAGAATTTAGCGCTACCAGACATCTTTAACAAAAGTACTACAGAATATGCATTAATTTATATTTTGTCAGCTGGAACGAATATTAATGAAGCAAAAGAACTATCGCTTTAATTATTATGCTGGCGACTTGAAGCAAGGCAACAAGTTCTGACTCTCACTTGTATGTCGCTCGCCGCTCACTGGAAATGACTGGAAAGAATTCATTAGTGCATCAGAAGTACGACATGGCAGATAAGGTGAGATAAGGGACACGGAAGCGGGCTCTTGGTGAGGAGGTCACGCATGTATCTGCAATGAGTGTAATCTTTGTCGCTGTATCGATACACGGTATATGTATACACATGTGCATATATGGAGGATTATATATCCCATTGCTGGAGCTGTTGCGCTATCCATGCACGTAAAATGTTCATGTTTATACTGAATTATATTTACTAGAAGCAATTGTTACCACTGACCAGGTTTCTTAAAGAGTTGTTTGAGTTTATGTTAATGAAAAAAAAAAACTTTCCTCATGTAGCACTGTATAACATACTCAGGAGGATCAAGTAAGGTCTTTGTTCGGTTATGATGTTATGACTAAACAGCGATATCACATAAATGAATTTTCGTGACGCGAATTTTACTTTTCTTTTTTACAGAAACCAAACTGGAACACATATCAAAGTGCATGCACCAGCTGACCGATAAAAAGGCTACGGCAAGATATTTTAGCAAACAATATTATTTAATGTACACTGTACATTTACAAATATATATCACTGCCTAACGTTTGCATGACACAAGTGTACTTGGAGGGTTATGGGCATTTGCGATTTCAGTTACTACTCTAAATGGTAAACGTGTACAGTATTATTTTCGGGTGCGTTCGAGCTGCTTGATCACGAAAGCTTCGAGTGCCAGCATCGGAATCCGGCTTTGCGCGATGGAACTTTTGCCTAGTTGTAAAGCCAACTGTACTACTCTAGAACGGTGAAGCGTTTTTGATGTACTGTTCACCAAACTAACTTTAAACCTTGTCAGTAATTGCAATGACCTTACATCAATTACACACTCGTTCGATTCGCTCGTCAAGGTCAATCTAAGTCAACCCCTCACATCTGAAAACTGAAATGTATTACATGTGTTAAACACAATGCACATGAGAAGCAAAAATTGCTGAGAGGGGCATTTCGCCAGCACATGCTCCATCAGACTCGGCGAAAAAGTTGCATGAGGAGTGAATTAAGCAGGATTGGTCAAAGCCAATCTTTTTTCGTCGCGTTCAAGCAGTTCAAAGCAACTCACAGATTAGTTTTCCCTGCTATGTATTCACTACTACAGCATATGCAGAGCCTAGACTTCCTTTTAGATTTTACTGTTAGTGCTTGCGATTCCATCTGCAATACGAAAAGTACGAGAGGAATTTGTATCGAGGTTAGAACAATGGTAGCCAGTAGAAATGTACTTTTCGAAGTTTCATTTACAATATAAGCTTCGTGCAAAGCACTTAAGCGCTGATTACAATGTATAGGGAATAAAAATTGGCTAATATACATTAACAGGCAATAAAATTATTAACTCGATATTGTCCCTATTTATGCATCTTCTAATTATTATACCCTAACACATTGTAACTTCAAGCTCCTTTCGCTGCTGCGCGTGCAGTAACATGTCGCGGCAAGCTAAATCTGCCCACAATATTGTTCCGACGAAATCAGCGAAGATGTCTCTCGTCTACGCACGGCTTTAGAAGCCACCAAATTACGTACGTTTGAGTGGCCTGAAAGTTCATATTTATAAAGCGTGAGGGAGCTTCCGTCTTACTAATGGGTAATGGATTTGAGGTTAGCCCATAAAATTCGACCCGACAGTGAGAAGTCCAGCTCCTGCCTAAAGTTTCGGACGAGTGAGCCTAGCTCACATTGATCTGACAAGCCAATAGAACGCGCCCTAAATGGCCCCAACGCATCCCGAGATAATCTCAAGCCGGTTTAATATTCTGGTTTGTCAATTGAATACGTCTGGTGTTTCTTTCTCTATCTCTGGCTACAGAAGTTTTCAATGTCCATGCTTGTGACTGGAACATGAATTTTTCCTCTGCTTCTTTGGTTTTTCGATATGCTGCAAAAAATGCGTGGTGAGTCAAGCTCCGGCATAAGTCTACCTTCCTTCTTACATTCTGCCAAAAATGCCAGAAGAAGATATAGCTATGAAGTTTTCGAGTCAGCAACGTTAACGTTGTTTAATTGCTTGAAACATTTCAAATACTGTAGTACAATTCCAATGGGAAAAACAATTTAATTCATGAGTGAAAGGGTTAACCGCACGTCATTCAATCTACTCCTGTCATGATATGCATCTACATATGACACCGCCTGTAGTTATAGTATACATAGGTACATCAAATATGTCGTCTCAAAGTAGTGTAGCCTGAGTGGAAGTTTCCCACGTAAGCCTAAAAGGCAGATCCAAAATAGATTTTTTCAATAATGTTGTACTTTTTTACACATTAAAAAAGTTTACACTAAGCCATGCTATCAATACGCTGCTCTGATAACTTCAACAGAACGCCATAGGAGCACATCGAATCTGCCTATAGGGGAGAAATTTTGTTCATTACCTACAGTCTATCCTCGTGATGCGAATTTTGCCTTTCTCGTATTTCCTTAAATAATCTTTGCCTACTTCCTCTACGTTGCATAATCAAGTATACTGCGCACATAATTTATTAAAGAAATTAATTTAACATACATTGCCTATTTTAAGATGTAAATGAGAAAAGAAAAGGATATTAATTAGCGTAGGTCAAAATAGTGACTTCATACAGTATGGGACTAAAAGCGAAGCATAGTAAGTATGATAGATGAGTCCACTGTAATTACACGTGCTTGTAATGGCACCAATATAAATCTTCACACTTCTCGGGGCGAGGGAAAAACAATATTTTGAAAGGTAAAGTGACCTCAATATTGATCATAAAAGGCCCATTCATATTAATAAGGAAAGGATCATGTTCTCTACACATATTTCCAAAGAGATTTCACCGACCGTAAAACCAATGCCGTATGTCATTAATATCCATCAAGTACTTGTCTAACATATCATCAATATATTTGAAAAGAGAATATTCTGTTACCGACAGATATTTAAAAGAGAAAATGCCCTCACTGAAAACAAATGAGAGATGCCATAAATTTCTTGGCTCGTTTTCAGATGCAAATTACGGTACAGAAAACGAAGCCGATCTCTTTATCACTGTCGCACAGGGTCCAGTTGCGACCCTCCAACGGATCGCGTCTATCGATAGCAAAGCACGAAGACCTCGACAGATTTTCAATATGTCTTGGCTAATGATGGGCTTTGTGTATTCTGCGCCAACGGCAGCCGCTGCACCCAACATCGTTATAGTCCGGCAAGCCAAACAGGTTTGCCATCAATAATTGTAGAGACCACTTTACGCTATTGTGTCTCCCTAAATCACCCCCGCCACCTCACCTAACTCCCGCCAGGAACCATTGCTAACCCCGTCACGTAGGTGCAATTTTGAGAGCTCGGTGGCGCAGTTTCCTGTCCCCCGAGTGATAGCGCTTGGGACTTCCGTCTAGGGGGTGGTGGTCGCAGGGTTCCCTTCTTCGCATCCTTTTGCTAGCTACTAAATGGTGAACACGGGCACGGTGCTATTGTAATATGCCGAGAAGCGTGAATGATGCAGCAACAAGGATAAGTTTCAATCCATTTTACGAGCGTACTAGTTGATAATGTCATTAAACGTGAAGGTGAAGAATCTGTAATGATACTTCTTCATCGATCATACTTGGGGCACAGATCTGCTGGCTATGGAAGATGCACTGAAACTATCAACCTTAATGTTGAGAAGAGGTGAACGCTGCCAACTTCAGCTTCGTTGAGCAGCACAGTCCTTCTACCCGTTCGGTAACATACAGAGTAGTTTAAGAAATCCATTTGCAAAAGCCGTCAAGCTATACTTAAATCATTAACTGCAACCTTGTATCATGGACATGCATTGTTATCACTTCATACAACATTCATGGCTCTACCGAAAACCTATTTTAGCAAAGGAAGAAACTTAACTGTACTAATTACACTGTGCAACAAATTTCAGGATCAAAGAAAGTACGTTGTTATGTAGGACTTGTTTCGGAGTAGAAAATTGTTCCGAAAATTGTTCCTTCAGATGAGGCACAGTTTCCCAGTACCTTGATTCATTATTATGCATTATTATTATTGGCTATGAATGAGAAGCACACACACCTGTCAGCTTAAACACTATTTGTACTTCTATAAAACCTTTGGTGCGGAGTGTGATCATCTCTTGTTATATTCTAGTAGTAGTCTGCCACATGTCAGGGTTCCATTTTCCTTTGAATCGTTGCTCCATCACTGAAATATCCTGATGGAATCTCACGCCATGTTCATCCCTCGCATCTCCATGGAATATTCTCCTGAAGAAATCTAATGAGAGTGGAGCACATGACCTTCTACAGTTATGTTACTCTCATATCACAGCAGACCACAGCAGACACAGTTGACACAGCAGACCATTCACAACTTCAACTAGTTCTTTGAACCAAGTTTCCTCAGGGAGTAATATTTCTGCTGAAGTTCTCTACACTGACAATTCTGTAAAAGCCATGCTTAATTCTACCATCAGATGGCCAGAAATGGATTTTACATGCGTGTCATTGGGCATATGAAATGGTAACAGTTCTCTTGTACTTGTTTGAGTGTTACACAGTGTAATTACAGCAGTGAAATCAGAGTTTTTCCATCCTGTTGTTGATTCTGCCTTAAAGAACATATCGTTCGTTGATCTTCAGCTCAATTTACGCAGTGGGAACTGTCCGAGCGAGTACAGTTTTGATGGGGAAAAAGTGATAAGTATAGTATGAATGACACTGATCAATATGCTTCGAACATCTTCAATCCTCCTATTGTAAATTTGACAAGCGAAGGCAGGCAAGTTAGCGGCATCCGTAACTTTGCACCCGTCTGAATGCAACCTGGCCTAACTTTCGCTCATCTGAATTCAACAGAGCGTGACACAAAAGATCAAAATATACATGTGAATGTAATATAACATATGCACATATAAAACATAAATATACAAGTTCCACTATATTATAAATGTTTGTTGCTTGCTTGCTTGCATGCATGATTGATTGGTCTCTCTATTCCCTATTAATTTGGTATCTTGGCATGGATACGACTATTATCAGCCACTGGAACTGACGCGCATTTTCCACCTGACATGTTTAGTTGTTCTTTGAACTTCTTTTTAGTATTATTGTACCCAATGGATTCATTACACCTATCGTACACAATTAAGATATGATAAGCTTGCTGAGTTTACTAATAAATTAGTTCAACAGGAAGTCAAACATAACCACACAAAATATTCAGAAGCACCTCATCATCGTTCAGGCTCGTGGTCACCACTCTCTTACTAGTACATGCAACCGTTCAAAAATGGCGGTAAACTTTGTGCAAGAACCTTTACAGTGTTCTTGTTTGTGGTGCTGACTTTGCTACCAATTATTCTATTTATCATCAAGCTAAAGCTGCGATCGATGCCAATTTAATTCATACGCAGCAGAATTTACGTCCTTTATGGAAACTCGGGAATTTTAAATCTGCTTCATAGTCAAGTAGCGGAAAGAAATAGAGATCAACCTAGTCAATAAAAGGGCGCATCTTGCCTTCAGGCAGTGGCCACTTCTAGATGAATATTTTTCATGGTGCAACGGAAAACTAATCAAGGTGCATAACCTCTGCTTAGGCTCCGTTCCCTAGGCGACGAATAAATTTAGCTAAAGAAAAATTAATAAATAAATAAAAATGAATAAAAGACGAGACAGTTTGGAAGCTCATTCGGTAAAAAAAAGAAAACTTCACAGTACCACTGAGGCAATAAAAGCGAACTGTATTCAAAAGAATGTACACCTCAAAAGTGCAAATTGAAGAATGTATATCGAAGAACTGAATTTAAATTATACAGTCACTAGTATTTACACTGCACAAAAATTCATATAACTGGAGATAGTAAAATCAGTGAGATGTACCTTATCAAGCTGCCTATTTCTAGTGCTAATAATGTTTATTCATTGTGAAAGAGATTAAGAAATTACAGAAAAACTATACATATAAGCATAGACCGCTACAGTATCCGAAAGTATAAATAACATTTTAAAACAAGCAAATGTTTTGTCAACATTGAACTATGGTCTGCTGCGTAGACTACAATTACTGTACGGTGTACAGACACACCGATGTACCGAGGGCGACATTCTACAACCTGTCGATGTTAATAGGTAGGGTGGCACATCAGTATGGTAGACTTTGTAGTAATTATAATCCCACAATCAGTGAATTTGTAATTACTACAAAGTCTACCATGGTGTGCCAATCTATTAACCTCAACAGGTTGTAGACTGTCGACCTCGCAGTAATTGGAGTAGACGCAGCGGTTGACGAAACATTTACTTGTTTTAAGACATCATTTATACTTTCGGATAATGCATTATAATAGTTTCATCTCCCTGTGATAACCTCTCTAAATTTTGCAAAATTTCAAGTACTAGATTTACTAACTTTGACCCTCCCACCTGACGAGCTGGAGAACAGCGAAACGAGCGTCCTGGGTAACAAAATTTATTCAACTGCTTCTTTTCGAGTTCTACAAATATTTATGCCATTTCAAGAAAATAACACATATATATATATATCACCATATATACAAAGAGTTGCGTCAGGGACTCGAACTGGGGACTTACGATCACCACGCCGCTACTCTACCACGAAACCACCACAGCCCAAATTGTAGCGGAAGAAAAAAGCATATAGACTGATAAACAAATAAGTATATTCACAATAGGCATTATTATAGTGCTTTCATGGAAAACAGATGGTATCACTGGTATGTAAGATGCCCCCCCTGCATATATACTTATGTAAATGCAAAATAGGCATTATCATAGTATTTTGATGAAAAACAGATGGTATCACTGGTATGTAAGATACCCCCCTGACAACAAACTTTGCAATACTTAAGAAGAATATTTAGCTTCCATCTGAAACTTGTTATGAAGAGAAAATAGCAGCGAAGAAAACCGGGGTTCCTTCGCCCTTCTTCGTTCTACTGTGAAGAATAGTTTTTCCTTTCTGTTCGTCAATCTTCCATTCTTACATGCATAATGGGTACAGAACTAATAATGCTTTGCTGCAGGATGACAGTGAAGTACAATATGCAATCTATATACTGCTAATATGTACTTCAGACAACTCTTATACATTGGTAAGAAATTTGGTAGACCAACAATCCCTTTGCCGACGGACAAGTTAATTTCTCCTCTGCAGTACTGACAGCGGGAAAGAGAAACGAACCAATCAAGCAACCAATCAATAAACTCTGTACTGTTGTATTACAGGGATAGAAATATATACTTGTCTTTACTATAATGTTGTAATTTGTTAATTTAATTGAGCTGCTGGAAAGTTGAAATCGTGTAAGGGCAATGATATCTGTCGAATAACTTTCCTACCTTGATCAGGAAAATAAAAAAAAAGATCATTAGTGGAAGGTCTGAGTAATGCACGGATTAAAACAGGCGTTTTATCATCTTACTTGAAGAAACTAATGAAATCCCGGAGACTCTGAAGACTTCACGGAAGACATACATATATACACACACATTTCATACGGTCGTACTTTCTTGGAAAGCGAAGATTTTCATTTTCTTGTTCCTCCAGTTCCTCGCAAGCAGGTGCATGCATGTCAATCGATGACTGAAAATCACGAATAACGAAGGTAGGCATGAGGAAATATGTCTTAACACAGTCATGTCATACGGTTTGAATAGAAGCATGCAGGGCCTCGTGAAATTAACATTTAGTTAGTTCGTGGAGCCTGCAGGTTAATGAATTGCCGTCCTTACAGTGAAAATTAATGAAATTTATTGACTAAACGAGTGAATTCATGACTTAATATTGGAATAACTACCATGATAATCTTCGATATTGGTCATAAAAATCCACCAGGTTTTACACATGATAACACAACACTGTTGTGAAATACTGAATAAACTTAAGAAGTCCTTCAAGCAAAAGCAAATTGAATAAACTTAGACATAATTTTTTTTTTCGTGGAATTAGCAGCTCAACAATTCTTTTCTCTTATGTCAGAATGCTGTCAATAAATATCCCACTTATATTAAAGTGCTATGGTGAACACCAAAATGTATATCTTTCTCTTTATATAGAAACATAACTGCTCTCTGTTCACGATAAACAGATTGATTAAATGACCACCGAAGCAAATGGAAAGCAATTTTC
>LQNS02277275.1:11645732-11678827 GCA_001587735.2 Parhyale hawaiensis | reverse complement strand
CATTCCTCTACATCCTACTAACATAATGGCAATAGCTCATAGAGGGCCGGGGTGTAAGTCCCGGTGTCTCTTTGGGAATGGGCCTTTTGGTTCATCTACTGCCGCCTATCTAATCTAATCTAATCTAATCTAGGTTGCAGATGATGATGAACGTATGAAAACCTCAAATATGAATGTATTTCATCTGTTGCCTACGTTGAAATCTACCCATTGATGGTAACTACAGCTGCTCTTAGCCCTCTCGTTCATCTTCAATTTACATTCTTCCCACATTCAGACATTATTACTTCCGCCAAGGAGTATATGTTTGGGTCGAGTTTGTCTCTCTGTCTGTCATGAAGATAACTCAAAAAGCTACGGACGGATTTTGATCATATTTACAGGGATTGTTGAGTATGTTAGGAGGAACAGATAATGAACTTTTGGTGAAGATCCGTTCATCCCTTTGTTTGTTTGTCTGCCTCATTTTTATCTATACCATAACTCAAAAAGTTATGAATGGATTTTTATAAAATTAACTTGAGTTGTTAGGTTTATTACGAAGTTTTAATGACCACATTTTGTGATGATCTATTTGTTCGTTTGTGTGTTTGTTGCTGCGTTTGATTTTGTGCTTGTTAGCGCAATAACTCAAAAAGTTCTGAATGGATCATTATGAGATTTAAAGAAGTCGTTAGTAATGTTAAAAGACATAAATGATTAAATTTTGGTGCAGATCGGTTGATTCGTTTGTATGTTTGACTTCTGTTTGTCATAATGTTTGTTAGAAGCATAACTCAAAAAGTTACGAGCGAATCCTTAGGAAAATTGCTGAGTGTTAATACTGTCAAAAGCCACAAATGGTTAGATTTGGAGTTGATAAAAAATCATGGTTTCAGAGAAAATTTGAACTTTTCGCTACCGTTGCCTTGCTTGGCTGAGGTATGCGCTCTCAGAGTGCTCTAGTTTGTTTTGAGTTCACGACGTGCTGATTGAGAAGATGATCAACGAAACCTACAGCACGATATTCTTCAGAGTACAGTGGAACTAGGAAGATAGGCAAAGAAGTTGAGAACTTGGTTGCTGCAATTATTTGTTCCCATTGAATTTCTTCCATTTATGAAACAGCTTTCGCACGATCGAAAAAGATTCAGCTGACATTGTCTTATCGTTTATCGATGATGGGCAGCTGAAGCTTGCATGTGTGATGCTTGACAGCCGCTAAATATTACAAAGTTTTTCTACATTTCTACGAAGGAACGTAAGGGTTGCGCTGTCTAGCAGAATTGAAACCGAGTGCGCTTATCTCTTATGTTCATTTCAGTTGGCAGCTGCAGTGCAAACTTTGTAACGAAAGTGTAAGCAATGAAAGAACATTTTTCAAAGTTTTCACTTGAATTTTGTAATGGCCAGGTAACGGTAGTTAACTTATAACAAGGAACACACCCTATGTGTTTTATAGGAAGATAATTTTCACTGCCGGTTTTCTTACAAGTTAAGTTCTACAGTATAAGGATGGCCGTAGTGGGCTGAACATGAGCGATATTTCATTGACGAAGTACATTTCATTTTGATTACGAAGAACATAGCTAATGTAAATTTCGTGAGAAAACGCAGTGAAATTTCACCAAGCAAATGTGCAGAAAAATGTAGTGAGAATATAAGCGGGCAGCTCAGAGCGTTAATGACGAAGAACCTTCGCCGTCAGGGGACGCCGCCGCAGGGTCTCTGTCTTGCTTTAATCAAGCTAATATAGACTAATTGAATTTACGATGCTGTCTTAGCGCTGCATAAGCTTCTACTAACTCCAGAGCGACGGTCGATATCACCAGGCCACGCACCAAAGGGGTGGTTGATGTTAAGCTGGAGGTTCTTTGACAAAACCGTACTTCCCACGAGCTTCGTTAAGTAAAATGAGTAGTTATGTAAGGTAGCGCCAAAAAGATGAGGACATAGAGAATAATAAAGTCATCATGAATGCTGAACAGTTTTGCGAGCTAAGAAGTAAAGATGTGATGATACTTTTCATAGTGAATTTAATTGCCGTATAAGTCATATGCTCGAGGGGATGTTATACCAGCTTCGGCGGAAAGTTTACATTTGAATATCTGATAATGTAGCAGTAATAATGCAAGTTCATGGTCGGGATGGCGGCATCTTGATTAATGGAGTTGTGCCAGCAAAAAGTGACCGCTGGTACTTAAGGAGCGCTATCGTTGCTGATGTTGTTATTCCTCTGTAATTAATCTCGGAAATTCCAGCGTCAATTCACTGTATACGGTCGTATGCCAACTTTTGGCAGTTTCAGTTATTGATGTTTACAATAGTCACAAATTTGGCTAGGTAGTTTTGGGTTGACGTTCAAAATTGCAGCCTGAAAACGATAATGAATATGAATAAACGGATGCGATTAATAATGTGACATTTTTAATTTTCACGAATCAGCTTTTAGCTATTTGTATGTAGAGTCCTTCAGGACGACGGCAGCTGGTGAATCATTCGGGGCGTCAAGTTTCTACTCAAAACGTGTATGTCCTACAGCGACCGAAACGTTTGCTTTTTGACAGACTCACAAGCGCATAAAATCCATAGATGGTACATATGTACTTAATTGTAATAATTCAAAAACTTTTACACGTACAATGGATACAGCTAATACTGATATACCATCTAAATTTGATTAAAGTTATTATGGTCTTCTACCGATTAACTATAAAGACCAGCTATACTCTGTTTTTCTTCCAAACAAATCAAGTCCTTCGATAATTACGACAGTCTATTTTTGTTTGACGTACTACGTTATGTAAAAACATATTTTAGCAAAGATTTCATAATTTAGATTGAGAACAAATTTGGACGAGCGCGCTTTCAAACACTTTATAGTCTGTATTCCTTAATATATTGTACTGCACATAGTGTTCTAGTAGCTTACAATTAAATTCTTTTCAGCATCATCAATTTATATTTTTGATGACTTCGAGTTACCTCACCGGCCAAAATTGAATAGGAAACTGGGCCTTACTAGGTCAGTCCATGGATCCATCACTAGGAAAAGCATCACCCATACCAGAACATTTGCCTTCAAACTCTCTCTTTGATTATCTTCTGCAGTTCAATAAATTAGCTCACCTTACCTCAGTAATACCTCGGACCTGCGTCAGTGGCGACATTACTTGGCAACATCCCGGAGATGTAAGGGCTCCCGGTAGCGCATGATATACGCCCAGCATATTGCCGCTTCCCCTCTCTTTACCCCCATCCTGTGCTCCATTTTTCAAGGCCCGTTAATTACTAGGCTTACTCGTGTTGCCATTCCCAGCAACGTATGACCTCGGCAGGGCCCAAATATTTGGTAAATTTAATCTGCCATTAGCATAATCATCCAAGTTCCCTGTTTCACAAGCCTGTGCGGCCTAATCAGATTATGGCCGGGATACTATCCCAGGATTCTGCTTGATTAGCTGAGCTTTAGTATCAGCAGCTGATGCTAGTGCCTTTGTGCTAACGGAAGAACTTTTACGGTTATCCAGTGAGCAGAGGTTTGAGTTCTTTGCAGACGTAAGAAATTAAACGTGTTAATATTCAACAATTTTTTTGTGTTTTGTTCCATTAAATGGATACAGAATGTGGTTTGTACAACATTGCTCTTGGTAGGTCATTTGCATTGTACAGGTGAGTAGCAAACTCAGAGCTTAAAGTCAAAATATTTTTTCTGGGCGAAAGATGTTGATGCACAAACCTCTCCTAATGGTATGTCTGCCCTCAGGGGTATATTTTGGCGGGCCCTTTCCTTGCCACAATATACGTGGTCTTCACGAGCCCAAGAGTCCCAAGCAACTTCTCCGCAGGGGATGTTGCAGCTGGCCGCAGTTCCTACTGAGAAGGTTAGTTTGTGAGGTAGGTTCTCTATATTTCCCCTTCTGTTCCGTAATGTGGGCCGCAGATCGACGTGGCCGACCTATTCTGTGGGACTTCTACCTCCCCTCCTACAGGACGGACCGTCCGCACGGGAGCTTCGTTTTTCTGTTTTCTTTTCTTTTCGTTTTTTTCTCTTGCCCGGCGTCGCACGGCTGAGCGAATTCGTTCAGCCGAGCCGTGTAGTTTTGGAGATGCATGTGCTCTATAAATTTGAGACACAGGACTCACTTGTGTAAGTTCACCGTCACTTACGACCTTCCGGCAGAAATGCTGAGAAAAAATAATTTACTTTCGGCGTTATGCAGCTTAGAATCGCTGCGCTAGCAAATCTTTTAAGAAACCTTGAACCTAATAGTATGTCTAGTAGAGAAACTATCTATCTCTAAGTCGTTTGGCGAGTAAAAGATGAAAGTAAAGTCAACTTTGATTGCTACTGAAACTGGGAAACCACACTCACTGATTCGTACGTGTTGCAGATATGGGTGAACTGGCCCCAGAGGAGTAAGTACAAGTGCAGCGGATCACGGGTCGTTAAGAACCAAGGCGCATTTAGTGAAAGGTTCAACGACCCGCCTCCCCCCACCCTAAGGTAATCACCCATACGGTAGCTATGAACACAAAGCAAATTATTAGCTGATTCAGTGCCTCCAGCGCCATGCTCAAAGATCGCTCACTTGCCTTGGAGATCATTCCCTGGATCTTCAGCACAGTTGCGTAGCACGCAAGGTCCGCTGCTCCCGTGGTATAAAGTGTACGGTATTTTCTTCATGTCAGAGTAGAAATACATTAACCGATCAATGAATGAAGTGGCATGCACTGTAAGTAACTAATAGTGCTTCAGTACAACACTACAATTTTTGCATTACATTACGCTCACATAACCCACTTGGACAAAAGGGTGGATAGCTGAAAGTGTTACCCAGTGACTGCGTGCAGATTACGCTATCCATTAACAGTCATACAAAATGTTCTGCACAACGCACTCGTACCAGTCCCGTAGAGCTAACACTATTGGGTACGTATGAGTCATGCAGTAGAGGGTTAACTTTGTGTTTTGAGTTAAATCAACAGGATGTGTATCGGTGAACGCGAAGACCTGCGTTGGGTAATCTTCTTTCAGTTGCTGACTTCGTATTCACCTTTTGTTATTAACGATGGCGATCGTGTTGCGTTGTTCTACTTTTTATGATAAAGCTACAATGAAAAGGTACTGTAGGTTCACCATGCCGACCTCTTCAGTATTTTCAAAGTGAATATTGGTTAGCAGTGACATTCCCTTTGATATTGAAGACACTAGAGTACTCAGCCATTAAAATGACAGCAATAATTTTTGCAATTAAACGTTTTATTGCTTTTATGGCGGTGCGGGTTTCGCTGCAAAAAAATTCTCATATCTATAGGCTTCACCTTTCAGGAAAAGTTGGGCCATCATGAGTTTACGAGAGAAAAATTTCCTTTTTGCAAGTAAAAGCTTGACCATCAGTTTGAAATGCTCGCAAGTTAAGCAGCGCACAAAAAAAAAAAAAATTACTACGGAATCCATGAAAAAAAATTCATCGGCAATGATCAGTTCTCATCATATCTTGGATATCAGTAGCTGAATCATCAGGATGAAATTGCTGCACTAAAAATTGATAATATTTTAGCCTCTGCTATGAGTTAAGTTTCCACAGCCACAAAGAAATTCAACAAAGGAATACTTAAGCGAAATGGATTAGGCACGGCAGGAACGAAAACCCCAATCAAGATTGAACCTTTCGTGTACAACGTTCAAAAAAGGCGCTCAATTGTTGTAGTAGGGTCTTCTCTAAGTGATGCGGGCTTCAGAAAATGCAGTTGGTCGAGTATATTCCAGAAACAAAATTAGCTATTTACTATGGTCATTTAGGACTTGAATTTCCTGCTACTTCCTTTTGTCATTCAGTAGATGAAGTTTGCCCTATCTATATATTTAACATTGTGGTGGGAGAACGATCAACCAACTAAGCGAGGGAACAAGCAACCAAAAAACTGCGTTTTATTATGTTGCGGCTTCATAAACTCTAACGACTTTGGTAGGTATTGTGTTTTTCATTGCCAGCACTCCTTCAAATACGAGCAATTGATGGAGCGCAGCAATTGCTCACTGATACCAAATCCGTTTACTGTCGCCGTACCTAAAGATTATCTCATAGAGTATGTACTCTTTATCACAGCAGGGCATTTGCACATTGGCAGCTGTCTTTCTCTAATCGCTTCCGTCAACAGAGGCGGGGACACTTTTATCTTACCTGAGAGCACTTCACCTGCAACGAAACCCGAGACTTTCTCTTGTTATCAGAACTTGTGACGCTCCGTCAAAGCTTCTCAAAGTTTAGCAAACAAATGAGTGATTATGGCGCTCAAAAATATTAGTCTCCCTCGTGGCTTTCTGAGCGAGGGACAGCCAGCGAGCTCCTCTGTTGTCTCGCTTCATGTCGCAAGGGAAGGCAGGCAAGAATTGTTTATGAATTGAAAATAAAGTTGGATGATTAGTTGGGGCTAGGAATCAAGGATAATTATATAGTGCACAGAGAACGAGTAGAAAGCTGATGAAGTTATTTAAATACTAGTAATCTACTACAGCACGTTCTGCATCATACTCATAACATCCTATTGAATGAGTTGATAGTCAAGTATAATGGAGATTCTTTTATTTGTCGGAGAAGACACGTTGCCAGAACAGAGTCAGATATCTAGCTTCCCGGTCAGTGTTTTCCCAAAAGAGGTTCCATTGGAGTCATTTCACAATTCGTTGAAGCGAGTGTATGCTGGAAGAGGGCTGGAGGAATGTACTACATGTAGTATGGAGTTTTCAACAGCAAAAATAGTTGTTTCAAGTTCCTGTAAATGATGTGCTACCAGTCATTCGAGTATTTACATTAAACAGGCACTAGAACAAATGATGGGTACAAAAGTATGCAAGTTTAAGTACTGACTTAGAGGCGTCATTGATTAGTACAAAAAGGCGAGTTAACTTACGCCCATAACTTGGCTGAAACTTCATTCGGGTGCGGTGCTTTCGTCACTATAGATCTGGTTGAAACTGTAAGTCAATGATCAGTTACGTTTGAGACAGTCGATAAGGAGCTTTGGGTCTTCGACCGTCTCAAGGGTATTCTATTGGGTTTAACGCTTAAAAATTGCTCTGAAATGGCGAAGCCAACTCACCTGTCTAAAACTGTGAATAATTTAAAGTTTACCAGCTCTTTTTGTCGTGCCTATCGATGAAGCTCTTGACAGCTGTGTACACAGGTTTTTGTTTTACGTGTTACGTACGATTTTTGCCGAAGTTTGAAATCTAGTACGAAAGTGTACTCGTAGTTTAGTGTAGCAGGCAGAGAGGGCTATTGATTATGTTGAATTGAATTGAGTCATTCACCTCTCTCACAAAAAAAGGTGTTCACTTCCTAACATTGTTACACTCCAATACATAAGCAAGCCAAGAAAGCACGCGACAGTAGTATAGCTTTCCCGCACGAATACTTGCTAGGAATTCGTTTGAAACTCACAGAGAAATTTACAGAGTAAATACTGAGAGCATATGACGCTGAAACACGCGATTAAACTGCCTATGTGTATCTTTCAATACAAAATGCACGTAAGGTAAATAAAAAAAGAGCGTCGTTGAAGATAGAGAAGACAATACAAATACAGACGCATTGGGTAGAACAATTCAGAAAGCTTATTTAATTCAATGTAAGAATTACTAATGAAGATAGGAATGAAAGTACAATAGAATATAAAGATGTTAATTATAGGCTTCACCAAGGACCGCACGATACCTTGACTGTCCACTGAAATTTGCAAGTGAGGGTGATTGTAAATATATTGAACTTCGATAAAATCATTTCCAGGTAGCGGAACGACCTCAAACAAAAAGTAAATGATTTTCGGTAATGCAAGATATGTGTTTATTAGCAAGAAATACAAATTCGTATCTATATGTTGTGCGCCTTTGTGGATTTGCGCGATCGATCGATCGCGCTGCGCGTTTGGTGGATCGTTCAAATTTTCAAATGAAAAACAAAAAACCAGTCCTTGCCTCCCCTAACCTACCCGACATTAAACCCAAATATAGTCCAACTTACCCGAAATTACGGCCTAATACCTACAACATCCACCAAACCCGCAACGCGATCGATCGATCGCGCAAATCCACCAAACGCGCGCAACATATACACCAACTGTGGACGACGATGATTGAAGTTTGGGACAGCAAAATGACCTAAAATTGGCTAAAATTAATTTTGCAAGTACCGTTAGCTAGTGCCTACGTATGCGTGTTTATTTCCAATTCATGCATTCCTTGCGTCTCCAAGAACAGTTTACTTTTTGCTTCAACTCGGACGTTGAATAGAACAAATTTTATCGAGAATTTATCAATTTGCCATCAGCCTCATTTGTGAGGAGTGGATAGTGAAGATATCGTGTGGTCCATGGCTTCGCATAATCATGCAGGAAAATTATCTTGCATAGCAGAACTGCAGACTATCGATGATGTCTTGAAACTGAAAATTAAGGNACAAATTTTATCGAGGATTTATCAATTTGCCATCAGCCTCATTTGTGAGGAGTGGATAGTGAAGATATCGTGTGGTCCATGGCTTCGCATAATCATGCAGGAAAATTATCTTGCATAGCAGAACTGCAGACTATCGATGACGTCTTGAAACTGAAAATTAAGGAATTTAAGACGATACAGTCACATCATTTCTCTAGGAAAAAAAAGCAGATTGCGGCGAACATAGCGCACCAATTTTGCATTGCACAAGATGACGAATTCATATTAGACGAACAAACGAGTGTCTTGTGAGCTGTGCGTAGAGTAAGAATGAAGCACGCGTACAAGAAGACGCATATAAAGTCACGTCAGGCGCAGAACACCAGCATAGGCCATTCCGTGGGCGAACTGGGCACAATTGACGCACTAGTCAGCATGCATACACACCAGTAACCTCTACAAAATATTATGTAAACACTTGAGTAGACGCTTGCTACATACATGCTGGTCGGTGGGCGTTAAATGTGCTTTCTGCATCCTATAAATTAATGGGAATAATTTTTTTGGCGAGATTTTCTTAGCTCTTTCGATAGACCATTCCGCAAGTAGGCTCAAGAAAAGAGAGTGCTCTTGTCACAATTCCATGAAGTTTGTAAGTGGTTTGGAATATTGCTGTTCTGAAAAATAAGCAGGTCAGGTCGTATATTATTTTGAGGAAATCGAACTATAAGTGCAAAAATGCATCTGCCATTTAAGGAGTGAAGCAAGATGAGGGTCCATCATGTTTCAGCTTTATTTCGATTCAGTGCCCCTTCAGTAGCTTAGAGGCTAGGGGACTTGCAATGTGACGTTTGCGAAATTTACCGTTGATAGTGTTAACTTTTTAGTATAAGCGTTAATGATTCTAATACTATCACAATTCTAGCCTTGCAATGCTAATGTAATGCAGTTGAATAGCGTTTACAGAAAGTGCAACAAAGTCCTCACGCGAGGACGTGAGCGGTTAATTTAGGATTTTTGTAGAATTAGCGCAAACAAAGACACTTCACAAAAAAAGTGTGTCTCAGGCTTGAGAGCAGGATTGCCAGGAATAAAATATCTCCCGGCTCCTCCCATGCTCTGTCTATAGGGTGTCATCTCAATGTCATGAAGAATACAAGCGAACACGACAAAATTATGGGAGTAAGCAACAAAATCGTGTGCAAGACATGTTCCGACGAGCATCTCCGGCACCTCATGCCGTGCAGTGCAGCGGGACCGTCTCATTAAAGTCCCTAAGGAAATAAAGCGTGCGACAGGCTGGCTTCATCACGACACTCGGCAGCATAATTGAACACTTGTGAATTGTCGGAGGCCCCAAGCAAGGCGAGGCGTCATTAGGTGCAGCAAGATTTAGGGTAGAGAGTGGAGGAGTCTATGGCGCTTTTGTTAGCAGCCGAACTTACAGGGAGACTAGCTGCGACTATGTTCCTAACTTACTAGGAAACGGCTAGATATTTGTTGTAGAGATTTCTGCCGCGAAAATATCAAGAACTTGTTCGATTTGCAATTTTGACGAGCCGAAAGAACGAACCCTAAGTCCCTTTTATATTACTTCTAAAGGCTTAAGGAAGAAAAGATATGGAACGCACGCTGAACACCTTTATTGCTGCATACCCTGAGCACATAAGCATCAGTTACTGTGTAATTTTCTTTGAGCTTAATACATACGGTACTTTATAAATTATTAACATCTAACTTACAAGGCGGTCTCCATTAGCAGTCGTACACCAGTAATGGCTAGAGTTCTTCGTGTTCAGCAACACTACCTGTGCAGTTACAATCGAAGGCACAAGTTTCTTATAAAATGGCAAAGCATTGACAGACGAGTAAATTCCTCAAACGCGACATCACGAACGACGGTGGCAGATACCGAAGATCCTTAACCCTATAAGAACTTGAAGGTTCGGGAGGAAAATGAGAAAAACAACTGTGTGGTATTGGGAGAGAAGTCTATAAACTAGGTAGAGAGAGTATAAATGTTGCGCGAACGATCGATCGTTCAAACGCCTAACCTAACCTAATCTTACCTAACCTAACCTAACCCAACCCAACCTTACCTAAACCAACCTAACCTAACCTAATCTAACCTAACCCCATCTCACCATTGACTAAAATTGACGGTGCCCGAAATTTCAAAATGAAACAAAAAACAGGCCTTGCCTCCCCTAACCTACCCGATATACTCAGAAATAGGAGGAAAGTTGAAGAAAAACGTTGATTAGGTTAGGTTAGGCGTTTGAACGATCGATCGTTTGCGCAGCGCGTTCGATCGCGCACAACATAAATATCGACTGCGGAAGAAGCACAATATAACATTCGCAATAATTACGAATATTTAGAATAAACGAAGGTAGTTCAGAAATAAGGGAGCCTTCGACATCATAGAAATTTTAAAAAACTCATAAGAAGATAGAGGCAGGTGAGAGAGACTCGAAGACCCATCGTACAACACCCGTCAGAAAACCTATTATACGATGAAGAAAAAACAAACAAATGAAGGAGAGACTCGGACACTTGTACAACGTTCAGAGAGTCCATAATACGCTAAAGAAGATGAAGGTAGGCGTGAGAGCGACTCGAAGACCAAACGTACAACGTTCAGAGAGCCCATAATACGATAAAGAAGATGAAGGTAGGCGTAAGAGCGACTCGGAGACCTATTGTACAACGTTCAGGGAGGCCATAATACGATAAAGCAGACAAGGCAGGTGAGAGAGACTCGGTGACCTATCGTACAACATTCAGAGAGGCCATAATAGGATAAAGAAGATGAAGGAGGTAGGCGTGAGAGAGACTCGAAGACCTATATCGTGCAACGTTCACAGAGTCCATAATGCGATAAAGAAGACGAAGGCAGGTGAGAGAGAGAGTGGGAGGGCTATCGTAGAGGCGAGGAAGCACCCACTATCAGGCATGCAATCAGGGGACGGTAAGTGGCAGTCACTTAGCTGGGGACATATGGCCCGCCGAGGGCCCAGAGGGCAGCGGCTCTTGAATAGAAATAGACTTGGGAGACGTGCAAATCGAGCCGTGAGAGCCTTCGTGCTCACTCAGCTGATAACATGCCACGGGTTTCAAGGGGATGTGTGAAGCGTGTTAAATTTCACCCAATTTAGTTACATTTCTTCCAGTATCGATAACTATTAATGAATCGAAAAGAGCGCTTGACAAGAACAACTTATACACTAGTTGCAGAATTTTTTTCGAAGCTAAGTGCAATTGTGAATAATTTTCTAGTGCAGGGCAGAGATGAAGCATAGGCTTATCTTTCATGCTGAAGTCTTCGTCTGCAAGCGCAATATAGCTTTCTTTTTTAGATTACGTACTGTACATGAGTTATTAAGCGTTTTTACAAGAAAAAGGCGGCAGGTGTCAAAGAAAAAAGTATTTCTTAAGTTCACCACAGAGACTCGCGTATATACAGGGGAATTTATAATTTTATGATGGGTAAATAAGACGGTATGTATTGAGTATCAGCGGCTATTTCTAATTCTACTATTCACGGAGTAAAGAATAACAACCGCGTACAAATGCTCATATGCGTATTATTTTTTAATCAAGCAGCTACCACATCCCATAAAGCTTCAACTACTTGTTGTCCTAAGGAAGCAGACTATACTTTGTGATAGCTGTCCCCTCTATATTTTGCTACAACATTAATTTGACCTTGCATTTGCAGCTGTGGAACATACTCGTGTAAACGTATTCTACAGTATTGCAAAAGTTGTAGGAAATATAATACAGTTGGCATTATCCAGCATGCTGCTCACTGGATGCATCTATAGCGCCATAGGTACACTCCTTTCTAAAGAGTTTTTTGGGGAAACTGTGACCAGAGGAATATAATTGGCCAAATCAGTATATTTCCTCATCCATCGAGGAAATCTGCGTCGATGATGGAAGAAAACAATCCCAACACACCAGCACCCGACCACGCCTCGACAGGTGTTCCTGGAAGCATCTCAAGAATTTAAGGACCAACAAACCAATTTCCTTCATGGATATTTTTCAGGTTAAAGGGAGTATCTGTTTCTAATATCAGCGAGAAAGGAGATGATCGTCCTTCATTAGTTGGAGATGGGGTCCTTAATAAGCAACGGCGCGGTCCCCCTTTGTCTCGGGACCCGTTCTGTGGCTGTCGTCACAAGTCATTTTGATAGGGCTGATACAAGATAAGGGCATCGCTAGGTAGTTCGCGTGAAACTTTCCAGAGGATATTATGGTCAACACAGAGAACACTGTGGCTCACTTCATGATTGACTCTACAGAGTTAATTAGCTCAGCTATCTATGGAGTTATTCTTTTAAAAAAATGCCAAAGGAACTTGGGAGCATACTGTGCGTCCCTTGTGTACGTTTGATGGGTAGGTATCAGTTCGGAGGAGACTTGTTTTGTTGTGGAACACTTTTCTCTCATAAGTTTTGCAGACAAAGAAAATGAAGCTCACATATGACCTAACTTATAGCACGGGGTGATAGTTTCGTCAGGGTTATCTTCAATAACATCGTCTGTGCTGCCAGCTCAGGAGTCCTCTAGCAACAACTGTTGCCTGACGTGCGTACGTTCAACTGGCCCAACGACATCAGCTACACGCTGCACATTATACGCAAGTCGTCTTTGCAATTCAAAATTTGACGCTTTATGACGCAATTCAATCATGATGAAAGGAGTCTGTTTTATGACTCATTGTGAATATAAGAACAGAAAGCCTTGCATGGGCTCGAGTCGCAGTTCGGGAGGGTCTCCTCAATGCAGGCTGGAGTTGAGAGGCTGCCAGGACTCCCTCGAGGGCATCACGGGTCGTAAAGACGGAGCAACACCGTGCCAATCATGCGCCAACACGAGACGATTAGCTGTGCCTTCTCTCGCTATATACCAGCCCTAACCCCGGCGCCTCTCGCCCTCTCTGACGATGTCTGTTGTTTGAAATTCAAAATATTTGCAAGGCGCAACAAAGGACATCTACTGTCACGTTCTAAAGCATCTTGTCAGTTATTTTTTGCATTGGGTTCGGTTCGTTGTTTAGAAAAGAACACATTAGTTAAAAGACAACTCTACATCGGTCAACTTGTCTAATCCCTCCTAAAAATACTAAATACGCAAACTGAATAGTGATGACAGGGAACCCATAAGTGCAGGTCGTACTACCTGCTAGTGGGGCGATATAGTGTATTTAGTGAGCTGATAAGAAATGGAAATAATCATTACTTCAGTTCAAAGACAAATACTCTTCAGTTATTTCGGATACAATAGGCAAAATATGCATCCAGTGCATATCTGTCTTTCATATCTTTAATATCGAGCGATATTAGTAAGGCGTGCAAAATTTTGAACTTCATATTCCTAATCAGTTAAAAAATTGTCACTGCCCATGTTGAACACTGAAAAGCGCATATATGTGAAATTAAATGGGGATAGGGATTAGTGACGGAAAGTATAGAAATGTAAGACTTACGTATGCTGGTGAAGATAGTAAATGTGGTGAAAACACATCGATGCCACCATTACAGTCAAGGAATATTTATGGTAAGCCATCTGCGATAATAACTTGGTATGGGACCGAATGACAAAATTACATACTAGCGACGCACATTCGGCACAACATTAATTACAAGGCACAAGGCATGGGTTTCAGTATGAAATACTTTTTCTCGCGCAAGACTTGCAGAGCCACCACGTTGACCATTATATATATTATTGCATGCAGAGGCACAAAGTTCCAACAAGAGACTGTCCCCAGTGCTAGTGCTTTCTCCCTTTTTGGGTCTTCAACATTGATCGGACAGTGCGTTTTTTTAGGGAAGGGTAGGGTCCTATTATGTTGATCATCTGTGCCTGTCTTCCTTCTACCAAAAGCAGAATTCCTTACAGTTCTTCAAGAACAAAACTTGGCCTGGCACCAAGTAGAGCGCGAATCTTCATGCTAGCTAGACCTTGCGTAAGAATTAAAAGAAATTTGTGATATCGTTTTGCTCCGAACTCTTCTAGGCCAGTGAGGTACCGTGCCGGAGAGCCAGAGGTAGATCGTAGCGCGATTACCTGACATGACAACAGTTCTTACAGAACTTTATTTGCGGGGTACCGCTCGCATGCAACATTGAATAAAAACGCGATCCCGAACATATTTTACGACTTTTTACACCTAACTGCACGCTCTTGATGGCTGTCTTTTACGATATCCTTGAACTGGGAAGGTGTTGAGTGATAAATGCGAGAAGTACATTTTAAATATTTTTCATCGATGTCTTAAGTGCAAAATGTAGTTGGTTTACATTGATCAAACGGTGCTATGAAATAGCGTCAGAAATAGTGTCTGTGATCCAGGTTAGGTTTTCCACGGTTATCCGTTTATTGATTTTCACTGAAGTTTTGGAGATCACGAAATAACACTCAAATTGATTTACGTATTTGTTGGTAGTACCTATTTACATCGGAAACGTCATTCGGTAACCAAATATCAGCATATAATATGAATAAATTATACCTTTCTGATAATTGCCAAAATTTTTGTACCTATTTATAATAACTTCAATTAGAGTCCCAAGGCTCTAAGGCATTCTTTTGGATTGGTTGGCCAATCCAAAACCAATGATGTCTATTCCGAGTTTAAACTGTGGCCATTTGTCTACTTGTGTATGAGGCATATAAGTTAGACAGATAATTATAACATATCTACTCTACCTTGAACATCTTCCGTCATTAAGTCATCGACAGGAGCTGAAGGAGAGCACATATGATACGCACTGTGTTCAATGTACATATCTAATGCAGGTCAACTGAAGAAACCGTTGTAAATTTTATGTTTATATGTTACTTCCCGAAGTCAATCATTGTCCTCCCCTTCCAAGCAAGTCAGTCCTACAACAGCTGCCTGGTATCCGCTGATTTGTGAAAATGGGCTTTGTTCTTTTTTTTCCGTTTGGCCCTTTAGCGCACAAATTTTCGCATAGTTTCAGTTGCAGTACAGTAGAGTTTAGTAGCCGAAAGGGCCCCTTACTAATGCCACCCATTTACTTTTTCTAATAATAATAATAATCTGATTTAAACGCCAGTAATTTTTTTTCACTGTAAACGCATCTCCTTCTTATTCATGAAATAATTCGATTCAAATGCCAATTTTTTTCACTACAAATCACCAATTTCTTATTACTCGGGAGATGACACGAGGATAGCCCTTCTCTGCATCTATTGCAGCTGATGAAGAGAATTCCATTCGATCACCAGAACGAATGCAGTAAAAAGACGCTACGAGGCAATAGGGTAATTGAGGGTGCGCCGCCAAGATCTAGGGTAATTAGTTTATAGCTCTATGAGGCCCAAAGTGAAAGGGTGGCCTATGATAAAGCCTTAGCGATGCTATCGCACGCGTAACTGTTTCACTTGCTGGCCTCGGCCATCCGAGTGCATCAGGTTTTGGTCTCTCTTTTGGTACCTTTATTGGATGCGTTTTTTGTACTGTTGCCTTGCAGTTAAAGATTACACCTTCCTGGTCGACGCTTTTAGAACTCCTGCAGCTCTTTGAAAAAGCGAGGAAAGTTGTAGGTACGAACGGCGAGGGGTATATGGAGGTCGAATGCCATGGTATGTGCACTCGTTAGTCAAGAGACGAAACACATGAGGGAATGGATTGTGACCAGTCACAGTACTGAAGGATGCGCTGAATAGTTGCCCAAAAGCCTTTGAGCATCAGCGTGGTAATTTACTGTCACTATGTGAACTGTGTTTTCAATTCAACGCAGATTACAAGGTGAGGCAAAAGTAGCGCACTATATATGAGAGTAATATCTATTTGCGGTACGCATTATCACATTATTATTTTATTATCGTTGATAGCTTTTGTGTGAAGTTTGCTACGTTGATAACATTATAGTAGTCTTGGAGAATGTCATATCCTTCTTGTACACTGTCATACAAATAATCGTTAACCTATGACAGGTCAGCAGCATAAATATGATACCTATGATCCACCCTATTTATGTGTTTCGCTCGGGGAAATACAGACTGATATGCAGTGTATCAAAGATAATGAGTGTAGGATAACATTGGTTATACTTCAAAGGTTTATGCAGAGTGTAAATTTAGCCGTACGGCATTTCATCGAGAAGAAATGCGCTTACTCTGAGATACCCTCGCAACCATCCATCATATTGCTACGGCGTTGTATGGGTTCCCAGGCGAGGGTGTATCACTTAGGTAAAATTTCACTCATTGCTGTGCTCTGCCTTGGAGAGGAAAACGATAGGACGCGGTATAGGAACTGTAAAAGTGTCATCTATTGACATGGCTAACTCGAGTCAAACTAAGCTCATTTGACTTCTTGACTTATCTGGAACTTTAGTAGATAGAAGCGTTAGTTTTAATGCTTGAGCCGTTTTGCAAGTATTGGAAGTAACCCGTTTGTCCTGCAGTCATTTAAATTGAAAATTCAATTTGGTTTTTTGAGCACGATCAAGTTTTTGCAAGTTTCAGGGGCAATCAACTGAAATTATTTAGTTTCAGCAGCGTGAATGCAGTGCACCTGTCCGTAATTTTTAATAAGTCAAACCTATATTGAGCTTAGCTTAACTTGACTTTACCAAGCCCATTCATGACTCATTAAGTATCAATCAGTAAAACTTTTCACTTTGAGTAAAACTGTTAGAATGTAGAACATAAACATATGTGCCAAGAAACTATTTGGACAGAATAAAATTTCATTTCTTAGCGTTTTGGTAAAATACACTCCTATTAAAGCTTATATAGTGAGATAGTTTTGGCGCATACAAACATACATTCAACAGAAGCATCGTATTCTTCATAAAGATAGTATTTACGAGTATAGAGCAGTTCCTGTAACTGGTAGTGAAAACGTATTTGGACATTTTTATTTTCCTTCTGAAATACCTAAAATTTTTGCTTCCAGAACAATGATTATATAAAAAAAAAACATGACAGAACAAACTAGACAATATATTGAAAAGCTGCGATTAGGTCATTTGTAAAATTTCCTTCAATTTATCCACGCTAAAGCACTGACTCACGCCTAAGGAAAAGGAAATATTATATTGTACTAAAGTGCAAATAATCTGCGAATTTAAAGCTCACAAAAACTACCGCTGCGTGTCAAGTCCTCTCTGAATGTTTCTGTTGGCTCTGCAGGACTCATAATGAAGAATGTGATATTTCGAACAGTACTAAATAAAGTATATTATTATTGGAAGGAGTCTGGGACCACAGATAACATGACGAGATTTGAAGCATCTAGAAAAATTGTTGAGAAAATTAATGGCCGACAACTGATTATGAAAGTTAGGAATGATCCTTTTGTAACTCGACAGGAGCTACAGACTGACCTGGCAAATGCTACTTTTGCCAAACAAAAATCAACAATGAATTTCACCGAAAAGATCTATGGCACGCCCTCACAGTAAAACTCCCCTATTAAAACAGACACCTAAAATCAAGATGAGAAATTGGTAAAACAGATATTTATAAATAAAGAGGACGAATTTTATGGTCGGATAAATCCAAAATCGAGCTGTTTGGTCATGATAATAAAAAATGCTCGAAGAAAATGCATGCATGAAAAACACTTTGCATCAGGTAAACAAACGGCAAAAGCTTTTTATTGGGCGTTGTTTTTCTTTTCAAGGGACAAGAACACTAGATATAATTTATGGGAAAATGAATGGTGTCAAATGTTGTCAGATTTAGGAAGATAATTTACAACAGGTAATACAGAATTGGATATAATAATGAATAATGCTATCAGCTGGCGATTATTTGGAACAAAAAGCTAAAACAACTGAAAAATGGTCTGTTCATAGTAATATTAATGCGTTGGAAAGGTCCAGTCAATCGTCGGACCTGAAAAACAAAAATCGAAAATTTATGGTGATAACTAAAAAAAAAAGATTCAAGGAGGCTTCAAAGCTGGAAAAATTTAAGATTTTGACCAAGGGTAAAATAGAACGCCTCATGGCGTAAGACCATCACCCGCGGTGGGAACCAATTCAACGAAACCTTTTCTGATAGCCAACTAATCCTAGCTTCTCGTATGGATGCTGTGTCCAACAGGGTTAGCGCATAGCCCAGTAGCATGAACTCTCTTATTAATAACATAGTAAAAATAGAACGCCTTGTGGCGTAAAACGATCTGCGGTGGAAGCAAATGGAACGCCGTCATTTTGATGACTTTCAAGGCCTAGTTTTTTTTTTTGCGTGGGTCACATCTAAGTCAACTCACCAAATTCTCTAGAAAAACAACAACAAAAAAAAAAAAAACACGAGCATTGCTCAACTTCTTCGACCAATTTTTGAGTGGACAGACAAAGATATATATACTTAAATAATAAATAAATATACTCAAATCTTCAACGAAAAGGACCGTCTGTGCTAATTGATGTATTTTAGTGATTCTGGTCTTAAAGTGCTCTGAATAAGCTATTCTAGTGTGGTCAGTGCCACTACAGTGCAGCACAAATAGGGAGCATCATACCGAGAAGTTTCATTTTGTTTCAGGAGCAAGCGGTTATGGCGCCAGGCATTTCTGAGCAAGAAGCAATCTTTGCTGCCATCCAGGATGAAGATTCCGAATTATCATCATTGATGCCTGCAGAAGTCCCTGCAAGCCCTGGTACACCAGCAGATGAATACACTAACCCTGTAGTAACAGCAACTTTAGATACAGCTAATTCTCTGCCGGATGGACCAGAAGAACTTGGACCTCTGTTGCGTGTTGCTAGGATGAAACTTTCGGATCAGCATCACTGATGCCTGTTTAAGTCACTGCAAGTCCTGGTACACCAGCCGTTGCTATACTGTCACTGCGACGTAATCAGGCATTTAAAGAGAGAAAAAGATCAAGGGAAACCCAGGAGCTACAAGCCCAGAAAATGGTGCAAGGGAGTCAAAGAACCTGAGAGAACCCAATGTTTGTAACAATGTCACTGTTCTAATCCCTAATGTCGATGGAGGAAGAACTGACCCTAAATATTTGACTGGAGTCATTGTTAAACTAGAGCATTCTGACAGCGCATAACTCCGCCATACAAATCAACGGTAGCAAAAATTTAAAATTGGCGCTGAAGCCATAATTTTCTTTGCATAAACTCCAAAATCTAACTATTTGTGCCTTTTTATAGTAATAACAGCTTGTGCAATTTTCTTGATGATCCGTTCATAACTTTTTGAGTCAGACTGCTAACAAACGTTATGACAAAAATGAGTCAAACATACAAACGAATCAACAGATCTTCACCAAACTTTAATCATTCATGACTCTTAACATTACTAACAACCAATATGAATTTCATAAAGATCCATTCAATATTTTTTGAGTTATTGTGCTAACAAACATAAAATTAAAAACGGTGACAAACGAACGAACGATCAAACGGATCATTACCAAAATTTGGTCATTTACTTCTTGTTATATACCCAGCAACTCATGTCAATTTCATAAAAATTCATCTATAACATTTGAGTTATGGCATTGAGAAAAATGAGGCAGACAAACAAACAGATGGACATATCTTTAGCAAAAGTTAATCGTCTGTTCCTCCTAACATACCAAACAATCCCTATAAATTTCGTCCAAATCGGTCAATGACTTTTTGAGTTATCTTGGTGACAGACAGAAAAACAGGCAGATAGACAAGCACCACGAAAATATAACCTCCTTGGCGGAGGTAATAAAATTTATAAGAGCTGTGCAAAATTGCAACCATAAATGGTATGTTAGACGGAAAACTTAGCAGAAATCACTTTGACATTTGCGGGCACGCTCGGTACTCTATTGAAGATATGGATATGCAAAAGACACTTCCACTGAGAAAAGCAGTCCAGGAGGTTTCTACTTGCGGAGGTCAAGGTTTTGTGAAATGTAATTGCAACGGAACAAGAAGATGTCAGTCAAACAGATGCTAACGCTTTAAATCTCTGCTGAAATTTAACACAGTTTAAACAACAAAGTGTGACAGATGTTACAGTCTTTGATTTTTAAAAATCAAATTTTATGAATAAAGATGTGTTGGAAACAAATGAATATAAATTTTTATCGTATTTTATTTCATATTTTGTATGAAAATTTGTAACAAAGAAGGCGAGATAAAGGGCAGTAGTGACAACAGATTTCACTTCATCTCTTCATTTTCCAGTTTAGGAAATATGTATAAAAATACATCCAAATTTTAGGTAATATATAGAATAGCTGGAATTTTTAGGTAATATGTGTCGGTAATATATGTATTAACTGATTACACGTATTACCTGTAACATATATACCTAAATCTTCAACGAAAACATTGGCACCTCTCTCACCTCGTTCGCAGGTGATAATTAGGCAAAATCTCCTAACAATTTTGTCAGGAGCTTCTACAAACCTAGAGAAATCGTTTGAAACCAATAATTGCAGCTAAGCAACAATATTTGCGAATTTTTTCAACTGTTTAAACACTCTTTCACTATAATGATGTTTCACGAAATGCGCTACAAATACTAAACAAAAGAAGAATACCTAGTGCCTGTTCATTGACTATGTTTGCATGCCATAAAACTTTCTAGCTATAAATTTAATGGGTATGTGTCTTACGAAAATGCAGAAAAATACTGATTTTTGGGCTGTACAAAAATGACACACATACTGTATGTGAACTAATTAAAAGAGGGTTTGAGTTATAAAGATTTGATATTTAAAATTAGTTCTTTATGAAGGGATTTCTTATAACATGCAATTACAGGCGCACGTATATAGGGCAGGTTAATTAAGCTTAGTTAATCCATTGATCCTTAACTGGGGAAATGACCATCCATGGATGCTTCCATTACACCATTCCTCCAGAAGCTTTTCCAGCTCAACCGTAAAGGGTGACAGTCCAATATTTTATTGTTTCATTGAACTTTATATTCACACAAATTTGATAATGAAACAGTTTATTACATTCTAATTTCGGAAGCAAAATCACTACTTCATTTGAACATTCAATTAAAACAACCGGAAATTGTGAGACGTTTTAAGCGGATGGGTGGCACTATTAGCCATTAGAATTATTATCAATAAACAAAACTTTATGGTTTATTTGTGGCTCTTGACGGCTATATAGAGCTAAATACTGTATTCATTTGCTCATTTTTTCATTAAAATACCGTAAGTAGCAGGCAACTTTGCCCATCTCTTTCATTATGGCACCGTAATTAATTGACAACTTTACCCTATCTCTTTCTTTAAGGCACCGTAACTAACAGACACCATTGCCTATTTTTCTAAAGTCGTGGTAATTACCTGATAACCTTACTGATCTGTCACTACCTGCCAACTTTGTTCATCTCTGAATACCTCAGGGTGCTGTGCCCCTGATATGTTAGGCATTGCATCCAGAAGAGATAAATATATGAATCAATATTATTATTCTTTAAGACCCTGTAATTTACTGATAACTTTGCTTATCTCTTTCTTCAAAGTACCGTACCTAACTAATAGCTTTACCGAGAACACGGGGGTCATAGTGAGCATAACTGGAAGTAAAATTTCATTTTGTACATGATGCGTATTGAAAAAGCATATAATAGTACTGACACAACACACTGAACATATCCTCGTAGCACTGGATGGCACAGCAACTGTCACCAGTATATCTCAAACCAGGCACTTAGTAAATATACATTAACTTAATAAATGTAGTCATAGCAACAAACTACTCAGCAGAGCATTAGCAGTTTCGTCCTACGAAGTACATAAGCTTACGTTATGCTTGAGTTTGCCCCAGCTTCAGCGAAGAGCCAAAGATGGGTTTCAGTGAGAGACAATTACCTTCTCACTAATTAACTATTCCCAAGACATTCTTAAGCAAATAACTTATAANACAGAGCATTAGCAGTTGCGTCCTACGAAGTACATAAGCTTACGTTATGCTTGAGTTTGCCCCAGCTTCAGCGAAGAGCCAAAGATGGGTTTCAGTGAGAGACAATTACCTTCTCACTAATTAACTATTCCCAAGACATTCTTATGCAAATAACTTATAATGCGAAGCTTTGTCAAACTCAAAGCACTTGAGATAGGCGATAAAGAACACTCAGCGACGAACAATGCTATAGGGAGGACGCTCGCAGCTCACAGTTGCCGGCTGCCTAATTACACCATCCAATTCCTCTTAAGTTATAGCTTCTAATAGTTGGTTGAAATGAATAAGTGCCACAATTATCCTGCATTGCCATCGCTGGGCGGTTTTCCGATAAGCAAGTGTGTCCTAAGAGACAGATTCCTGGCACTGGGCACATGTGGGAACGATCGGGCGATTCAGTGCAAGGGTTTCTGATTAGCGGGAGCCACAATACTGAACCCTGACCGTGTTGCCTTCGTTGGGCGGTTTTCCCGTAAGTAAGTGTGTCCTCTGGGAGAGTTCTGGGATATTGGAGGCGTATGATATGGTTCTTTACCCCCGGCATAAGTTGCGTTCTGCTAAAATTCACTGCAAAGTGTGCTGCAGCTAGCAGCAACCTAATTGAGTGCTGAAAATTTCAGTCGGGCACTATTCTGATGTACGTACACTTGCCCATTTTATTATTTTACGCATCTGCATATTGTTTTAAAGCTGTTTTTGAGAGCAGTTAATCACGTGAAGGTGAGACATTAAAAGAGAGTTGCCAAGTGTTTGATCGCCAATATTGGAAATGTGACGAGACGGTCCATGAAGATTCCAAACTATCCTACAGGACATTACGTTCGGTACTACGTTTGCTAGACAGGCTGCAGGCAGAAAGTGTGAATCGCTAACTGAAATACGTGTGCTGCGTACACGCGAAGGTATCACGCTTCTGTTTCAGTAGCCAGGAATATGTCCTATATTTTAATACACTGAAGAACTTCTTACTTTTCGCAAGATAGATTCAAAGAGTGATGCGAAAAGTAAGAAAGATTGAAAAGGAAGAGGTACGAGTACATTTTCTTTGTCTGCAATCGTATGCACATCCATCGGAACTCCTTAATTTTTTATATTGAACCCAAGTGTATAACAGTGTTTCCATCTTATGAATACTTGGATGGTGTGGACGGAAAACATTCTTCCTGTTCAAATGTAGTAGAATCTTTTATTTTGTCTTCAGTTTTCTTTATGTTATGCAAAGTTGCTTCAAGCAAATTGTTAGCTCTATAGGACACCCCATCACACTCTTTTCTTGTTTAAATTAGATTAGAACGTTTAGTTTAGTTCCAATACTAATTATTTTGTCCTCTATAGATTCACGTTTACTTTGAGTTCTGTTACAATATTATTGGTCACATTCATTATTTGCGCCATTTTTGCTAAACACAAGTTTTAGAGGCTGAACTAACAACACAGCTGGTGACTATTACGTATATAGACGCGAGTGTTACGCAAGGTAATATTAAACAGCAAACAAATGAAACGCGAACTACATCACAGCGAAAAAATACGAATAAAATAAAAAGGAGGTGTTGCCGGACTAAAAATTTGCGTTAATAAGGAAGTGCGACAGGCACGATGGCGAAAAGTAGGAGGTCCACTGTAATTAACATTAGGATAACGAGATCGAGTGCAAATTGTCTGTATTCATATTCTATCTACCACACTCTTCGTGGATTCCAGTTTTAGAGAACTCATTTTGCTTTACTTCACAAGTCATCAAGTTTCTAACTTACTGTTGTAAAAAAAAAAAAAATAATAATAATAATAATGCCATACATCAAAAAAGTGTAGATTGAACCCGGGATCAGTCTGCACTTTTGGACTATGATATTATTTTAATTCTGATATTTTACTTTTGCAAAAGGTTTTTTGTTTCTAATAGGAAGTATTTATTTGTGGTCATACATAATAACTCATCTGTGAACTGATGTAAAAAGAGCAAGAATTTTTTATCTGTTCAGTATACCTAGTTACCAGGATTAAAAAAATTGAGGAACTAAAACGAACTATAAATCTACGGAGTATACTCACCGCGTATAGAAAAACACGTAATGCGAATAGAGTAGATTAGAGACTGGACAGTAGACGGAACAGCAGGTCCATTGCCATAGAGTGGGCAAAGCCTAGGCTTCAGTAGTACATCAGTAAATACCCTAATAATTGTTTTTTCAGTCCTGCAAGCAAAGACCTCGCCATACTCCCAGAAGCAGCTCCGACCATTATGTTCTCTGATACAGATCGAGCGAGCACATTGTGTCGCTAGTGTCGACCTGATATCAGACTTCTAGTATGCATAGGTAGTCTTGTGTGTCAGTTGGTGTCTCCCTAATTATTATTCTTCCTTGTGAGTACGCTCGATGCTGACATTCTCAGTACTAGTCCTCATGCATACGTAACCCGCGCTTTGCGCCACTGTGATCCTCCTAATATCAAAATATCTCACAGCACGACTAGCATATCAATAAGTGTCCTCATAATTATTCTTCCCTGTCTACTAAAGGGCTAACCACACTGCCAGTGGCAGCCCCTATACTGCAACACGCACAGCCCGCCCTCCGCTGGTGTCAGCGCACCGCCCGTACATTACACGGCGACATCGATGCTGACACTCAATGGCCCTCTTATTGTTCGCCTCCTAATGAATAGTTGTAAGAAGAGTATTGAGCAAGACCTTATGTATTCCAAAGCTCTCAGGTTTAATTACTTGGAACACGGCGGCTTCTTGAGTAGCGAGGAGGAGGCCATGCATCTCAAAGTGGCTTACAGAACCGCCTTAGCTGTGAGACCAAGTATAATAATTGGATTGGTAACAATGAAAGTGATGTGGGTTTACAAAAGATGAAAGTACTATCTAGCATTTACACGCTGCCTGGAGCTATAGTTGGATGCATACACTTTAGTGTTTATACATTATGAATCGATATTTGTTTTTAACGGACTCATGCTTTCGTAATTCAAGTCACTGTCAGTCACTTAAGCGTTAGGTTATGTCTCAAGTACAGTTTCGACTGGAGTAAACTACGAAGGGACTAAATTATTAAGATTTTACTGTGGAGAAGAGAATTGAATAAAATTTGGCAGATAGTGCGATACGAGAATACCGCTCGTCATAACAATCCACTTAATATAGTCATTTTGGACGTATACAAATAAGACACGCATAACGTTTTTACACACACGTCATAAATTGACGTTTGCGTTTGCTCAATTAAGTTAATATTTACAGAGCGGCAAGTCACAGTAGAACTATAAAAGTCAGTATTAAAGGAAGAGACAAATTTGATAAATATATCAGCTTATGTTGCGCTATGTATCTTCTCTTGACACGATGTTAATGAGCCACTCTCACACCCGTATTCAAAAATTGAAGAAAATTATGGGTTTTCAACACTTAAATTTACCAGTCATTTCCTTCTGCCCCCAGCTGCATTATTTTTTAGTTCCGTAGTACAAAAACCTGTCGACGTACAACCGCTGTCAGGCACATGCCAACTTATGTCATAAAGTGTCATCCGATTCACGACTTTTTCGCCGGCCATGGCCCGTTTTCTAGCTTGTAGATGTTTTCAGTGGCTAAGTTTTATGACTGCTGAAAGGTAATTTTTTATTGTCCTAGAACCGTAAGTGTTACAATCTCTAACTTACAATTGAAAATTATAATTATGATTATGAAGCAGCGTAAAACGAATTCAGACATTGAACCTCTGAAGATGGAGACTCGTTTTAAACCGCATAGAGAGAAATATAAATATGTTTGAAGACAATAAAATGAACTGGATGACATACTATGAAGCAAATTAGTATTTCATCGTATACACAAAGCAGATACTCTAACTTCCACATTATGATATTTTAATTACCTAATTCGTCATTCCATTTTTCAGCCAAGAAACTGACCCTAGCTGTTGTCTCTTCAATGTTAAATAGATTGTATTTGTAACTTGAGCACTCTGAGAGCGCATACCTCCGCCAAGTAAGGCAACGGTAACGAAAAAGTCAAACTGGCTCTGAAACCATGATTTCTTTTGTCTAAACTTCAAAATCTAATCATTTGGGCCCTTTAATAGCATTAACAGTTTCTGCAATTTTTTGAAGATTCTTTCATAACTACTTTAGTTATGCTGCTAACAAACTTTATGACAAACATAAGCCAAACAAACAATCAAACCGATCTGCACCAAAATTTAGTCATTTACATCTTTTGACATTACTAACAACTCCTGCAAATCTCATACAGATCCATTGAAAACTTTTTTAGTTATTGCGTAACAAACAATATGATAAACACAACTCAAACATAGAAACGAATCAATCGATATCCTCCAAAATTTAACCATTTTTGTCTTATCATATAATAAACAATTCCTGTAAATTTTAATACTTTTTAAGTTATTGCGTAACAATGATTATGATAAACACAACTCAAACATAAAAATAAATCAGCCAATCTGCACCAAAATTTATTCATTTATGTCTTTTAACATTACTAACAATTCCTGTAAGTTTCATAAAGATTCACTCAAAACTTTTTGAATTATTGCGCCAACAAACATAAAATCAAACACAGCAACAAACATACGAACGAACAAACAAATCATCACAAAAATTTATTCATTAACTCTTTGTGAAATACTTAACAACTCATGCAAATTTCATAGAAATCCATCCATAACTTTTTGAGTTATGGCATTGAGAAAAATGAGGCAGACAAACAACAAACGGATGGAAGGTCTTCACCAAAAGTTAATCATCTGTTCCTCCAAGCATACCTAACAATCCCTGTAAATTTAGTCAAAATCCGTCCATAACTTTTTTGAATTATCTTGGTGACAGACAGAGAGACAAACAAACAAATAGACTAACAGACAAACAGACATTTAAACCCGACGAAAACATAACCTCCTTGGCGGAGGTAATTAGAGCACTCTGAGAGCGCATACCTCCGTCAAGCAAAGCAACGGTAACGGAAAATTCAAATTAGTTCTAAGGCTATGATTACTCACCTGTCCCATCCAAACTCTATTCATTTGTGCTTTTTGACAGTAATAACAGCTTTTGTAATTTTCTTGCAATTTTTTTGTAAGTTTCTTCTTTCAATTTTCTCGAGTTATGGTGCTAACAAATATTTTGATAAGCTTTAGTCAAGCACACAAACGGACCAAACGTACATCACCAAAATTTGATCACTTATGTCTATTGCTATTTCTAACAATTCCTGTAAATTTCATAACGATCCGCTTATAAATTTTCAAGTTATTTTGCTAACAACTATAAATCAAACACAGAGACAAACAGACTAGCAAATCATTACAGAAATTTGATCATTTTCTTTTTGTAATATACCTACCAGCTCAGGTAAATTTCATAAAAATCCATCCATAACTTTCTGAGTTATGACACTAACAAAAACAAGGCAGACAATCTAACGGTTGAGCATGAGCGTATCTTCATCAAAAGTTATTTATTCGTTACTTCTAACATGCCCAACAATCCTTGCAAATTTTATAAAGATACGTTCATAACTTTTTGAGTTATCTTATCTTGGTGGCTGACAAACAGACAGACAAACAGCCGGACAAAGAAAGAAACAAAGAAACAAATAGATAGGCAAACACCATGAAAACATAACCTCTTTGGTGGAGGTAATTAGTGCTACAGCTAAGTAGCTGTCATTTCCTGGTAACCTGCTCGATATAGCTCCCAATGAGTCAATTTTTCTATGATTTGTCTTATTTGGTTAGCCCCCAAATTTTTCGATTTAAAAAATTTGTACATGGTAAATTTCAAGCGAATTTAAATAGCCAACTTTTATGTTTTCGTTGCTTATTCACCATCATCAGACATTTGACGTGTCAAAACAAGAAAGAAANTGATTTGTCTTCTTTGGTTAGCCCCCAAATTTTTCGATTTAAAAAATTTGTACATGGTAAATTTCAAGCGAATTTAAATAGCCAACTTTTATGTTTTCGTTGCTTATTCACCATCATCAGACATTTGACGTGTCAACACAAGAAAGAAAGCGGATTCCGGCGAAATCGAATTTAGGTATGTTATTGTACGTGTGTTATGTTCGAAAATATAAAATCGAACGGACCATTGCCAAAAGGCGTCCAATTCACTGCAGAGTAAAACATAAGTGTCTTTGCATAGGTCATTCTATAAACATCAATACACGATAATATACCTAGCTATTACTATTAAAACGTTTTTACTTCTATACTTACGTCGTTAGCGAGGTAGCTCTGCAGGTTGAGCTACACCAGGGAGTAACATCACGTCTTTTGTACGAACTGTATAATGACAAAACGTAGCTACTTAGTGGATAATGATACACTGGTGATAAATTGATCTGTGCTGTGTCTCAAACAAATGAAAGAAATTCTACCTTAGTGATTTTTATCTTTTCTGATGACAATATTTGAAGGCATGGAATGTTTGCTAGGTGATCAAGATGTCTGTATTAGTGATATCTGTTTTTACTTTTTAGAGCCATTTGAAGAATGGTTCTGCTAGGGGAGAAGCAATTATAATTACAGTGACTTTCTTTACTGATTTCAAATAGTCGATGATCATATTTTAAATATGTTAGTTTCTCTCGATATTTCGAGCACGACTGTTCTGTTCGGATGTTGTACAGGATATGCATAGACGCCAAAAATAAATTTTTAAACAAGCTTAACTTACATTGTTTTTCATCGAAATTAGCATAATTAATTCAATCAGTTCTCTTTCAGACAAGAATTTTCATGCGATTTAATAGTTTTCCTTAGTTTGAATACATTATTGTGCGACGATTATAGCGTAATAAAATTATCATTGCTCCTAAATCCCTAAGGTTGGAGAAAAACCTTTGCCCCGCAGAAACCCACGGCCCGTACCACTGAATATCTACCACGACAAGATTCTAAGAGGAGCGAACCACTGGAACAAACACGGGAGCCAGTAAATTCATCGCGGATAAATTCATCGATGGTAATTTCAGAGCGGTAAATTCACGACAGGGAAATTCATCGAATGGTAAATTCATCGAAAGGTAAATTCATCGTGAGGTAAATTCGTCGAATGTCAAATTCATCGAATGGTAAATTCATCGAACGGTAAATACATCGAATGATAAATTCATCGAACGGTAAATTCATCGTGAGGTAAATTCGTCGAATGTCAAATTCATCGAATGATAAATTCATCGAACGGTAAATTCATCGTGAGGTAAATTCGTCGAATGTCAAATTCATCGAATGGTAAATTCATCGAACGGTAAATACATCGAATGATAAATTCATCGAATCAGCGCGTGTTAGGTTAGGTCGCTTTAGGTTAGGTAATTTTACGTAAGAATAGGTTAGGTGAGCGTATGTTAGGTTAGGCTAAGCTAGGCTCGGGTACCAATCAAAAGTTTTCTCGCTTACTCCAGCTTGCGCGCGCATTCCGTTACATGCTAAATCCGATTTGCGCATATGTGAGTTATGCACACTATGACTTAATGAATGTGCCATTCAATGGAATTACCAATCAATGAATTTACCATTCGATGAGTATACCTATGGATGAGTTTACTGTGAATCAAGAGATACTGCTCGCGAAAGCAGTTCCGCCCGATTAGCGTGCCACGTTGTAGCTCGTACAACATCGTTTCCTGCCTAAGCCGAGTAGGTTAATCAGCTTCCCGTATACTATGGTGCTTCCATGTTATGACTCAATCCCTTATTGGCGAAATGATCATACATCGCACTTTCATCGCGCTAGTCCTACGAAGGCATTTTTCAGCAGCTCTGTAAAGGTTGAATCCGAGCATACTTTATATTTGTTTCTACGATAGACTTAGCGTCTACTGCCCATGAAAGGTTTATCACTCATTCTCAGGTTGCAATATCGGTGCGAGGAATGGCACTGAAAGCAGACTTGAGATTCATGACCAGAAGGCAGAGCGGAATTACGAGGTGTCGGGTTCCGAGGGGTCGTGCGTCCACATAACGCGCCTACACAGAAGCGTCTTGTCGCGCCTCAAGCTTGCGACATGAGCCGCTCCGTGACACCGCAGAGCCAAACACGACGCTGCTCGGCCTAGGCAACAAGCCTTGATTGATCGGCCTTACGCGTGTGTTTGGTAGGCACCCATGGCACTCAGCTTGCGAATCGAATTCGAAGCTTGTTATTAGCAAAACGTGGGATACAGTGCGGGCAGCCCAGAGCTTCTATTGAGATGCCTACGAAGTAAATCGTACATAATTTTCAGGGTGGGAGAAGACATAATTCTCGGAGGAAATAAATTTTTCATAGTTCGATAGTGGAACAGGACAATGAATTACTGTTGAATGTTTCGTATAACTGATACTTGGAGAGCTAAAATAACTATTGCATTACCGCACTTAGGTTTTCTACAGAAACGTTACTCTACTTTTCGTATAAGCCCTCCAATTTCACCCTAACACTTTTTGGGTCTATTTGTCAAAATGTTCTCATTTTGTTTTGTCTGGAATGCTCTCTGCAGTGTTTTTCTGAAAGTTTCAAGTGATGCACACAGTTTTAACTGCGAGCTTTTTTCCTATGCCTGATCTTCAGGGACAACTTCAGATCGTGAACAGTAGCAAGGGGTAATACACAGGCAGAATCCAACTTGACAAACCACTAAAGCTTGGGGGATTGAAATCGGAGGAGATAGAAGGCCCCACTTCGTTCTTCCAGAACTTGAACAATTGGCTTGACACTCCGATATATATACATATACGTATTTTTGACATGTACGAGGGTGCGCGGTCTTCCTGAATCATGAAATCGTCATTCTTGAAGGGTTTCTTCGTTTATCGAAGCAAATAAAAGACGAAGTTGAGGCAGACAGCCGCCTAAACCATAACGGAGTCGGCTTTTGACGAATGGTCAGCATGCGGCCATACTACTTGGAACATCTTCAAGTTGCTTTCCCAGCACTTTGTCATTCTGAGGAATGAATTTTAACAGAAAAGAAGCCTTTTCACGTTGCGTGCCATCGTTCAAGAAGTTAAAAAAGAACTGAGCTTTGTCGGTCAGTTGCTATTCCTGGCGATCTACACAAGATGTGAGAATGCTGGTGCTTCTTCAGTTTTGAGGCCAGTTTTGACGATGGCCCACACAGAGTTTTAGTTTTCTTTGATATCCATCAGTCGGCTCATTCTTTTTTTCATGCATAGCTTTGGATTTCTACTGACCCTACAGAGTATGGACTTCGTGACTTGCTTGTGCATGCTGAGTACTGCCATCCACTTTTGGGACTTGGGACTGTCTTCTTTGTCAGCACCAAGTCCATTGAATCTGTTAAGAGTGTCGTACACAGTTGATATCACCTCATTATAGCTGCATCATAATATTGGGAGTGTACAATGTGCATTCTACGAGATGAAGCTCAACCCTGGTTTCATGTTTACTCTTTCCTTGACTTTTATGGCATTAATGTTGTACTAACATGTTCAGAAGTAAAGATGTAGTATACCAGATGTTCCTAAATTTTTTCCACGAAATGACACTATAGGTTCCTTATGATAAAATAACCATATTTTACTCTATCTCTGCATATCCGAAATTGTCTACTTTTAAAGGTACGCTAAGTTGAAGTTAAACCTAGCTCAGAATCGGCGAATGTTGTAGGGTGAATGGACAATCATTGTCAGACTATGTTTATTTTAAGGAAAACAGGAATTCATATGTTACATAGTTACAGAAAGTGTTGAAAATTCTTCCCATCAGCAGCAATGCATGCGCGAAGGCGCCGACGTATAGTGCAGTAGTCCGCCGATTAAGTGAATCGCACTATTGAACTTTAAGTTAAGAAACCTTCAAAAGTAATCATTTTCGGATATGCATCGATAGAAGGAATCTCTAGTTTCATTTTGTGGAAAGAATTTAGGAACACTCTTTATAGCTATTGCTTAATAAATTATGTCAAACTCAAAGGCGGATGAAAGTAATATTGATTTCAAGATGAAACAGAGTTCGGGGAATTGGCCTCGCGCTATAGACCTATCGGTGAAAGGGGCATTTTCTGTGTACACCCATCAAGTGGGATAATCTATATATTAATACGCTTGTTCCTACCTACCTACCTACTTACCTGCGGTGTGTGTCACACTTTTCATCACTAACAGACGGAAGGAAATTAGAGATTCGATGACATCGGGGAGCTGGGTATCTATGATACGGCGAGCGTCAGTAATCTTTCGGCCACTGGGCAAGGTCGTTTTATGATTGCATTAAAGATATTTTTCCTTTATTTTCATAAAGGGAGCACAATGAATAATGGACATTGAAAATGGATATTGCACCATGTCATGCAATTCGTAACGCAAAAGTTTGCCGATTGCATCATGTCTCGGTAGGAAGGAGGTGGGGGTAAAGCAAAGGAGGGGATGGGGGTGAAGCAGAGGTTAATGGTTTAACAGAATGAGATTGGTTCGCAACGTTGGAAAGCTCCATAAAGGGGACACCCAGTATGTATAAAAATTAATGGGCCGGTAGACTGTGAAAATTTCACAGGTACAGCTAGTCTATATATTAATACGCTTGTATCTACGTGTGTGTGTGGGTGTGTGTCTCACGCTCTTCACAAATAGATAGGCATAAATTAGAGACTTGACTTCATTTCACTCGTATCATATCTACGCTTTCGTTTTCCTTACAAAAATTTTACTTGCTTTGCTGGTAGCGGATGGCATTCCTCATAGGGTCTGCGGCGTAGCCAAGATACGCCCTGGATAAAG
>LQNS02277275.1:11625156-11645429 GCA_001587735.2 Parhyale hawaiensis | reverse complement strand
ATATATATATATATATATATATATATATATATATATATATATATATATATATATATATATATATATATATATATATATATATATATATATATATATATATATATACATACATATTTTTGGCATGTACGAGGGTGCGCGGTCTTCCTGAATCATGAAATCGTCATTCTTGAAGGGTTCCTTCGTTTATCGAAGCAAATAAAAGACGAAGATGAGGCAGACAGCCGCCTAAACCATAACGGAGTCGGCTTTTGACGAATGATCAGCATGCGGCCATATACTACTTGGAACATCTTCAGGTTGCTTTCCCAGCACTTTGTCATTCTGAGGAATGAATTTTAACAGAAAAGAAGCCTTTTCACGTTGCGTGCCATCGTTCAAGAAGTTCAAAAAGAACTGAGCTCTGTCGGTCCGTTGCTATTCCTGGCGATCTACACAAGATGTGAGAATGTTGGTGCTTCTTCAGTTTTGAGGCCAGTTTTGACGAGGGCCCGCACAGAGTTTTTAGTTTTCTTTTATATCCATTAGTCGGCCCATTCTTTTTTTCATGGATAGCTTTGGATTTCTACTGACCCTACCGAGTATGGACTTCGTGACTTGCTTGTGCATGCTGAGTGCTGCCATCCACTTTTGGGACTGTCTTCTTTGTCAGCACCAAGGCCATTGAATCTGTTAAGAGTGTCGTACACAGTTGATATCACCTCATTAGCTGCATCATAATATTGGGATTGTACAAGTGCATTCTACGAGATGAAGCTCAACCCTGGTTTCATGTTTACTTTTTCCTTGACTTTTATGGCATTAATGTCGTACTAACATTTTCAGAAACAACGATGTAGTATACCAGGTGTTCCTAATTTTTTTCCACGAAATGACACTATAGGTTCCTTATGATAACATAACCATATTTTACTCTATCGATGCATATCCGAAATTGTCTACTTTTAAAGGTACGTTAAGTTGAGTTAAGCCTAGTCCAGAATCGGCGAATGTTGTAGAGTGAATGGACAATCATTGTCAGACTATGTTTATTTTAAGGAATACAGGAATTCATATGTTAGTTACATAGTTACAGAAAGTGTTGAAAATTCTTCCATCAGCAGCAATGCATGCGCGAAGGCGCCGACGTAGTGCAGTAGTCCGCCGATTAAGTGAATCGTACTATTGAACATTAAGTTAACGTACCTTCAAAAGTAATCATTTTCGGATATGCATTGGTAGAAGGAATCTTTAGCTTCATTTTTTGGAAAGAATTTAGGAACACTCTTTACAGTTATTGCTTAATAAATTAGGTCAAAATCAAAGGCGGATGAAAGTAATATTGATTTCAAGATGAAACAGAGCTCGGGGAATTGGCCTCGCACTATACCTATCGGTGAAAGGGGCATTTTCTGTGTACACCCATCAAGTGGGATAATTGAATATTAACATGCTCTTTCCGATTGCGTACTTTAGTCATGCAACTTTCCGCAATCCAGTGTATGTACGGGCCTTCAAAAACGATGTAGATGAATGTATGATGTGTTGACAAGTGCATATAAACAATGAAGTGAAGTACTGCCTCAAACATTTCAGTGTGGCGCACACCTCGTCTACTCGTAGTCCACACAGGCACCTCGACATCAGGGAACTATGAAGTCACTTCCAAAGACAGTCCGCCGTCTCATCCTATGAAAGGACAAATAAACTTGATATCCTTCGGTGCACGGAGCCTGATGCTTGCGAGCGGACAATACAACGGTGGCTTTGTGGAACACTAAGCCTTGCTTTTGAGTCAGCGGCTCTATGGGTGCTTGCTTGCTCAAAGAGTAGGTATGGGCAAAATGTACAATCCTAAACTATAACATTTTTTATATAGCTAGCTTTAGAGAAATGTTTACAATAGTATATTGGAAAAAGGCCGCCCAGAATTTCGCTCGTTCTGAGGTAAAGGCCAAGAAAATCGAATGATATCTTAGAGTGCTTCAAACAGGTATAATAATAACCAACGATATTAAATACAGTGATGACCTTGCTCGAATCGCCTCTGACTTGAACAAATCCTTACATGAACAAATATGCAATGAAAATAAAATGGGAACTCGCTACTCCACCTTATATCTGTTACTCATTCGCTCAAGGCATAATGATTCTGTATGAGCTTAAGCTTTCGATAAATTTTAGGATATGCTATAACTTTTTAATGATTCACTGGTAAAATCCTAATGTTAGAACTTTCCCGTATGAGTATCCGTGGAAAATATCTTCGGTGGCTTTAAGCATTCCTGTCAAACAGAACTCAAAGTATAATCGTCAACAACAGAGTGTCTTCAAGACAGACGGTACTCAGTGCCAGTCAGTGGAGTCCCACAGGGTACAGTGCTTGTTTCTGTACTTTTTCTTATCATGATCAATGACATGGGGTACGGATGCAACAATGCAGTCCCTTCGTTATTTTCCGACGATACACGAATACTAGCTGCCGTACAATCTGTAGAAGACGTGTTGTCTGTCCAGCGAGATTTGGAAACTATCTGTAAATGGTCGGTAGAAATAATATGACTTTTCTTGAAGCAAAATTTGAGCTGCAAAGATACGGTAAAAATTCAGCACTCTCTGAATCCACACTATATACTACCAGCGATCGGCATGAAATTGGAAAAGAGATAGTTGTATAAAAGACCTTGCGGTAAGAATACAAGACGATTCTTCCTGAGAAGAGGATATAGCTATAGTTATCGCTGTAGGAAAAAAGTGGAGAGGATGGGTTTTACGAAATTTCTCGTCACGAGAAGTAGAGGTGATGCTCACCCTGTAGAAGCGATTACTTCTGCCGAGAATAGAGTGCTGTTCTCCACTTTGGATGCCGGGTCCGAGAAATTAGCTAGAATAACTTGAAGTTATCCAACAATCGTTCACGGCCAAAATTCAATACATGCAAAAGTACGATTTCCAGAAACGACTTAGCTGTTTCCAATTGTATTCAATACATCGCAGATTCGAGTGATTTACAATGATATATGTTTTTGAAAAATTCAAGAGCGTATCACTGTGGATATGAATGAACGGATTGTCGCCAGACTTTCAGAAATAACTAGAAGGACTTGTGACATACGCAATATTACGCATTCCAAGCAAAGATGGCGGCAAAGCAGTGGCGACATTGCGTTCTAATAGCTTTACTGTACGGGGAGGAAGACTGTTCAACAAAATGCTTCGGCACTTTCGAAACGCCACTGATATGAAAGTTATAAAGTTCAAACATCTGCTGGATTCTCATTTAAGAAGAATACCAGATAGACCAGTGGTCAGCGGTTACGTGCACTGTGGAGATAATTCTCTGCTTGCTCTCTATGGTCACTAACTATGATCCAAGAGAAGACACCCAGCATCGTAACTCCACACAAGTGAGGTAAAGGTGCGCAACGCCTCCTGGACATCTTTCGAAGAAGGCCCACAAGGCAGTTACTCACGTTTCTTATTTATAGTCAAACCGATCCTGGAAATGAATAACTTTCGTCTACAAATTTAAATAGGTGCTACCGCACTGGCGAAATAACAGCCTCTTGAATGCAAATGTTAATATGAAATAATGAAGGTTTTGCTACTAATATATAATGAGGTACACATTTGGTTAAACAGAACGGCAGCTGCATATTTTTAAGCTACGCCTAACTCAAAACTTTCACTATTAGATCAGATTTTAGAGTTGATATTTCTATCACAGTAAGATACATTACTAACTATGCTATCCCTGAGCTTCGATACAGCTGTGCTCCAAACACAGAGAGTATAAAAACGTAATCGCTGTGTTAACGGAGAAGTTGTGTCAACACCACGAATGAAAGCGAGAGTATAGTTTAAGCTGTTAGAGTGGCTGTATTTGGATAAGTAATGTCAATAATGAAGCAGGAACGCAGATCATCGCAATTAACGGCAACATGTCATGCACGAATGTATTATTTCGGATTTTGATCAAAATCAAAAGCCAAAGCTATTTATCAGCTAAAACCGTGCTGTACTTCGATTTTATACTATATACTACTACAAGTTTGCTATTGATGTAATTTAGAGAGTTTACTGGCATGGAGGAATCTGATGACAGTAGAAATGCACCTACAGCGATTCTCAACTCACCAATATTATTTGCAAGAATGCTACACACTGCTCAGTTTAGTAGTCTGATAACCACGGACTCAACAGAAATCCTCGAAACTTCACCCGGAGAACAGCCAAAATCTCTGTAAATGCGGAGGTTTGCTCTTTCCCCGATACCAAAACCTTTTGCTCGCTTGCCTCATGTAACATTAGACGCTATTCAGTCGGCATTTTCTTTGTTAGCAAAGTATTGAGTTGCTGGGCTTCTTAAGACATTTGTCATTGCGAACAGAGAAGCAACCTTGACCCTCTAAGAAAAGTTTACCATAACACTGATGCTGTCGCGCTTGTCTGAACACAAAGACAAGCCGCGCCTTTACATCAGCAGCGCGTGTCTTGGGCTTTAGTTACACTTGTCATTATTTGCAAGGTGAGAGACTAGATCCATCGTGTTCGTAAACACGATTTGTTGATCATCAGGTAACGGAACAGCTGCAGAAGTAAAATGCAGTGCTACAAATGTTTCTAAGAAAAATATACTGGAGGACGTCTTCATAGCAAGAGATGCCACTTGAGGAGTTCGCTCGAGAATGGCTATACAAGAGCGGTCAAAACTGTAGAAATTTCACGAAAAACCATTTTGAGTAATACACTGTTTAAACGTTACTGAATTCAGCAGTTCGAGTTATAAGAGGCTGGGGGTAGTAATATAACTGGTCAGCAATTCAAACAGAGAAATGTTTGTAAAAGCTAATGTGACCAGAGTTGCCCAAGAATAGCTGTATATGTATACTCTGCACGTGTCCGAGTATACCTGGTTTTTCATTCTAGGTCACCCAAAAGAACTGCATTGAGAGGTAGGCACCTGTCCTCGCTGGCAGAGTGTAGTGTTGCGGCTCGAACAGAGGGGACCGCAGAGTTAATGGGGAGTTTGACCCATCCATTTCGATCAAAAAATCGAATCCAATTAACATTTACTTGTCCAAAACTGTAAGCCTGAACTTGCAATTGGACGTTGTGCATCGAGGCTCAGGCTTACAGTCGATCTCGCTTCTTGAGTCCGCTAGAAGCTTAGGATTAAATCTTCAGGCTACTTAATCGCAATTGATTAAAATACGAAGCTGATTCAAAGTGGCATATACCGGTAGAGCACTGAGAACTGAAGTTCAGGACAAGTATCTCTACTGAAGTTTGTTCAATTGACGATTCCTTCTGCAAGTTTCAATCTTTCCAAGAAATTTGGTATGTTCGACAATAACGTCTGCTGTGTGTCGAGTGTTTCTGTAGCTAACACACATCGGCCTAGGCCTCCAAAGGGGCGACTAATGAGAATGTGCGTCCGTGAAATTACTTTGGCATGGCATCCTCTGGTGGACACGGCAAAAACGGGCCATGTGTCCATCACACGGGCGTTCATGTCACAGCCCATGGCGGACACACGCCAGACACCACCGGCCCGCTTGACACCATGACAGTCCATGCGGGAAAAAATCATCCGTAATTAGCCTCTCTCCTCTCGATATCCTGGGCAAAAAACTCTCAGCAAATTGGCCGAAGAGGCCGTGTTGACCGAGTTCACTTTTCACGGAAGAGAGCTCACTTTCTTTATAATAATAACCGCTCTAATTGGGGAGAGGGGCTGGAAGGGGGAGGGGAGGGGGGAGGGGGTTATTACGGATGAATTGCAATAGGAGGTTAATGTCTTGTTGTTTGCATGTGAGGGAAAATGGGAAAAAAGTTGGCTTAAGCAGTATGTCCAAACCCCTTCCCTGTGTACCTCCCACCCGATGACACTTTGAGGAAATATAGTAATTATGCTGGGGTAAAATCTTGAGGAGCATTATGCTTAGTACAGGTGAACGGAAGTATAGGTAGACTAGCCTGAATGAATGTTTGTAATATGTAAGAAATTGGAATTAGTAAGCAGTTTAAACTATATGCTTACCGTATATAACCTTATTCATTAAATTGTAAAAACATAGCTACCGCTTCCCCCGACCTAATTCGTAGCAAAATTCAGCATCATGTTGCATCCATAGCGAAAAGTTGAAGTAACCGTAGATAATATTAGATAATTAATACCCCAATCTAACTGAGGTTTACTTCATGCAACGTTACCGAATCTACCATAGCCTAGGACGCACTGCCGTCACAACGTCTGCACCAGCGTCACCTAACGCTCAAAATCGTGGTGCAATCACCAGCGGTTCACTGGCGAAGGGCGCGGTCATTTGGCTACCGAAATTAAGATTTCAAGGCTCGACTTAAATGGAAACTTCAGACAAGTGAGTAATCTTTGACTCGTTTAATCAAGTTTCAGGTTTTAACAGTTTATCGCCAACCCATAAGATTTCCTAACACTGAATCTTCATCGATAAAACGGAATTTTCAGTAGGTTCAACGAAACCGGCTTGTAGCACGATTCAAAGGGGTAAGGCGAACGCTGCTATCAGAAGTTTCGGACTAGTCAGGCCTCGAAGTCTTAAAATCGCCCAACAGTAGAACGCACCCTAAGTTACGTCATTGGTTTTGTTTCAGGTCAAGGTGATAATTTCTCTGGTAACGGTAGCCCAAACATGGTTGTTATTGCAACACGTGTTTACCGTAACCCACAGTTTTTATATTACAGCGTGAAATCACGTCTGCGCACCAAACATAACGTCTAACTAGAACGCTCAAGGGCGTAAGACCATCACCCGCGATAGAGAGCAAATTACAATGCCGTCATTTCTGATGGCCAGCTTACAATAGTGTTTTAGCATTTTTCACATTTATGTCAACCCATATGACTCCCTGCAAAAAATTATGAGCATTACTCAACTACTTCGACTTCTTTTTTGGGTGGACAGACAAATATAAAACAAGTGACTTAATTCTTCACCGAAAAATTATCGCCCCCTTCATCTCGCTCGCGGATGATAATAACATCACCGTATCCTACAAGGGTTGTTCCATTTGGAACAACAGCAATAGCAGCACTACGTGGTCCTACTGTCGCAGAATTTGGCCCGATTTCTGTAGATTTTTATGGGTCCTGCGTCAGACGCGACAGTCTGGCGCATATACACATAGAGGTAAGACCAGGGTTAAGGCGAAGACGATCGATCTAAAAGACATGTCTATTTAAAATAGCGACGTTTCGACCATATAGGCCATTATCGACAATCTGAAATATAAGAAATTTCATAATAATGCTATTGCAACAAATGGTGAAATTAAAAAAAATAAATAAATAAAATAATAATTACTTACAAGCTAGGTTACACTATTGTTGGGCTATTTCCAGCGGATATGACGATTGCATTACATTTAAGTCAGGTTTTTCTTTGCTAATATATAATGATTCAAGGATTCTAAGATCGGTAAGTGAATCAGCAGAGCCTATGATTGAAAATTTTCGCTGGAGAATTGGAGTGTCGCACTATTCAGTATGACTGCGTATTGATGAATGTGATGGCCTTGCAAGTGGATTACCGGTTCTAAAGCTCCTATCGATATATTTCAGATTGTTGATAATGGCCTATATGGTCGAAACGTCCATATTTTAAATAGACATGTCTTTTAGATCGATCGTCTTCGCCTTAACCCTGGTTTCAAAATTGTATCGTCTTTTACAACCGAACTTGATAAATTACATATAGGTAGGTATAAGTATAGAACGTAGTACCTGAAAAAACGTTGTATCGCATTTTTTCGTACGACGAAAACGAAGATGTTAGGACTGTAGCCTAGGTACTCACGATGTGTTCCAAACAAAATGAGCTTCGACTGCAAGGCCTGGTTGAAGAGCATGACAGAGCGCTTGTAGAGATCAGCAGCAGTGAGGCAGGCCTAGGGCATAAGAAAGCAAACGGATAAGTCAGATGAGAATTATGTAGGAGAAATGGCGGAGCGGGGTGGGGCGCTTTGTGACGTCAGCGGTGGCAAGCGACTAGACAGTCCCCTGCCGGAAACATGGCATGCAGTCAATTTCTCTATAGCATGCAAAGGTTTGAATAGGTGTACAAGTTAAGTTTCGTATCCGCCACCATGTATTTTATTGGTAATAAGCTTATGACGCAACTGAAAATTACAAAGAAGCAGTCAATAGCGCGTTTCGACTCTGGCCATTAAACTATCAAAGACCGGTTAGTCCATTGTTCTCGTCCTCCAGCAGGTGTATATTATCTGCAAAACAGCACAGAATATTCCTCAACCATCGTGCACCAGGGCAGAAGAACATGAATTGTCACCTTTATGGTTCTGAGATAAAGGGAAACATTTTAGGAACTTTCCCTCTATCTCTCGCTCCTATCATGTACTAAGTACAAGTTGCACGTCTGGCATTAAAACACTATGTTCAGTTACTTGTAATATTTCTCTGCAGCTGTATGAGGAGAACACCAAACGAGTCGAAAGCATCAAAATAATAAATTCTCCGCATTAATTTTATCGTTTTGCGGAGGTAAGTTTCACATGAGATTATGCGTCAGTTTGTTTTATTAAAGATGCCCAGATTTTAGTACTATTCTGCTGCCGAATGATGATGCAACATATCGTTACTCTCAACAGAAAATGAGACCAGAGACCTGAACCCGGGTTTTAGTAAATGATGAAACGCGACGATTTTTCTATAAAACAGATTTTGTCAGCGTTCAGTCATTGTCAAGTGATAGAAAACTCAGTTATGCATTATATTCGTTAACTCTCCAACTAATTACTCATTTGCAGTCATTGTATTCCTAATTGGCATTCCTAATTGCAGTATGCGTTTACTATTTATTGGACCAGTTTCTCATAAGGATGACATGTAAGATCTAACAGTATTGCCATTTCAATTCATCTCTAATATAAGAATTAACCATTTGACTTCGTGAACACTGGCTTCTCGCTGCATGTCAGCCATCTTTGCCTGAATAGTTAAAACTTAACTATCGATGAGCATTTAAAGTTGTAAAACTGTAAAAATTCAGTTTTGTCATTTTATTTCCTATGATTGTGCCAAATGATTTCAATAAATTCATTATTATTATTAATATCTTTCATTCTTCCTTAAAGACGTCATCGACTAGCTCGATGAAGGCGAATTATGTTAAGCTTCTGAACTTCATTTTGTCTGTATATTTATTCCATCTATTCAATTAATCAATTGCAATTATCTGAACACCTCCAAGCAGATCCAATTCGGTGAAACAAACGCACGTCTGTCCGATGTTCCGGACAAGTTGGAGTTCATGAGCATAGCTTTACTCTGTTTGGCAGTGATAGATGTTCACCTCTTTATTTGCATCGGATCATCACTCGAGCGGTTCAGCAATGACTTACCTTCCTGCAGCAGGTGACGCACACACACACAACGCTCACAAAATCCCACTGAGTGTCGAAGCGACGCCTAGGCTAACATTTTTCGATCAACGTTCTTGATTAACAATCATTCTTGACGTAACTTGACTAGTGTATCTTACCTCTATTTGGTTATTTCAGCTTCTTTAAACTAATTTTGTCGTACTGAATCTTAATTAAGCATATGAAAGAACACATGATCATATAAATTATGGAACATATACTTTGATACTGAATGATCCTTAATGAAAAGTGGTTCCAGTGACTCGTTGCACTTACTACCTATAGATCAGAAAGAAGTCACCAATGCTGATAGTTAGCTGAAGCTGCTAAAAATATTTTGCAATTCCTTATATTTCTTTCTTCTATGTAATCCATATCTACTCACGCCAGCAAAATAAGTGGACATGAATGAGAGCGAGAAACACAAGCTGCCTTCCTTTTCTCACTTAGTGCTTGAATATAAAACACAAATCTTACTATGAGTAGAACAGTCCTGCATTGCTGTAACGACATTTTTCTGTTTTCCATTCCGAAATGGCTAGTAGAGTCATCGTAAGTTGTAGAAAAAAAGAAAGTTATTCTCAATGGTAGTGGTTGAAATCGTCATCCTATACAGAGGAAGAGCATAGTTTTCATGTATTACTAATGCATAAAAGCGAAGCTATCAACATGTTGCCAATCACAATTAACAAACATGAAGTCTGTTGTACAGTTAGTGCATCAGGCCGAGCACTCGTTACAGGCTAACATCTTCGGAGCGCACGCATTTTATCTCTCTAGGAAGAGCTCGATCTCTCAGCAGCAATCTCATGATGAAGGCCAAAGACTTTGCTCAGCTCAGGAATGTCGCCGCCGTCATAAATTGCCATTTGATCGCTCAGGAGACGCGCTTCAGGTCGACAGCGTCTCACGAGCAAAAAATTTCCCCATTGATACTGTGAAGGGATAAGTGGAGCCAGATCGCCAATGGTATTCCATAAATCCGAAGGAGTGACTGGATCTGCGGTCCCGACCACAAAGCAACAAGGAGACACACGCCGTACTAATGAGAGTCGGGGTGATTAAGGCCAGTATCGACGCAATTATAAAGATGAGTACTTAATAGGTAAAACTGGTTTGCTACCAAATGAGAAGGACTTTTTGGGCCGAAGGCATCCTTGTTAAACTGGTGTGAATGCAACACGTGAATATTAGAAATAAAAATGGCAAAAATATGAAACCTGGACTGTTATCTTAGATATCCTGGGCACCGTACATCGACAGTGGAGTGCCAGGACACTGCCGCTACGGGGAGAGTTTTCACCTGCTGTACAACATATCAATAGAAGTGTATTATTTTATTCAGTCTTTGACCTATAAAAATTTCCATATTTTGCACCGTGCGGATGCATCGTGAGGAGAAGAATTATTAATGTCACATTTGGAATACATATGGAAGGGTTTTGCCCAGCTAAATAACATATAATGTGCGCAGTCGATCAGAAGCTGTTATATCGTTAAATATGACAGAATAAGAAGGTGCATTCCTTCTGGGGAGTAGCTTGGCCAGAAAGCCTTAATGTAGTAATGTATTGTATGATGTCAAGTAACACTATCTGAGGCGTCCACACGTGCGTAGCACCCAAACGGAACTCTGGGTGGCCCCAGACGCTAAGACCGCATATCAGCATCTAGGGCGGTCGAAAACATTGTTATATTACTTTCTGGGTAGGATCGTAATGGTTTATCTTGAAAGCTTGAAACGCACATAACCAAGTTTGTTCATAACGCAACACAAACAATAGGGAAGTGTAAGTCACGTACTACAGATAAGTGAGACCTTTTACTAAATGTCAGTAAGCATTACCGATGCATGCAGAATTGTGGTTCTCACGTTATTTTTTATAGCTAATAAATCAGCGAACCAACCGTGCAACCCCTGCATCGTGTGACTTATTTCTCAAGGGAGCTTGACTACGCCAGTGAATATTACTGCCTCTAAGCCGTAAAAGATTGAGATCTCTCAGTCGAGATAAGATACTCTCAAGACTTCAACGGAATGTCAGTATTGAGATTTAGTTTCGCTACTGTGCATAATATTTCCGTATTTAAACCCAAATCAATTTCTCTGGACACAACCTCACTCTCAGCCGTGCTCCTCTAGGATTAACACCTGATAAAAGTCGATCGATCGGAGGTAGCGAAACCAACGCTCATGACTGCGAGGTGTCGGGCAAGTTAAAGTAAATGGAATTAGCTTATCTCGACAAAACTGTCCCAGTCAATGACGCCTCTACTCCAGCGTGACGTTATAACGTCTGTATTTATGCTACCACAAGGAAATTCAGGAATATCGCCCAGCAGTTCTTGCAGTACTTTGCCTGGATTTTCAAACACCTCGTAGTTAACTGCGGGAAATTAAAGTGCATAGTTCAGCAAAGAAGTGTATACCTTCACTACAGCTCAGCTACTGTCTCTTCTTTATACTGATATTAAGAAAATTAGAACCAGTACAGTTTTGACCTTCAGTCAGTGTAATACTAGATGGATGAAATGATATCGTTGAATTGGAAAGGAAAAGTATTAAACTTTAGTGCCTGATTTTGCTACTGCATCTGTGGCCGCAACTGTTCAGGTGCGATACTTGTAATTTTACGAGGCGATAGAGACTCCAGTCGCTGCTGGACACCTCCTTCCGTTATACCTGAGGAGAACAGACGACATTTTTACATTTCGCCGAGGCAAAGCGAGAGCTGTGCGGCACTGGCGACAGCACGGGACTGTGCTCGTGTGTCCACTCCTGGATGCTGCGAGTCCAATGTCTGTTCTGAAATTAGTGCCCGATGATATTTGTCGTGTAGGTTGTGCTGCCGACGATAGTTTTTTGCCCCGAATCTTGAGTGCACAGCGTTCGTATGCGTTGCTGCATCGGTGTAAACAAGAAAAAAGGGCACTGCTTTCTGAGACAACATTAGTTAAAAATTTGAAAAGACACTGCACCAGTAGCACTTACCTAGTCTGCGGATATGACGGTAAACATTTTCTCGAAACTTTCGGTCGACACACAGTTGTGGTAGCAAGGACAGTAGAAAACATGCGAACGAGGTGAAGTGAAAACGCAGGACAAAAGACTATCGTCTGCAGCGGGTTTTACTGATTACATTTAATAACAAGATTAAATCCATCTTAAACGTCGTGCTGTTGCAGAATCTTAATAAACAAGAATTGTTGAGATCATGATGAAAAATGCCCTTTTCTTCAATCTCTACCGATATGAAGAGGTCAAAAAGTATCCTTCCAGAATTTTTAGGATGTTTCTTGCAAAATCTGCATTAGTGTCTCCGAGAAAAACTTGGTGGTCCATGTGCGACTGGTTTTACAAGACCTTTTACTGCAAAAATTAGTAATCCCGGATCGCTTCCAAAATGCATTTGGGATAGCACAAGAGGTTCACAAGATGAACATGAATAGATCGCGAGCGATTTAATGACAGTCTTTGGTGTCTTCGATGATACTGGATTATGTGCACGTCGACGTGCTGTGAAGCCGGCGACCAGTTAAAAAATGAGTAAAGTTAGACTTAAGTTTACTCAATTTGCTGATCACTCGCTGTGATGATACAGGGACTGGTGTCGAGTGAATTTTAATAAAAAGAGTGAGGTTGATCTTCTAATGTAACTGTCATTAGTTAAACGGGACCAAACTAAACAGCCTAAAATGATATATTACTTTTCATACTGGGCTAGTATTTGTTGCCCATCCAACATTAGCATCTAACTCAGCTCTGTTGGAGGACTGTCTACTTAGATAGTATGGCACTTGCTGTACTTTATGAAAAACTCTGCTTGGACGCACTGGATCCAATTGAAGAACGAAAATAACTGCATTTATACCATTATCATTGCGAGCGTCACAGTTGAGTCAGAGTTGGGGCATTTACCTTGCACAGAAATAGGAGGGTAAAGGGGAGAGGGCGGCGGGTCGTTAAACCTTTCGTCATTATCGTTATAGTTCTTAGCGACCCGTCTTCGGTTGCAGCCGTACTTACTCCTCTGGGGCCAGTTGGAGTATATCTATAGCACGAGCCAGTGTACGTGGGTTTTCCAGATGAGGATGTATTCAAGTTGACTTTACATTTAAGTTTACCCGGTTGCTGATTCACCAAAAGAACGATAGACTGCTTATTAAAATTAGGCGCAGAGGTTATTTTCAATCTGTGTTGAAGGCACAAGGTAGGTCAGGCCGAGATATATTCTTGAAGATTCCAAAGATCTTGTTTAAATTATTTAATATAGTTCTCTTGCCAAAATAAATCCATAGCAGATTTATACTACAGATTAGAGGACCAAATCACACCAACTTAAGAACTTCTTCCGCAAGCAATAATTGTTTTGCGGAAGTCATGTAACATCAAAGCCTTAAAATAAGATGCAGAAAGCAGATGGTCCAATTTTCCTTGAAGCAGTTAGTTACACGCGCTAGAAAATACACAGGGAATTGCCACCTACTATGAAGTTTAACAGCAATAAGTTTAAGCGAATGGAAAGTACCAAGAAATATTCAAAACAAAAGAAAGGCGCAATATAGAGCGTCAGAAAGAACTGTCAATATGAGGAGGAATTTACCGCTGCAATTATCCAGTTTATGTGCCCATCAGTTTACAATGCGATCTGAGTTTTCTTCCTCGTCATATTGCACCTCACTTTTTTGCAAATTTTATTACCGATGCTATCCGGACAGGAAGTGGTCCAGATACCTACACAGATACTAGATCCGTAAAACAGGCAGCGATCGATAAGTCACTCAATTTATTGGATCACTGTTGCCATAATTTTCTCNATTGCACCTCACTTTTTTGCAAATTTTATTACCGATGCTATCCGGACAGGAAGTGGTCCAGATACCTACACAGATACTAGATCCGTAAAACAGGCAGCGATCGATAAGTCACTCAATTTATTGGATCACTGTTGCCATAATTTTCTCTCAAGTTAATTGTTAAGTGGAAGAATTTAGTTTACTTTTCATAACTGGCCCACACAAGCTAGGGAAAATGTTAACAAAACACTTATCCAGAAATAATTCTCATTTTTCAAAATTGTATTTGTATTAGTGCATCACAAAGTTTTTTTGCGAGCCATATCTTGAATTTCAGTTTACAATGTGGATAGCGGGCATCTCGACTAACACTCTGCGATGTCGGATGAGAGTGACAGTTTATTTCAATATTGTAGAGTGTGAGCTTCTCATTTTTATTACACGGGGATGAAAGGAGCAAGAACTGAGGGACATATACTGCAGTAGGTCGATAGCAACGTAGAACCCACGCACGAGGGGCCCCAGTCCGGACGAGCACAGCAAATCGGGAAAGAGTAAGGATAACTAGAGAGCACTCTGAGAGAGCATACCTGCGCTAAGCAAGTCGAAAAATTCAAATTGGTTCTGAAAGCAAGGATTTATCTGTATCTACACTAAATTTATTTTTTTTTTGCGTTTTTCGATAGTATTAACAGTTTCTGTAATTTTCTTGAAAATCCGTTCATAACATTTGAGTAATGCTGCTGACAAACAAAATGACAAACACAAGGTAAACACACAAATTAACCTACCGATCATCACAAATTTTAAGCTTTTACACTAGCGGACAAAATAAGAGAACGATTTTCAATTTTTGACAATAAAGATTAACAATGTAGAGTAGGTTAATGAATCTTTTGATGGGGTCCTAAGGAATGTATTTAACATATTTCTAGAAAATATCAGGACAAACATAACTATATTTAATACATTAGAGCAATCTAACAAACAATAACAAAAATTGAACACTGCAAAATAAGAGATCAATCGTCTCTAAATACAATTTTACAAACAAATAACACGAAACAATGGTCAATTTTAGGTTTAGAACAATCAGTATGGAGTACTAGACCTTTATTTTCAATAACTTTAGCACAGCGACGATTACACGACATCACAAGTTTCTTATAAAACTCTGGAGTTATTTTTTTTCCATTCCTCTTCAATTTTAGTCAACAGATCCTTTACTGTTGATGGTTGTCGTTCTCTTACATTGTCTCGTATAATTTTTTATAAATTTTCAATAGGATTAAGGTCTGGGCTTTGGGCAGGCCACTTCATGACTTCGATATTTTCCTCCGCAAAATATTCCTTCACTTCTTTGCAGTATGGCACGGGACATTGTCTTGCATGAAAATTGCTGGCTGGCTTGGTGATGATCGTAAAGATGGGATAACATATTGCTGTACAAGATTGAGATACACATTAGCATTGACAGTTTCTTTAATGGCCACCAACGGTCCAACTCCTTCAGATGAAAACATGCCCCACACCATTACGCTANCTTCACCAAAAGTTAATCATCTGTTTCTCCCAACATACCTAACAATCCCTGTAAATTTCATCTAAATCGGTTCATAACTTTTTGAGTTATCCTGGTGACAGACAAAGAGACAGACAGACAGACACACAGACAGACAAACACGACGAAAACATAACCTCCTTGGCGGAGGTAATAAAATAAAATCAAACACCGCGATATACAAACGAACGAACAAATCATCACAAAAAAACTGGCCTTTTATTCCTCGTAATGTACCTAACAACTCCTGTAAATTTCATGAAAATTTGTCCATAACTTTTTGAGCTGTGATACTAAAAAAACAGACAGACAAACATACAATCAAACAAACAAACAGAGAAACAAATGGACGGATTTTCACCAAAAGTTAATCATCTGTTACTGTCAACAAGCCTAGCAATCCCTGTCAATTTCGTAACGATCCGTTCATAAGTTTTTGAGTAATCTTGATGACTGACAAACATGCAAAGAGACAGACAAACACGACAAAAAGAGAACCTCTTCGGCGGAGGTAATAAAAGAAAGATACAGTTAAGAGCTTTATCCCTCATTGAAATGAAGTAAACTGAATTTGAAATTTTGCTACGCAGGAAATACCAACTAGTCCTTTGCATTTTGACGATGGATAATGGAAAATTCTCCAAGAATTTCAGTAATGCAGCAGGGGGGAAACAGTTGAATACTTCACTATCGGCAGGATATCGTTGCATTCACCTGCGATCTAATAACTGTTGGTGAATTTTCTAAAGGCACATACAACTTTTACACCGACTGCCGAGCTGGCCGTGTATATGTAACAATACTTGAGTACCCGAACATAAAAAACACGGATGTTAAAAAAAGGATGATGCTTCTTCTTTGTTCTTGCTTGTTGTTTTGATTCTGCTTGAAAGATGCAGTGCACCTGCTGTGCAACTTAATTATCACCCGCAAAACGAAGTGAGAGAGGTGATAATGTTTTCGTTGAAGATTTAAGTATATATATTTGTATATATATCTGTCCACCCAAAAACAGGTAGAAGTGGAGAAAATTTTTTTCTAAATTTTAGTAGGGTGTTCGGCCGAAAAACTAGGCCTAGCTGGCATTCAAAAATGACGGCGTTGCATTTCCTCCACCTGGGCGAATTTGCCTCCACCGCGGCAGATCGTCTCACGCCACGAGGCCTCCCATTTTTTCCTATGTTATTATTAAGAGATCTGAACGGGGCGGTCAGCGCGGCGCTAGCCTTGTTGGGCACAGCATCCATATGAGAAACTAGAATTCTGGCCATCATAAATGACTTCGTTTAGTTTGCCCCCACCGCGGGTGATGGTTTTACGCCACGAGGCATTCTATTTTTTATTATATTTATAATTTAGTGTGATTGCGATCAAAATCCCATTTCGTCAAACAATTACTAAGAATATTAATTTATTTTGGGCAGTTTTCCTGATATCATCTAGGAAAGAAAAGTGAACCTTTCGAATTCATCAGATGCATATTAAGAATGTATGGATCTACGTAGGAAACATACAGACGGACTTTCCACCTTATCGAATGAAATCTTCACTGCTCGATTTTTTTACTACCTTATAGCGAAGATTCTGTGCACGTTGATTTACAAGCAAACGAGCAAACATACAAGAAAGATTACCTGTGTTTTATCCACTTTGTAATAATACACAGTTGTTGGTAGCTTCCTTTGTTGCTTGCTTGTTGCTTTGGTTGGTCCTTCTCTCCGTCATGCGCTGAAGGCTTTAGCTAGGAGAATATTCATCAAGTGAATAACAAGATGAGATATCGTGAAATTTCAGCCTTGAATTGCTATACCAAATGTAGTTTTTGAAAAAATATGCTCGAAAATCGAAATACTACAACTTCTGAAGCCTGCTTCGCTTTAGAAAGTAGCTCGGTTCTATTTAATATGATTCCTCTTTTGAGCGTGGTATATGACAGCCGGAAACTTTGACAGGTTTTGATCACGTCGTGTATAAGCTATTTCGCATGCTTAGCTCCGTCAGGGAAGTACTGTTTTTATCGTGTGTATCTGTCTATTTGTCTGTTTAAAAAGTTATGAACGGATCTTTCCGAAATTTACGGGGATTATGAGGCAAAACAACAGCAACAGTTGATTAACGTTTCGTGAAAAATCCATTGAACAATTTGTTTGCTTGCCTGTATTTTCTTGGTACCATAACTCAAAAAGTTATCAACGGATTTGTATGAAATTTACATGAAGTGTTAGGTATATTACGAAGAACAAATGGATAAATTTTGTGATGATTTGTTTATTCGTTTGTTTGTATGGTGCTGTGTTTGATTTTAGGCTTGTTAGCATAATAACTCAAAAAATTATGAATGGATCTTCATGGAAGTTACAGAAATCGTTAATAATGCTAAAAGACATGAATGATTAAAGTTTGGTGATGATTGGCTGTTTGACTTATGTTTGTTATGATGTTTGTTAGCAGAATAACGCAAAAAGTTATGAATGAATCTTCAAGAAAATTATACTAGCTGTTAATATTCTCAAAAGGCACAAATGGTTAGATTTTGATGTTGATAGAAAGAATATAATTGTTTCAGAACCAATTTGAATTTTTCGTTGCCGTTGTCTTGCTTGGCGGAGGTATTCGCTCTTAGAGAGCTCTAGTTTTTTTTTAGCTCAATTTCTACGTAGCAGTTACAGAGGCTTAATCTTGGTTGCAGTTTTCGTATCTATCGTGCATAATCCATTTCGCTTAAGTTTTCCTTTTTTTAATATCTTTGTAGCAGTTAATATTTCACTCTGTGTTGAATCCAAGGAGGTTGTGATGGGAAGAGTGCACCCTCTCTAGTTGCCCTACAGGAGCATTTACAGTACACTTTTCCCTTGCACTGACCGAGTGGCCCGTCCAATCGGAGAGTGGCATTGCCTTACGAAGCCCGTATGGAAAGGAGTCCTGTGTTCAGAGTTTTATAGCCGTTACTCATTGACAAAATATTGAGCGGATGGAGTTTGAGCGGATTCAGTAAATGAAACTTGTATCCTATATACCAACTTATGATGAAAGTAACTAAGTGAGCGCTGTGAAATCAATCTTCAGGTACAATTTTCTTGCAAAAATATTGAAGAACTGCCTGTCTGTTTCTTCCTTAATTATATGTGCTGGCCGAGGCCTTCGGCCCACTGCATGAGAGCACTTCAGAGAGTTTAGGGATTCTAAACGCCAGCTTTCGTCACATGACTAAGCCATGTGTGTACCAAGGAGCATCTATAGAGAGGAGGGAGCCAGGAGCCTCGCTCGTGAAGCTCAAGAGTCTCTTATGGCTGCCAGCCAGTCGCGTATGCACCAATTGCATATCAGTAAAGAGTCGCTTATGGCTGCAGCTAGTTATGTACGCACCAATAGCATATCAATAACTCGGTTTGTCTGCTGCTCCTCCTTGAAACTCACTGCTCCCTCGTCACTTCCACCAATACGATTCATTAACTAGTCTCACAGCTGGTTGACTAGCTGACGAATCTGTGCATGGGCCGCAGGGCTCCCTCCTTCTAATTTTATATAGAAGCTCCTTGGTGTGTACTCGCCCGGAGAGAGCTTAGGCTTTCTCCTCTCATTAGAACCTCGTTGGTCGAATCCGGAATATTTTCAATCTACATTGCAGCCAAATTTTGTTCCTGAAGGTTCAGCTAATTTGCTGGTGTCCTCGATACAGTAAGCATTGAGCTATTTCTCTAAACTTTTTCGTTTGAACTATAGTTTCTAGTGCTGCTCAATTCTTTACCATTTCCAAACTGATACTTTCGCCTTCACTTACAGGAAGGAACTTTGCTCTCGCACACTCATGGACACAGCTTTCGTTACTTTAATGGAAGGTCAAGCCTGGAGGTATGAGACGCGATTTTGGCCTCAAAACTTGCTCAGTAAGCAGGACCAATGAGAAGCTTAATTACAAATTATTGCCGTTATATTTGACGGCTTGGTACTCTTGTAAGTATATGTATAGGTTGTACAATGAAAACAGCAGAGTTATTAATTTATATGTTTTTCATCTTCCCTCGATAATTTTACACAACGATGGAAAGGTTTGCACGGCCAATAAGTACGGCCAGCTTATGTCAAGGATAATAAAACAGAGTAAGTTTGCGCACAGCCGAACACAGCAGAAGTACGATGGAGCGGTGACGAAGCGCGGCCAAACAATGGTAGCTAAACAATTGTCTATCAGAGTTCAGATGTGAAATTATGAAATAACAGTTCTGAATGGCAATGCTTAGTTAAGAAATGACAAGTGATAATTTATCGGCAAGGAAAAATTACACAGAGAGTTTTCGCTACTCTATGGGGTTCACATTTGTGCGTCACTCGCACATTCATTTCGTCCGTGAACTTCATGAAAAATGCATTATTGTGCAAGCTGAATCTTGTGTGTTACCACACCAGTGATCAAAAAAGGATTATAATTCTTTAAATTGATTCGTATGCTGAAACACGATCAGCAGAAAGTGGGCGAATGTTCAGCAACTAAATGCGCTGCTCTGACAGGAAAGTC
>LQNS02277275.1:11564114-11621898 GCA_001587735.2 Parhyale hawaiensis | reverse complement strand
TAGTAATGTTAAAAGATATAAATGACTAAATTTTGGTGCAGATCGGTTGGTTCGTTTGTATGTTTGACTTATGTTTGTCATAATGTTTGTTAGCAGCATAACTCAAGCAGTTATGAAAGGAACTTCAAAAAATTGCAGAAACTGTTAATACTATTAAAAGGCACAAATTATTATATTTTGGAGTTGATACAAAGGAAATCATGGTTTCAGAGCCAATTTGACTTTTTCGTTACCGTTGCCTTACTTGGCGGAGGTATGCGCTCTCAGAGTGCTCTAGTCTAGTTATGATACTATTCCGAAAAAGTTTAAAAAGGGCATATTTTTCTGCAATTAGTCTGTTAAGATCATTGCTCAACCAGTTTAATTTTTACTTTTTTATGTGACAACTGTATTTCAGCGGGAAAGAATCATAACATAAATTGTATAACTTCGCAGATAACTTAGTCATGTCTTCGCACGGATCATCCTCACACGAAGCAGGAAGATTAAAATTTGCAACCCCCCTAGTAAACTTTTCAATGTTATTCCGACTCCTAAAATTACGATAACTAAATATTTTAGGTTGTTGAGCCTCTTTGAAATTAAACACGGCAAATGTTGCGAGATGATCACTGAGATCGCTGTCAATGACTCCAGATTTGAATATTCCTTCCAGAAAACTGTTAGTCCAAACATGATCAATCAGTGAATATTTCGTTGTCGTATGATTATAAGAGGGTAATATGCATGTCCGCTTATTGTGTGTGAAAAATCCTTGATACTGCAAAGTCTTAGTGGGTTATATAAGTTGACATTGAAGTCTCCACACATGATTGATGGGATTGACATTGGCAAGTTCAGAAAAACGAAGTCTTTAAATATTCATTCTGTTGAAGGATATTTGACATGGGAGGCCTATAGACACACGATTAGATAAAGTTAACAGCGCCACCACTTACAGACAATGTCACAAGCTCTACAACATGAGAAACATGTGACAAATGTTCTAAACGTTTAACTTTCCATTTTTTAGAGTGTAGGCAGTAATGCCTCCGTCAAATACGTTTCTATACAAATTGTGTTTCTCATAACCTGTAATCGTAAAGCTATAATCTACAGAGGGATCTAATCTTGTTTCTGTCAGGACAATAATATCAACCAAAAAATAAAAACGCGAAATAAATTGCTCAGACCACCCAAAATTTTTCCTGATGCTTTGGATGTTTACAACAATTAAAGAAATAGAATTATTGGGTGCCGAAAAACTGGGCAAATGATCGGGAGAAACATTGTGCCAAACTATGTGGGGGACATCATTAACATCATCATCAACAACAAAATATAATACAGGAACAACCATGTTCAGTGACAAGCCACTTACTCACTTCAATTGAGTTTCATGATGTCATGCTGACTATGTACTGCAATAGAACGATTGTCATTATAAGGCAATTTCACATAGACAGTGCCATTGAAGGTATACACAGTTTTGATTTTCTTATGCTTAGATTTCTGTTGTCTCAATTCATAAAACAGTTAGCTTGCATCTATGTCTAGTTAGGTATTCAGACGCAAATAAATCCGAGGGCCGAGATCGTTTTATGGTTCGAAGAGCACTATTTCTCGCTTGATGCGAGGAAAAGCTGACTTTCATGTGGGGAACATCTCGACCGATAGATAGTTGAGAGACTAACTAACTCTCCCTGACCAATAAGACTAGGAACGACTCTGTTCAACCCGCTAGACACAAGAGCTGCGGACTCCTTTGACGTCTTATTGGTATTGCCTCTAAGTGAAGTAACAATCCTGTTGATTTTTTCTCCTTGCAGCTTCAACACCGGTCTTAGCGCATCTTGCTCCAGCTGGTCAACACGAGCACTGACATCGTCATCTCTGCTACTAGCTGCTGCACCATCATCAGTGGATCTCAAAACGGAAGGTGGGGATGATTTGACAACATCAGCAAATGTTTTTGTAGTTGTTGAAAGTTCATTAATTTTCTTATGTAGAGTTGAAATATCTTGCTGGAGTCCCTGCACCTTAGTGATTAAATTCGTGCTAACATCATACACCTTCTGCAAGCATTCAAGATACCTAGATGATAAAACAGATGGGACTAGTTCGCTCTCACCTGAGTCAGAGGTGTTTTTAACAGTACCTTTGCTCCTTGCTGGCCTTCCCGGCTTCCTCCTTTTAGGCTCACAATTTTTGAGGAACGTGATCAGTTGCAACATGTCCTTCATATCCTCACGCATAGCGCTGGATGCGGCATCGCTGATTTCGAGCTCAGAGTTAGACTCATCTGAGGAAACAGCACGGGAAGTCAGGGCAGCATTGGCCCCGCAGCTGATGCAGACGCCATAGAATTTTCGGAAAAGCTAGAACCACAAAACTTCACTAACGCCAAAGCTTCACAGAGATAGTGAATGAGAACAACGGTGCTCGCAGTCGAGAGCAGATCCGACACAGATGAGGTACTTTACTGAGACGCGCCAGGCCAATCAAAGCAAAATACTAATCAATCTGAAATGGCCTGGGTAGATGGTCTGAAAACGCCTTACTGACCGCGTCTCACGCCAGTAAACGCAGTAAACACTTGGCAAAGAGTGATTTTGTAAATTAGCAATTGCGTAAAGCCAAGTATGCCCATAGACTTAGTTAAAACTCAATGCTCAAACTGCTCTGAATTGATAATACTTCCCTGGAGATTTTTTCCTACTGTTCAAATAACCAGAAAACGCCTCAGGTACAGTCTATGCAAGCAAGAAAAAATGCGAGAATCATTACACAGATACTTCATGCAAATTCCCAAAATTTATTCACAGCCAAAGTACGGAAACGTTATGCTAATTAAATTATTAATATTCCTGGACTGTAGTAAATATTTTATTACTCTCCAATAATTTCTCTCAGGTAGAGTGGTGGAAATTACCTGTCTTTAATGAGACTATGGAAGGATAAAGCTGTTACCTCTATAGGAACGATAAATGTGTTGATATATTCTAGTGAACAGAGACAGAAACGCGATCTTCAGCATGGCCTCGTAAGAAACTCACAGCATTTGAGTGTATTTACATTAACTACACTGCAATGCTATCTAGAATCAATTAATCTTTCTCCATGTGAGACATTATTTAAAACTGCAGAAAAATATCTTACATTTAATGCCGTTATTAACTGTGTGCTTAAACTACTGGTGCACGCTTCAGGGTTCACACGGAACTCATCTAAAGATGATAGAGGTAAATCCAGTTGGTACCTCTCTGTCATTTTCTCCTAGATAACCCTGCAGCTAATGAAGAGAATTACAGCATCTTTTCGTTCTATATTACAATGTATAGTACAAAAAAAGTAAAGGGAATCACATATAATAAAGCGGATCGTTTATGTTTCCCGTGTGTCCAATAACCTGGAGACTTTATGATGCGACTGGCAGCGCCGGTGTTCGCTATACAGGATATGAAGCTCTAAACTGCTGCCGGTCTCGCGTCGGTTGCACAGAGCAAAGGGAAATACATATGCTGCTTAAAATTCGCGATCACCTTCATCTGCATATCATTTGTTAGAATGGATGTCAGCCCAGGCGTCGGTTTGTCGCTGCCGATAGAGCGGCAGCGTGTGGTGGCGGGCGGGCAGATCAATATGTGCATCGTATATTCGTAACAAGCGACTGGGTGGTTTTCAGAAAATGGGTATTTTTTATTATCGCGATGATGTAAGTACCTAATAAATCTATCGATTCTCATAGGAATGGAAAAATTTAGTGCGATGTTTAAGGAAGGAAACAGACACTATGCTAGCAGACACAACTCAAGTATTCGTAGACAGGAAATACTTTTGATTAAGTTGGTAACAAATAATGTCTATTCATTCTATCAACCGCCTCAAGCACAATTTTATATGTTTACAGAAATAAAACACACGGAAATAACAAGAGTTTGTGTGCTGAAACTGCTGCTAAAATTTGTTGCTGAAGCAGCTGTGCAGGTTGATATGTGTGCGCCACTCTCATTGGAAGCTTCTGGAAGCTTCAACATTATAAACTAGCAATACTTGAAAAATCTTCGATTTATCATATATTTTAATATGTCACTAGAAAATATTTCGTTGCAAGATCATAAATATATAGGCAACTGCACTTCATAACAGTTTTTAAAATTTGTTTAGTGAAAAAATCAAAGCACAGTGCGGTGTAGGCAGATCACTCCATGTTTATTTAAAGCATTTGTGAGCACGTAATCAAAGAACAGTGTTTAATCCGTTAAGAACTCACACAAAATACGGGAAACTTTAACTGATTATGAGGCTGTAGTGACAATGGACGATTATGTTCAAGGTACTTCACAGTAACCGTACCTAGACATCTTTGAGTAACTTCTGATAATAGCTTGCTATATTACTGCCCTGTCGTCAATATATCTTATATTTAAATTATAGTTTGTTGTGGTTATTACTGAATTTCCTACAAAACTTTGCCACTAGTTTAAGTTACCATTTTATTGCGAAGTCATAAACAGCCGTTAAAATACACGCATGTTCTGCAATACCACTACATGATGCAGCTAGCAAATAAAGACAGCTTACCATTGAAAATTCTAATTAGGGATGAAGAGTACAAGTGGCTGACTGGCTGGTAATTGGTTCCACTTCGAGGCCCAGAATGTAAATGTTTTTGGTTTTCTGGAACTAGGAAAGAAAATATTTTTGCTTTGCATTATAAGCTTTTTTTTTTTTTGAGTCTGCTACGAGACTGCAAAAATCATACGATAGACGCTCTTCGATGAAGGTGTGGGACCTGTTTAGTAATATAAAAACTGTCAATGAATAGTGGAGACTAAGTAGCATAACATTTAAAAAGACATATATACTTCGCTTATGAACCATCTTGCATCCTCCGACCAAAAGGAAAAAAGAGAAACCAAAAAATGACTGTATTTTTTCTATCTTGACAAAGCTCTTTAATCACAACCAGTCAATAATAATTTGGTATTAATGTTGTCACACATTTGAGGTAAGCTATTGCATGACAAATCTGTGCTTTGCACAGAGCACTAACTAAAAAGACCTACCGTGTGATGCATTCAGTACAGTAATTAGTGAGGATCACTCGAGTTAGCAGAACAAAGATCACCGACCGTCACACGGCCGATGTGCAATCGAGCACAGGAAGGCGTTTGCTCCTGCGGCGTCATCGTGGAACACAACACAGGAGATGACGCGAGTCGCTACCCTAATGTTTGTACAATATAAAACAGAGCATCTGTTCTCTCATTCCGTTCAATTCTCTTAGTTGACAGCCGGAATGTAAATGCATGGCTGAGCAAAAAGGTGACTCCTAATTATTCCAATATAGTAAAACGTTTCGTGTATTTATTTATATATATCGTGCCCGCATCTTAATGAAATAGATAGGCGATAAATAGGCCAGGTTGCAAATTTGTAATTAAATTAAGTTTCATAGTCATCGCTGACCAGGTTACAGAAGACGGAGAAGGTGGGATCTTTATTCCTCCATCTGAATGCACTTCTTACTTGAAACATTGCTTGAAATCGAAACAATATATTTGCATCTACCGGAGTCTGATTTTATAACTTTTTCTCTCAGGTCGGATGATTCGGTGGATGATCAACGAAGTACTCACAAAGTGATTTTTCACAGGCAATAAACATAATTATTTCTTCTAGCTTGTTCTCTCTTTGTGACGAAGCAGTTTTTGCTTCATAGGGCAAAATTTCAGCACTTCAATGAAGCAGATATTTGAGTCTGAAAGACATTATCATGGCTACGGTGCGCATATAAGCTAACTGGAGTAGTATTCAAGTTTATTGCAGTGTTTTACTCAAGATTTGACTTTATCCTCTCACTATGGAAGACGCACGTTTAAGAAGAAGAAAACAGGAGGATAGGGAACGTAAAAGAAGAACGAGACTACTCCAGTAAAACAACGAAGACGTGCTGTCTATGGAGAGAGATGACAAGTCTATGTGACACAGTGTCAAGAAAGACTTCAAGCAGAAGGATTACAGAAGGGAATAAGAGCTTCTCATTAGCCTGAGCGGGAAAATGAGGCAACGACAAGTCAGAGAAGAGAGGACCTATGAGAGCACGACAAGGCATCAATGATTAAAATGAAGAAGTAAGTCAGATAAGAGAAGATTCCGTAACGGCCTATGTTAAGCAAACATATCGATTATTATGCAAATATTTTCACTCACGGGACTACTAGTTATCTATTACTAAGAAAAACCGTCGTGGTTTTATATTATTTATTTATTTAAATATTTATATGTTTCGTGTCACGCTTATAGCGAAATAGTCAAATAGTAGATAGAAAAAAATTAGCACTGGTGTTCTTGGTTTCATTTCACTGGTAAATTAATACACTTCTTATTGACTGCATACAGGGCATTATCATCGAAGCAAATGGTAAGATATTATTCAGAGGCTAGCAGGCGGGTAAGGTATACGCGAGGATTTCTTGATTTCTTGGCAGCAAATAATTTTGTCCACCGAACAACTTTCCACATGAAGAAAAAACTTCCGAGTTACATGACATCGTCCAGTATCTTTGATACAGAGCTCTGTATTTATTAGGAGACGATATCGGCTGTGGGCCAAGGAAAAAAAAAGATTTTCAGCGTATCACCCACGGAAAGCTTGGCGTTGCTCAGGTCTATTATGCTTTAACTTTATCCTACATAAGGAAGTTAATAAATAAATTATGATCAGTGAAGACGGGTCATCACAAATTCATTGCTATCATTTTTGACAACGCGGACACTCAAGTGTTTAATAATGCACCATGTAGAACTATGACCAAAAATTTGCATAAACATGCGTTTCTTCAGGGTGTAAAAATATTTTCAGTAGTTCAGATGTTCTTCGAAGCGCTTGCCAATTTGATAATACAAAATCAGCTGCTTCTGTCTAACGAAATGGATATGATGCTATGCGAGTTTCTCACAGACCTGGATACTTTTTTCTGCAGTCTTTTTAGGGTTTGCGATTCTAATAGTTTTGCGACTCTTTTTCGACGCCTCACGGCCAGCTACCTTGAGACCCTGTCAGTTATTATGTATAGTTACAATATAGTTTACTTTAGGACCGTAAATACCCATCACTAAACCCCGTAAGTGTGATCGATTCGCACGACAGTTCAGCTTATCCGTTTAGCTTCAGCTACTCAGAACTTCAAGCCTGAGCTGAGCGTTCGACTAACCACTTTGGATTGAGCTTCAGGTTTAACTGCACACCCATGGCACTTAATTGTCCCAGTCTAAAGTACTACCCGCATAGCAAGTTTTGGTTTGAGGGTGAGTCATTTGCCAAAAAGTCTTGAATTAACTCTTGAAACTGATGCAAAATAGCGTGAACAAATTTCATGATTGAACCCAGACAAGTTAAGCTAATGACATTAACTTATATGTGTTGGATTGTTCCAATCGATGGCACATTTTAATTGACCCAGGTTACTGAAGTTCAGGTTTCACCTTTATCTCCCCGTAGTTTTCGAAAACATAAAACGTCTTTGTTTGAGGTTCATTAATTACATTATTGTTTTCAAGTGTAGCTTCGGTAGTTACTGATGAATATTAAGAAGAAATCCAATGGGAGAAACGCATTCCTTACCAAAGATTGAGTAACTGAAGCTTTGTCGAAAACTTGTAATTCCTGTTGATGTAATTCCTGTTATGCCTTTCAGTTACATAGAGTTACAATAGATAATAGCATTGCAGTGCCTTAAGGAGCCGCCGCTTCAATTTAAAAGAATTGCAATGCACATTCCTTTCTCTTAATAATGATATGAAGGTCAGTTGCTTCTTGAGTGCATGAATAACGTGTTAAAAAGAAAAATTAAAACCGTATATAAAGCTTTCACGATGCTATCAATTCCAGTCAGCAGTACAGAAAACACGATATCTTTTTTCGTTGCAGATATTTAAGAGAAATGTGTAGCGTTGAAAGTGTTTACGCGGAGAACAGAAAAAAATAAAATCGTCATAGTTTAGTTTTAACGACTAAGATACATGGCAGCAAGATTTAAGTTTAGTAAAAAAAGCGATTTTTTCATTACGATTAGGGTGCCTAAATATCGTTGTGCCCGTGGTGTTCGCTTCGACAAATATTTTCCGTATGGCAGAAATGCAGTAGCTAAGCCGTATCAGTAAATTGCTTTAGATTCGATGAGGTCTGAGACAGCACTTCTATCCTAAAGTGCCTATATCCAAACAGTGATGAATGCTAGTTAAAGTTAGAAGTCCCACTGAGGCGCTTAAAATACCCGTAGAAAATGAGACATTTTTTAACTGACACGAAGTTATCAGTGCCATACAATTTTATTGAAATAATATTGTGAGAAGCAACTTACAATACTGACAGTTACATACCTCTTCTGTAGACACACCTCACACAGGAAGGAGCAGAGCGACTTTATTCACGTTTACTTTTGCTGTACTTTTATTAAAACAGGCAATCTTACGCCATATGCTGAAATAATTATAGCTACCAGCGAAATTGGATGCTGGAAGGAAAGCTGGCAGACGCCTGACTAGATTTGACAGTGTGGTCGGGTGTTGGCCGGCTGATCGTCCACCGGTCGACATATAGCGTGGATATCTTACCATGCACGGATTGTTTTTGGTACATAATATTTCTGCAAACGCTCAAAAGTGATTTACTTATTCCAGTACTTCTCACAATCAGCGTTTATATATGTAATATAGTTAATAGAAGATCAAAATATTTAAGCGGTGAAAAGAACATATGTAAAGCTTCTTGGTCTACCCAGGCTATAGTAGTGAAGATTATTATAGAAGATAGCAGTTGTCAGTACAATAATTATCTTTTCTCTCAACTAATATCATTAAACTAGAATTGAGTACACAGCTCTCTTATTAAATGTACGTAAATTGCAGTAAAAGCAGGTAAGTACATACTTTTAGTGAATCTCAATACCGCTTCATAAAACGAAAGCGATCGTAAACCGCTATTATAACGTATTACAAGAGTTCTGGACCATAAAACGCACGATTAAGGCCTTATTTTTCCGCAAACATTCCCATCATTACTGTATCGGCCCATATAAATACACCTATGATGTTATATTTCGGCTGTAATCGTACTTTTGGTTAGTGCATTCTAGCCATAAATATTTTTGATGTTCTCGTATGTAGTTTAACTCATTTATTTCCTGCGGATGACACTAAACACAGGGAAAAGCCCTGCCATCGATCACCCCACAAGATTTAGCGGCGGCTTCATCGAAGCATTTCATTATGGTTGCCATCGAGCAAGCAAGCAGCGACTTTATTAAAGATCATGAGCTGAACTGACTCTGTACAGGGGCACCCACAGCTGTTCCTACGTGTTATCCTTCACTGTATTTGGACGTAAGCAGCCAGATTGAGGCGATAAAGTTAAGAAATTAGGGAACTGCTTCATTGCTGCAGTCGTAGACTGCTAGTTTTAGAATTTACCAGTAATTCGAATCAGAAGTTACTTTTCCAAAAAGGCATTTCCTTAAAATTAGCGCCTCAAGAATGTAATTCCCCATTGTTAGAGCTTGCCAAGATTTAGAAAGTCGTCCAAGAAGATAGCTGTTTTATAGGCGTAATATAAACAAAGACTGTTTCGTATACATTAGAGCAAGCATTTACGATTTCAATAAGAGATGTTAGTTTCCATGTTGTGATAATGCATAGTTTCCAGATTCATGCTTGTAAATTGCGAAAAGATTTGAAGTCACTCACATAGAAACAATTGTTTTCTGCTCGTACCAAAGTGCAAATCAAAGTCTGCCATTTACTTGCTTGCGGCCAGTGCCATTATGGATATGCCAATGTGAATATGCCCATGTGGATATGCCAATGTGAATATGTCAATGTGAATACGCCAATGCATGTGGATATGCCAATGTGGATATGCCAATGTGGATATGCTCATGTGAATATGTCAATGTGAATATGTCAATGTGGATATGCCCATGTGGATATACCAATGTGAATATGTCAATGTGAATACGCCAATGCATGTGGATATGCCAATGTGGATATGCCAATGTGAATATATCAATGTGGTTATGCCAATGTGGATATGCCCATGTGGATATACCAATGTGAATATGTCAATGTGAATACGCCAATGCATGTGGATATGCCAATGTGGATATGCTCATGTGAATATGTCAATGTGAATATGTCAATGTGGATATGCCCATGTGGATATGTCAATGTGGATATGCCAATGTGGATATGCCAATGTGGATATGCCAATGTGAATATGCCAATGTGAATATGTCAATGTGAATATGCCAATGTGAATATACCAATGTGGATATGCCAATGGGGATATGCCAATGTGAATATAGCAATGTGGATATGCCAATGGGGATATGCCAATGTGGATATGAACTTTAATCAGTGGCATTAGATTGGCCGTGTTGGCTCAATTTTAGGAGCTGATCTCAAACCTACTACGATTCAGACTGCAGCAAACTCAATCCTGTTGACTGAATTTTCTGGGAAGAATATGTAAAACTAATCAGATTATATTAGCTCTTTTAAAATAGCCTATTCAAACAGGCAGCTAAAGTCGTGGCCCATGATTTGAAAAAAAAACATTGATCATTGAACGAAATGGGTGACGTAACAATATTATGTACGCATATCGTTCTTCTATTTGCTAAATTCATAATTTACTCTTCATCCTTTATAAAATCATTTAAGTTTCTGACAATTTGAGCTACTCCAGACATTTGCTGGAGGTTATTATTGCTTCGTCAGGCGGATGATGATCATGAGAATGTGAAAGTGTCTTCTTCAGAATATTATTTAGGTAATTTGTAAATGTTTGTATAGAGTGAACGCAATATGAATATGAATCTAAAAATTCATCTTATAGGGCAAAAATTGTGCATAGTTTCAGTCTTTACTGTCCTGTCGATGAAATGTAAAAATTGCCGAGTATGTATGGACACTAACCGCCTTAACGTTATTTTTATCTATTGTTTCCCAATTATTTTTACGCTTAACCACTTTAGCGTAGTTACCCGCTATCTTGATTTTTATGTTGCATCCTTTGCTAAATAGTATTGCAATCTTTGATTAAATATTGCCATCTATTTTTATGTTCATCAAGTTTATATCTGTAGAGATTCATCAAGAAATTATTCTCATTGGCTTTATGTAAAAGATGTCAAGTTTTATGAAATATTTAGCCTTACTTACCCGGACAACGGGTACGGCAAAAACTTGAAAATCGAGTTGTGACATCCTCTAAGCTAGGCAGTGTAGCTCTATAACGACTTAGAGTTAAAAAAGTTACATTTAAACGTGCGTTAACTGCACCGACTGGTTCAAGCTCCTGCTTTAGCATCGTTCTAAAGTTTAGAGCTTTTGACCATTCTGAGCTGCAGGCCTAACACGCACGTATGAATTAAACTATTTTTTTTATAAGCAACTAATCATCAGCAAACAAAGGAGGCATAGACTGAATATTATGTCAACAATTAAAAAATTTTATCTTGGTAGAATATAGTTGTATCATCCGCTGAACACAGTCGATTTTGGTCGTGAATGGTGTTGCTTACGGTTTACTATGGTAGATCATGGTTGTGCAGCTAAAACCTTAATGGTTGTATTTGGGTATGTATGGTTGGTATTATGGTCGAAGGTTGTGACATATCTTTACCATACTGCACCCCATAAATGGTTGAATATGGAGGATATTTCGATAATAAAAACCATAGTCTCGACCATAATCATAGTTGTTCTACTATAATCACAACCATTATTTCCGACTGGGATATGAGTTTTTGCATTTCTAATAAGTTTTCTGCTAGTTGCTGCCTTTCATTGTCGCCATGCATTGCCTTTTCTGAGTTTCACACGACCTTGATATGCAGTAACTTTTTACGGGGTTTTGGGAAACGTGGAATCTAAAGAACTATACAGTGCTAGTTCTTCGTCATCTAGTGTGTTTCGAATGGAATTTTTTGCATATTTATACATCAATAAATTTCTTTTTGATGCTCAAACTGTACTCAAAATTCAATAGGTTGTACAACCATACGTCTCTACACAGCTTCAGTACAGAGAATGTGACGATCTTTTAATAGAAGAAGGAAAGAATATATAAAATACAAACTACGGCTATTATAAAATTAATAAAATAAAACATTTATCACTTCATCTATCGGAACAGATTCTGTAGGTTTCACATTACATTCCATTAGAACCTCAGGGATAAGAATGTTTCGAATTTCTTACAAAATACTCATGAATAGAATCTAACGACCGATCTGCACTTAAGTCTTTTCAAATTAATTGTGCACTTAACTATCCACTCCTCCAAATATGTTGCTGTGTCGTAGAAACGGCAGAAAAGTGCTCTGTTTCCTGAGATTTATTTCACTCCAAATTTGAAAAAAGATATCCGTAACTTGTGTAACGACACTTGTCAACAAAACTGATTTGACGGTCAATATTTTAATAACTTTTAGCGGCGTACACAAAGTTGTACTGACAGCGACGCTACAAAACATTCGCACAAGTGGATGAGTGAACGCATTCAAAAGACTAACGTGTAGACACACGGCGTTATGGTATACAAACTGTAAGCTTATAAAATTATTAAAAAGCTGTTATCAAACGCCATATCGTGAGAGATTTTGTCGTTTTTCCTCCAGAAGCCTATTAAATACAGTTAGCAATGAGAGGGCAATAAATTACTTTAATATTGTGCGCCTCAAAAGACTGCACCGAGTACAAAGTGTGATACATATAAAATTGTCATCACGTCCCATAGTGCGAGAGACCCAACATGTTTCACAGCCACAGGTCTCAACAGAGGTAGCTGAGTAGTGTATAAAGCACCGAGATGGACACTTTTGAGGGTAACCTACCCTCGCGGCTCCCCTCGCGCGTGAGCTTCGGGCTTATAACGGCCAATGCACTACTGGTGTAGCGGGGGTCTGAGGAGAGGGGGGGCGCTAACCGGAAGTGGGCGGGGCCTGGGAAACTGGAAGTAGGTGGAGCTGGAACCTACCCTCAAAAGTGTCAATCTCGGTTCTTTTTACATTACTTAGCTGGTAAATATGAGAGAGTGACAAATTTCTGAAAATAAGACTGTATCCAGTTTAAACTATTGCATTGATTAAATTGCTATCACTTCCCTTAGCGCATCATTCTTTATATTTCACAACCAAAAATCTACAAACCCTTCCAGTAATGAGAATCTGGCAAAGTACTCAAAATGATGTTAAAAAGGCTGTATGAAGCACAAACTCTAAAATTTACATACTAATTACAAGTTCCTATATGTTTCGCAACCACGAGTCTCAATAGACATACATAGTTAGTACAAATGAAAGGGCGACAAATTAAAAAAAAATGTCACTAATACAAAAGGAATCAAGCACGAACTGTTTCATCTGCAAAATTGTTATCACTTCACTTTTATGAACGCTATGAAGTACAAACTTTAACATTTACATAATTATTGTGTGTTCCCATAGCGCGAGAGACTCGATATGTTTCACAACCACAAGTCTCAACAAACACAGCTAGTAATAATAATGAGAGTGCTGGACTGCTGTAGCTGCCGCCGTTTATCTAAGGACGGGTCCCCGGAAGTCATAGCTTTACGCCACCGCTCGCGCAGGCAAATTATAGAGTATGAGCTAAAATACGCTTCTGTTTCTTTATTAATGTCCGTACTGATGTTAATGTTAAACGCAGGCACGGCTTACGACTGTTCAATACATGACACCTCTCCATGCTGATTACTTTTTATTGCTAACCAACGCTATGCGGTGCAGTTTTGTGCTTGCTCAATTTGCCGACAGAGATAATGGTGAGCAGGGAGTTATTAAATACAAGTAACATGGAAAAGTGTTGCTGTTATATGGAAAGAGATAGTTCGAAAGTATCACACTGGAAAACAATACATATGACGGCATTACCGAGACGTTCCTTTAGGGCTGATCTGGCGTAGGACAATATTGACAGGGCAGGCCAAAATATGCATCGTTCGATTGCACCTGGTGCAAAAGTATGTGAAAAACTGTGAAGAGGAACTACAATTCTGTTGAATAGCTCGCAAGTCAGCCGTAAGATGCTCTAGTTGTGATGCAAATGTAGTATTCTTTCACAAAGCAGCACATAGATTTTTCTGTCCCACCAATAAGATTAAAAAAATAATAATAGTGAAAAATAAAGACTGAAGATTTCCTTCTTGTTTTTACTACTGTAACAGGGCCACCAGGGGTCACAAATGCTCACCTTTGCAAAGCGAATTTATAATTCAAGAGCTCTATATGTTTTCTCTTATTGCCAGTTGAGTGAAAGAATATGTCTTCGAAATCATGTGGGAATATTTTCTACTGTAAGTTTTAAAAGACACTGTGTGAAGAAAATCTCAAAAGGTGAACCAATATTTTATTTAAAAATAATTCGTTGCAGTACTACGCAAGCTTCAATTAGCGAATACTCCTAATAATTGCGCAAGTCAATTCTCCTGAACTTCAATTGAATACGAAGCTGTTTCAATTTTTAAGAATAATGTTCGTAGAGTATCTGTATACTGCACCATACGTAATAGCCCATTAATTGATTTGCTACAAAGACGAGTAGATCTTACGGCTGATTCATGAAGCTTTAATATGCAGTATATAAAATGTTTATTAATGAACAAAATAGAAATGCCGAAACGAATCTATTAATGGTTACGCAAGGAATGCAGCATTAAATATGAGAAAGGAACAGAGATGATTTAAACCACAGTTGACAAATCAGTTTCTTGTAGATTAGTACATTATACTTGTGTTGCCATGAAAAATTTATTCCGTATTATTGGTTTATACTCTGGTTACAAAATAATTGAATTAAGTTTCAAAATATTTCCGATTGTATTTGTGATTTCGAACGGACTGTCAAGTTTTGTGCAGTCTGGTCCTTACATAACTGAGTCATAAGGCAGATTTTTTAAAACTCCATGAAGATATTTCAGAGTCTTTATATATAAGGACCCTTCCTCCATCAAGAAATATTGCTATGATTACTTTAAGATTAAATTTATTCGTTAAACATACAGATTCTTCAATGTCGGTCATCGATAGCAAATAATTGCCCAGTTACTTTTATGGAGTTCAAGAGGTCTTAAGATTAGGCGATTCATCTCCGACCTTTTATATATTGAGGAGTTTTTATTTACTGTAAAGTACATTACTTAGATTACTTAGATAATTAGACTCCGTTTTAATTAGCAACCATTTTATTGAAGTTTACACAAATGAGCCTCACCATTCATTTTGGGAAAATACTCGTATTCAAGTGAGCAGTCAAATATTGTGTGGGCTACGGCTTGCTTTGCTCTATTTATAGCTAAATACGGTACTTCAAGACCTTGACACCCAACTTGTGGGGACACCCAGCTTGAGGGAAACACACCCGTCTCAAACTGATGTTAACATTGCTGTCCGTTAGATGGGTGCTTAAAGTGTAGCGTTTAATTTATGCGATATCGCAATCAATTTGTCTTACAGGGTTAAATTCGATAACATTACAGCCAACCTTTGCAACATACAGGATTTGAAAAAATTTCGTTTCCATAAATAAACAACATAGACTTTAGCGAATCAAGAGCATCTAAGTTTCAATAATTTCCTACATCTATGCAAGGAACACGCACCGTTCGCAACCCTGGGGCAGTGAGACGCCTATGCGTTGGTGACTCCGGCGACGACGTCTTGCTGGACTTCTTCTCGACCACCGAGTCGCTGGAGTGAGAGCCTGGCAGTGCCTGTGTTAGACGTAATGAAGACCAGTGTTGGTGTGGCGGGCTATGAATAAATTACACAGCTAATTATAGTCAATATGTTTTGGACCATGCTTGGAAGGGATTGAGGAGGCCTCAATGCGACACGAAGAAATAAAGGGACAGTGTCTCACAAAACTCATCATCATTATGCGTACCTCGCGCAGCCAAGTCTTGATGTGCGACAGCGTTGGTGTCGTTAGCGGCGAGGTGTGTTTTATCAACATCAACAGATACGTGGTGAGGCACAATCACTGGTGTAAACACTGACCAAGGACAGGCATTTTTCATTTGCTTTAAAATATGTTTCTATGCAAGTAACTCTGATGCCGTGAAATGGGTTTCTCGTATCACTGTGGAAACATACAAAGAAGGGTCTTGCGTATGTCAGGAATAGGGTTCCAGTTTTGAGCCCTGATATCGGTGTGTATGGAGTGAAAAAAGTCGTTCAGTTCATACAACCTGTGATGCATAGCATATAATACATACTCTACTAAACCACAATATGTTTGCTGTTTTTATTTTTTACCATATCATACATATAATTATATTTTAAACTCACCGACCACTACTACAGTTTAGAAAGTGTTACCCAGTGAACATGGTGTGGTGAGAAGCCATTCTTTCTGATTATTGATTTTACTCGTATTTTGTAGTCCTATTGTATGATATTACATTATTATTGAAGTGGAAGTGAACGTCTCAAAGACAGAAGTGCATGCACGAAATACCAGATTAAACTCGTAAGTTCACCGTCGCAGGCAGCGGAGACCTGCACTGTTGTGACGATCTTAGTCATTTGTTTGAGAATGCTGTCATGCTGCCAATGACACGCTTGCAAATTGAGGGTGTTGCGTGGGCAAACTGTACAGTATTTGAAATCCAACGGTGCCACTAGTGTAAGTGTAAGCAGCGACTCTGATCAAGTATGTAGGCAGTTATTTATAAAATTTATGCTTCCATAAAAGCCACTATAGATAGAAAAACTATGAAATCTCCATATCAAAGACGTGAAAAATTACGATATACTGATGAGACACTTTTCTATCCAGTCTGGCAAATAAAATATGTATTTTTCATGGTGGGTAACTCTGTGCCATTCATTTAGAGATTATAGAGCGATTAACTGCCCCTTTTCTCTGGGAGACGAATATATTTTTAACTAGCGTCAGTTACAGTAACGTCGCAAATGATGCAGAAAATTGTGTAGGTTATATGATTTATATTACAAACGATTTCGTAGCTGTTCTTCAATGCCTAAAGCGAAGACTATTAGCACAAGGAAATATATTGAAACTATTGGTTATCATTAGATTAGATAGGCGACAGTAGACGAACCAAAAGGCCCTATCCCAAAGAGACACCGGGACCTACACGCCGGCCCTCTATGAGCTATTGCCATTATGTTAGTAGGATGTAGAGGAAGGGAGAAACGAGAGGAGAAAAATGGAAGACGAAAGAGAAAAAAGGAGAAATAAAAAAAGAAGGGGGAGAAGAATCTACGCCAAAGCGATGGTCATGAATGCCCGCAAGCAGGATCGATGGCCGCTGATATGCGGAGCTTAGTTATATAGATGGAGCGGAAGTGAGAAGANTGTTTTGGACCATGCTTGGAAGGGATTGAGGAGGCCTCAATGCGACACGAAGAAATAAAGGGACAGTGTCTCACAAAACTCATCATCATTATGCGTACCTCGCGCAGCCAAGTCTTGATGTGCGACAGCGTTGGTGTCGTTAGCGGCAAGGTGTGTTTTATCAACATCAACAGATACGTGGTGAGGCACAATCGCTGGTGTAAACACTGACCAAGGACAGGCATTTTACATTTGCTTTAAAAGATGTTTCTATGCAAGTAACTTAAATGATGCCGTGAGATACGTTTCTCGGATCACTGTGGAAACATACAAAGAAGGGTACTGCGTATGTCAGGAATAGGGTTCCAATTTTGAGCCACGATGTCGGTGTTTATGGAGTGAAACAAGTCGTTTAGTTCATACAACACGTGATGCTTAGCATGTAATACTTACTCTACTAAACCACAATACGTTTACTGTTTTTGTTTTTTACCATATCATACTTATAATTATATTTTAAACTCACCGCCCACTACTACAGTTTAGGAAAAGTGCTACCCAGTGAACATGGTGTGGTGAGAAGCTTTTCTTTCTGATTATTGATTTTACTCGTATTTTGTAGTCCTATTGTATGATACATATTACATTATTATTGAAGTGGAAGTGAACGTCTCAAAGACAGAAGTGCATGCACGAATTACCAGATTAAACTCGTAAGTTCACCGTCGCAGGAAGCGGGAGAAATCCACTTTTGTGACAATCTTAGATATTTCTTAGAGAATATTGTCATGTTGCCAATGACACGCTTGCAAATTGAGGGTCTTGCGTGGGCAAGCTGTACAGTATTTGAAATCCAACGGTGTCACTAGTGTAAGTGTAAGCAGCGACTCTGATGGACTATGCAGGCAGCCATTTATTAAATTTATACTGCTATAAAATCCACTATAGATATAAAAACTATAAAATCTCCCTATTAAAGACCATGAAAAGTTACGATATACTGATGAGACACTTTTCTATGCAGTCTGGCAAATGAGATATGTATTTTTCACTGTGGGTAACTCTGTGCCATTCATTTTTCGGTATAGGGCGACTAACTGCAGCTTTTCTCTGGAAAACGAATATATTTTTAACTAGCGCCATTTACAGTAACGCCGTAACTGATGCAGCAAATTGTGTAGGTTGTACGATTTGTACTACAGACGATTTAGTAGTTATTCTTCAATGCTTAAAGCGAAGACTATTAGCATTATGAAATATTGAAAAGGAAAAATATTGAAACTATTGGCTATCATTGCTGAAAATATCGCCAGTGACAAAGGTCATTTTCACACTATGGTCTTATTGAAATACTCTCCCGATCGGGTTAAAAAAAATCGGTTTGAAACAAGAAGTGAACACAGACATTTCTCCCCAGTTAAAAATACGCAAATTGTAGGAGTTAACGATCTGTTTTCATCAAAAAGTAAATAAATAACATTACAATATAAGAGCATCAAAGACTCTCAATTTTCAATTGGAACTCCTACAGCACGAGGGTATTTTCAAGGGGTCTTAAAAAGATCAAAATTTTCTGAATCACAGAGCACACAAACATTGAAGAGCCACTTGCACAAAAGGGAGATTTCGGTTCCCGCAATTGAGGCTGATTGCTCAATGCCGGAGACGTATTTTTATATGTCCTCCCATTACATTTTCATTTGACTTAATTCTTATGCATTCAATAATGACTGGCAAACCAGTTCATACTTTTATACGGAACAAATTCGCAAAATATTGAGGCTTGAAGTGTAATAACGTAAAATAACTGTACAGGACATCCTGTGCAGTAGAGTAAAATTATTTCGCAATAGTTTGTAAAATAAGTAGTCTTATGTTGTAGAAGAGAAGGTTTTCAAATTCGTGGTATGCTCGATTTGTTATGAAATGCCAACTAAACAGCCGATGGGGCTGTTATTGAAATTGATTTGATGTACGGGCTAAACGAAAAATTCAGAACAGACAACAGAGCTGGAGGGTGAATTGGAGCAGTTGGCAGCCATGAAGTGATGAAGCACTAGCAGCAATGAAGTGATGAAGTGCTGGCAGCCATGAAGTGATCTAGCATTGGAAGCAGTGAAGTGATATAGCGTTGGCGGCCGCGAAGTAATCTGAATGGGAAAGTACGGCCGCCATGAAGTGATGTAGCATTGACAGCTGTGCAGTGAACTAGCATTGGCACCCGTGAAATGATGTAGCACTGGTAGTCCTAAAATGATCTAGCATTGCCAACTGTGAAGTGATATAGCATTGACAGCTGTGAATGATATAGCATTGGCAGCCGTAAAGTGATGTAACATAGGCAGCTGTAAAGTGATATAGCATTGGCATTCGTAAAGTGATCTAGCATTGGCAGCTGTGAAGTGATACAGGTAATATTGGCAGCCATGAAGTGATTTAATGTAGGCCACCATGAAGTAATTTAACTCCGGCAACCATGAAGTGATGTAAAATATTCATCCATTTAATCCCGTAATGTAGGCAACCAAGAAGTGATGCAAATTAGTCGTCCACTACATTATGTAATGAAGCCAATCATGAAGTGATTAAACATAGTAATCTACTAAATCTAAAGTTGGCGTTTGAGCTCATAATCGTTCAGTTTCCTCACGAGAAATGCAAAAAATCGGTCTTACGCAACGTGCTTGGTGGGATATTAGTTCGGTAGAGTTGACACGTCGCTGCTCTAATTGCTATGTCCTCCCCCTTCTACATAGAATACTGCTCCTTACTCTTGGGTTCTGCTGCTGCTTGTGATCTGAGTTTGCTGGACAGAGTGGTTCGTCGATGTGCGTTGATGTTGGATGGTGTTGTGCCTTGTGACCTGGCGCATCGTTGCAGAGATGGTGGGGTCTGCTCTCTCTATAAAACACATAATTGCCCTGGTCATCCACTGGCGGTTTTTCTTCCGGAGCCATTTGTTCAGGCCCGGTATCCTCGACGTACTTAATGCTCTTCACAAGTTTATCCTGGAACCAATGCGATGCCGTACAAGCAAGTATTTTCGTGTTTTTTCCATCATGTGTAACTGTTTGGAACAGTCATGATGGCTTTCCTTTTGTTGGTGTGGGTATTGACTGCTTTAAGTACTCTGTACTCTATGATCTCTAATTTTTTCTTTCTTTTTTCTCTGGCTGGGCTGGTTGCGCGGGGGTTGATAACCTCATAGAGTTTCTTCCGTTCTCACGTCGCTTGTCTGGTGTAGCGTAATAATAATGATAATAATAAATCATGTAATGCAGACAATCATGAAGAGATGTGCCAGTAACATTTACAGCATGGAGTGATGTAACGTAGACAGCCGTGACGTGATGTAGTGTAGGGAAAAACCTCGATGTCATTCAACTTAGGCAGCCATGGAATGATTCAACGTAGGCAACAATGAAGTGATTTAGCTTAGGCAACAGTGAAGTAATGTTTTGTAGGCAACCACAAAGTGCATTCCTAGGAAGTAATGTGAAATGACATGCTACATGCACCTGTAGATGGTTCCAGTAATGAAGGATTGTATCAGCACCAAAATGTCATTTTTATGTTTTTTTACGGCTGTCCTGGTATTTCTATTTCATGATTAATTATGTATCTTTAGTTGATGGCTACCAATGTGGTCTTACTCTATAGTATTACTGTGGTTTTAATTACGTTTCAGTATTACTGGGGATTCTTAACGTCCATATTCTTTTGGCTATTGGGATGTGCTCTACCAATAGCTCTGAATACATCAAGTTCTGGGGTTATTGCTTCATAATTGTCGTTGGAGAAAAACCCAATTATATGTTATACTAACGTGCATTACATGTAGCATTCAAGAGCCATTTTTATGCAAAATTCTAATATTCCTAGAAATAATAGTGAATTTTTAATATTCCATTGTGTCCGAAAGTATGATATTAATCGCCTACTGAAGATATATGATAGCCAATTTAGATTACCTGCTCTGCAACACATTCTCTACGTTACGACGAAGAAATTAATCTTTGTTTGAGGTCTCTGTGACTATTAGAATTCATTTTATTAACACGTAGATCGGCCTCCAGGCCCAGTTGCGAAAGGCCCGATTTCAGTGGGCACTCAAAGTATGGTGTGGTCTATGTCTGAATTAATGACAAAAATATTGCTTTATGCATCGAGGTATAGACTTAAATCAGACCTTCACAATGTATTGGCACAATTGTACAAAAAATAGATATCTTACAAAGGAGACAGATTGACAAGCTCCGTCGCACAATTTTTTATGAATGCATGCTTTTGTGGTGCGCATTTTAACCCACGAGTGTCGTGTCAGAAAAGTTCAGTGCTCCACTTTCACTTTGCTGAGTTCACTGCAAGGAAGCAATCACTATGCATGGACCTCCCTGACAGTGTCGTGTAAGCTTGATTCGAAGTTTGCATTGTCTCGCGCAAACATGTCAGCCAAAATTTGACCATCGCTACCTCGGTCACTTAACGAGCCACGGCACTCGTTAGGGCCATTTTAATGTAGCACGATGGCCCTAAGCAGCGTCTAGAGCTTGTTCTCTGTGCCAGTGCCATTGCTCTATTTTGACTTGCGTTGAAAATACTCGAGAGATGTTCAAGTTTTGCTTCCCAATGCTTTTGCTTTCTGCGTTCTGATGGTTAATAAATCAGGAACTGGCCTACTGTATATAAGGTATTGTGAAAGGCGGACCTGCTGTCCGCAAGTTCAAGATCGAGAAAAGAAAAGCAGGCTTTTAGGATTTTTTCCTCTGTGGGTGGGAGAATTAGGATTCAAACTGTAATTTTGGCAAGGATAATATTGAAAAAAAAGAAAATTGAGGTTCAAGGTGTTAGACGAAGTTGAACCGGAAACAAAGCATAGTGCTCAGCCGTTTCGCAAACAAGAGAATTCTTCGGACATGATATTTCAATGCTATAATTGGGAAGAAGTTCCCCAATTAATTTTAACTAAAGAATATATTTTCCTATCACGCTTTTGAACACCTGCGATAAGTACACGTGTTTATCAATGCATGTCGCAGATACTGTCGTAGCAACACCAGATGAGTTTGCTGCATACTGCAGTACGCTAATTTACTGCTTTGATACCAGGAACAAAAGAATTAGTGGTAAAGTGGTGATGACCTAATGTGAAACACACTCTATATAGCTGCAGCCGTCTCGCTTCCAATACTGAAGGTATGTTAGTCAAAACAATGAGGGTGGAAGACGGAGAATTGAATAATTTATAATAAAAATGAACAGCGCCATAGTTACTTAACTCACTCCCAATTCGCTTGTGGCTAATTAATAAAACTGCATAATGAGGCCTTTATAGAACATATACCTACGGCCTCCCAAAATCCTTCATTGCATGGTTGATCAAATAAGACACATACCTAATAGTCTTATTCTTGCGGGGATGACAAAGATAAGGTCAAGTAGCGAAAGGTTTTAGTCATAAATATTTGTAAAAAAAGAGAAAATTTGAAGATAAAAACCTTCCTAGACTTATGCGGTCGCCAACACCAAACTGGCCAAGTCATGGCGATCAACAGCAAGGACCTCTCTTATTAAATTAAATGCACCACAATGAACAATAAAATGTAGTTCTCTGCGCTAAGGGTCAGGTGCCTATGCAGTAAAGAAATTAGAGAACAAAAACTTGGTTCTGTACGCACGACAAGCCTGGCCTTCCATGCATGCTCAAGTCCATCAGGTCGAGGCGCTGTATTGGGAGAGTAAAGTCCTGATTTAAGCAGCCAGAAAGCTCGGCTGCGCTTGGCAGGCTGGTTGCTATCAGGTCTGAGGTTGGGTGTGGTCACTGTCATTCCAGGGCCCCTGTATTTTATGTTAATTACTGATCGTAGGAGTCGCACAGGCCCTGACAATGAGAACAGAGTGCACACCCACCCACCTAAGGGGCAAGTCTGGCTTTAAACTTTGCAACCATTCTGGCTAATATATGAAGGCAACGCCTGTGCAGCGCTATAGAATTAGAATAAAGTATATCAGCTAGAAGCAGCTTTTTCGAAATAGCTAAGCAGATTACCTTCTTTACCTTAGTTGATCAGAAAAAGACAGACATTAGTAATACCAGTGAGGCAATGAGCTGGAAAAACGTACTAGTAGAATGCGAGAGTTTTTCATAATCGCAAAACTTTATGATTTCGCGCGAAGAATTTCGTCATTTTAGATGTTTTGTTCATGAAATTCTTTGTGGCAGCGAAAATGCGGAGTGACGATATTCTGTCCAATTTCGGATACTGATTACCTACAGCATATGGAACCCTCACTATTCGACGGTGTCATCCATTATGAACTATGTCACACTTTTACTATTCACTTTATGTACAATCTCAAACTGCCTCAACTTGAACTAAGTTCTCGATGCGAACGATAACTTTAAATATTTGGAGTTTGCTGCATGATAGCCAAACGACAGACGCATTACAAGGCGTTGTATTTCACATGAAAAGTTTCTCAGGAAGAAGGACTCAAAACGTGCGGCGCTCTGCTCAGCGCCATCACAGCGACGCCAGAAGATGCAAGGACGAACCGTGACTAAATCGAACAAAAACTACAGATCTTCTGTCCACGGAGGAGGTGTTGTTTTTCTAGCGAGAGCCATTAAAATATGGTAGGTAGCTAAAAATCATTGGATGTATCCTGCGGCGGATCTTCAGGGTGATCTTTTAATGACGAGCGCCGGACACTAATCGTCGCCTTGTCACGTAGCGCGTGCAGGAGCACGTCATGTGGCCAGGGATGGGACTTCTTGCGGCGGCTGGTAGAGCATATGCTTGCTGTAGGGCCGGTGAAAAACGTGCGTGGCGAGAAGTTTATACAGCGTCAGTCTGGAGAGTACGAGTTCGGCTAATGACTAGGATACGCCTCCTCATTGCCGTCTGATACGCGGTTCCTGCAAGTACTGCTCCTCCGCTTCAGTGGTCATGATAACACATCAACGTAGCTACTATTTAAACAAATATATAGAAGAAAATGCCAAACTTTCGGTTTCGCCCCTGCAAATGTCATCTTAGTTTATAGGTATAACAGGATGATAAATTAATTTTTTCGTTTGGAGATACTAAGAGGATATTCGACGGTAGAACGTTTCTGGATGACCATATAGCAAAGGCTGCACGGCATTCGATAAATACAGGTAAGAATATTCTACTCCCAATATGCATCTTTCTATAATCTTTCCGCAATATTCGTGATGTATAGAGCAATTTTTTCACAAGTTTTTGCAGGCAGTAAACGATCCCGTCTTTCCAGCAGGTCCTTTTCTAACACTTATAAAAAAGAAAATTTCACTGGAACATTTTCTCTTCATTAACTTTACCTCCAAAATTACAGTTGTGAACGTTGGTTTCTCTGCTTTGGTATCGATTTCCTTTGAGACGAATACCTTAAACTCAATGCGATGTACTAAAATAATCGCTCATATCTGAAACTGCAGTTAGGTTAAGGATAATACCATTAGATCTTCTCAGTGAAACTATCCCACTCATTGACCCTTTAAATCACGATTGTAAAGGTTTCACATGGGTCAATTTACGAGATAATGTCTAATGTAAATATGATTATAAACTTATTAGGTTACGCATGAAACCAAAAAGGAATTACATGTATACAAAAGTACTCAACGCTCACGCCTCCTGAATTTTTTATTTCAGGATTCTGCACAGGTAACTAGGCATCATCAGAGAAACACTTGCTGAAATCTTCAGAGCTCACCCACGAAGAACTGACAGTTTTAAAACACTGTAATTGATATATTCTTGACATCACTGTGCCTCTCCATGTCCCAGGGATGGTCACAACCATCCCAGTAATTACTGTGTTTTTCTTTTAAATTGGCTTCTTTTATCAATTCTTAGCTCTGAAACAGCGTCCAAATTCCTCTTGTCCTGCAATAAGAGCAAGAGATAAATCTTACCTGAATGTTGGCGCATTGACCAGGCACTTTAATTAACTTTTCAATTAAGCTACGACGGATCCGGTCGCCTCCGGCATTATTGGCGATTACGCGTCCTTCGGTATCCTTTCAGTTACCAGATCGTAACGAGAACCATCTTGAGTAAAGTGAAACTAGACGCATCCTGTGTTTACAAATTTGAAATAAAACAAAGAATACGGACTGCAGAAGGTATGTATAGCAAATGACTGTAAGAATTTGGTAGCTAGCTGAGGGTCTTCGGTCTCATTCTCCTGGAACCCGCAGTCGATCCGACTACAATAATTTGCGTACAGAAATTTGCAAACGTAACACACGAGCTTTGTTTCCAGTACGGTAATGAGTCTCTGATCGCAGGTCATTTAGCAACAGTCAGAAAGAAATTGACTGTATGGTATGTTTGGAGAATGGAGAATATCTTGCAAATATTACAAAAAATTATATTCTGTAGTTCTTATAAAGCTTGGTTGCAAGTGAGCTTTTACTCGTTTTCGATTAGCCAGCAGTGGTAACAAGCTACTCACTGAGCCACAGTCTCTTATCTCGTCGAAAATCATCAACGAATTTTGAGTGTTATTTCCGGTTTTATACAACTAAGTAAACTGCGAGTCAGTTTAGCATGCAAAGCAGCACGACTGTTCCCCACGTTAAATAACATGCGATAAAAGATCTCATATTAGCGAGCAGCAAAGCATTACTGGGTTCAGTTCAATTCCCAACTGAGTAGAGTAACTTACCTATACCGTACGTATGATACACCAGTGCATCGGGAGTTTTGTGTTGAAGCGAAAACTGCTCCATCAAAGGAAGAAAGAAGCTAGAAAAATAATTGTATCTCCTGCCCCATGAAATGTCATTGCTTTGTCTGTACTTCGAGTTTGTACGTCATGAACTACGAGCAAATATAGTTTCAATGTATGGAGGATATTATAAATATTAGACTCCACGGCAATGTTAAGAGAAACTGTTAATATTTTTGTTGTTACGGTTTTAACGTTAGATGAGCAAGAGTGCATTCAGTAGAAGGAATAAGCATTCCACTTTTTCCATGTTATGCAACCTGGTCTAATTTTTCCTTGTCGAACTCCATAATTACGAACAATAATTACAAAATCTCTAACCTGGTTTGCTTTTCACCAATCTATTTTGTCCAGAGCGTAAGACGAAACATAGAAAAATATAAAGATGTAAATACACCGTACAGGACGGTGTTTATTATATTGCTTTGATATATTTGTCTACTAATACTTTTGGTGCCTCCTTTCAAGCTAAAAACATGAGCTTAAATTCAGGTTAAATTTCTTTAGAACGCGAGCAGATTGTAAAAGCTGAACTTCAGGTATACAGTAGAAATATCTAAATAATCAACTCATACGGTAGAGCAGATCCTACCTACGCCTTAGACACGGTGGTATGTATTGGTGAAAGTTTCTCTGCACCGTATTCTCAAATCAAGAAGAAAAAGCCCTTGTATAACACAAATTTCATACAGTCATATCTGACAGCCGGGTAAACTATAATCACCTATAACTTAGAAATTTGCGATTTGGGTAATGAAAACGCTACAACTTTTCTTACAAAGAGTAAAGGCTTTGCTTTTGAACGGAAAAAAATACTATGGTAGTAGAACTATCGCTAGCCATTGATGATACTTCGGACGAGGTCTAGGTGGCGTTATGCACGCCACCCATCTTGTGCAGAGGTGATGCTACAGTCCGTGACTAGCGAGATGGCTAACAGCGAGTTGTCCCCACAGTTCACGCAGCCGCTTATAACAGGTTTATCTGGCACTTTCATGAGGTATGCGTCCAGTAAGTTTTTAAATTTTGCAGTCTCTGTACCGGTGACATTTTGAATGTGACGTGGCATTTTGTTGAATAATCTCGCCCCCCCCCCTCCGGACCTCGAAATTGTTAGAATACTTTGTGGCTATCGCATCACCACCAGATTTGATCGGAATTTGTACTTCACTAGTGCGACCAATACAGTTTGAGTGTCTTCCCTGGATTCGCCCATTGACGTTGACAGTAAATCCTTATAGAATTTTCCTAACATATATGATCATAAAGCGCTCGAATCTCCTTTGAATTGAGTACATTTGAAATTAAACAGGCCTTTCGTGAAATTTTAAATCTTTCAAGCCCCAGATTTAGGCAGTGAACAATCTCTGGATAGCCTCGAGGCTCTCTAAGTCTTTCCGTTTGCTTGGCATCCAAAGAGGTGAACAGTATTCAATCCTCGGCAGTATCAGGTGTTTCAATAAGGTGAGCATTGTGTCTGCCTCACGTGAAGAGAAAGTTCGAAGCACCCATCCGCTCCACTTCTTGCCTATGGTAACAACTCGAGCCACGTGAACTTCAAAAGTGGCATTATCTTATATTCTCATCCCAAGATCCCTTAAAATTTGCTTTCTCTCGATTTCGCTCCCATCTCTCGTCGTGTAGGACGTAGATTCAGTAAGGGAGAATCATTTTCGTTACCGTCAAAGTTCAAATTTTGATTCGTTCAAGGTCATGTTGTTAACCGATGTCCAGTGAAAGATGTTGGTTAGATCTAGATGCACAATTCGTATGTCTGCCTTCGATTGCACCGCTGCTAATATCCGTCTGCCATCAGCGAACGATGAGGGAACGGCAAACTTGTGTGGGTGCCCCATTTCATTTATCAGGATGAGGAAGAGTATTGGACCAAGCACGGTGCCTTGTGGAGCTCCACTGAATACCGGCTGTCGTTTGGACACTTTATTATTTATGATTAGGCTTTGGGTCCGGCTTGTCAGGAAAACTTCGATCCATCTAAGATATTTTCCACGGATACCCATGTTGAAGAGTTTGAGTATTAGTATTCCATGGTCTACTTTATCGAATGCTTTGGCAAAATCTAAATATATTACATCCACACTTTTGCCTTGGCTTGGCAGAGCATGTCGAAAATAGAATCATAGTGCTCAAGCAGCTGCAAAGTGGTTGACGATTATGGCGATAGCCATGTTGATTTGATGTAAGCAGGTTATTGCTTTCTAAATGATGTATTAAGTGTTTCCTAATACCCTTTCAAACGCCTTAGGGAGACAGGTCTATAGTTGGCTGGATCCATGCTATTTTCAGCTTTAGGAATAGGTGAAATAATCGTGTGCTTGTATTTATCCATTGATTTTTGACACATAAGGTATAGGGGGTATGAGATGCTTAGCTTGTACATCTTAAGGATTTTTGCAGGCATATCATCTGGTCTCGCTGCACTGTTTCCGCTAAGTTCATCAATGGCTAGTTCAATACTTAGTCTTGTGAACTCGAAGTCCGTTAGGTAGTTTATTGTTGAATCAATTCTTGGGATTTCCGGATATTGAATTTCCTCACTAAAGACTTTTTGATATTGACGGCTTAGTATTTCACTCATTTCCTGGTCATCATCAATAGATCCTGTATCATTCACTAGTGGCCCGATTTTCGATTTTATCGAGGAATGATATGATGCATAGGCAAAAAATATTTGCTATTGCTTTTTATTTTTTCGATGGCTTGCTTTTCTTTTTTTTGTTTTTCTTCATCGTGTGATCTTGCAATCTGACGTCCTATCTCATCTGGCTTCCTCTTGCACTCGGATTTGCGTTGTAGTAACTTCATTGCTTGCTGGCATTTGATAAGTTTCGCTCGTTTCTTAAGTAGTCCTCTACGAAATTTGTGACGTCGACTTTTATTAAATTTTCTTTTTGCCGGGCTAAGGTACTTCATGGACTTTTCCAGTAAAGTGATTTCCAATATCTCATTGATGCTTTTGTTTTCTTTTGAGTTTTTAGAAGTACGTCCCAGTTTACTGACTGCTGGGCTGCATTTAAGCCGTCTTAATTTATCAATATATCGTGTACGTTCCAGTCCCGTAGAGTGGAGATGGAGTTTATTTGCGTATTTTTCTGCGGTGTATGGGAGTCACGTTCGCCAAGCCGAGTCGTTATTTCAACAAGCCTATGATCAGATAATGTTGTATCATGGATTTCAATATGCTTTATCAATTGTGCGATATATACGAATAAAATGTCTAAGACATTTTCATTTCTCGTAGGTGAAGAGATCATTTGGGTCAGTGAAAATTCTTCCATGATGTGCACTAGAAAGAGGGTTTGATCTTTTTCATCGCTTGTGGCCGATGATGTTCGGGATAGTACGAAGCTTCGAGTTTCATCTGACAAGTTTGAAGTTAGCTATTTTAAGAATGGGAAGTTGAAATCCCCAATTATATGCAATTGATACTTACTCTGAACTTTTTTGCAATGTTTGTTGATTACTTGCAACATTCCAGCAGTGCGAGAGTTTAATGGAGTAAGGGTCTTGGTAGCTGAACTCCTAATTTGAATGTGATTTAGAAGAGGGTTGGTACTTCAGTGCTATCGTATGCTGTAGTCTCTGGAAGTGGTAGCCGCTGTACGGCATCAGGCATGAATCACTGAAGGTAATTCTCGAAAATCTACTTTAAAAGAAACATTAAGGAAGATAATGTCTTAAAAATAGTCTGGATCACAGCAGGTTTTCCTTCAAAGGCTTACTTATTATCCAAAAATATGTGATTGTAGTGTCGCATCGAATTTTAAAGAGCTTCGACAAAATAAGACTCACAAGCAAGATGCACATATAATTCAGTTAATGTCTGTTTAAGAGACATCTAACGGCACTAACTATTAACGAATTCAGCGGCCGTACGTTCAAAACGCAATCTCGTCACTTACCAGTGATAAACAGTATCATTCCAAGGCGGTCTGCTGATACAAGTCACTGAGCACAGAAAAGTACAAGCAGATGCTACTGTATATACGACATTATTTCATGGTGTATACCAAAAACGTCGCCATTTCTCCTGACAAAGGTCTCCGAATGTATTTCCGTATTGGCAGAACGTACAGAAAGTCTGACTTTCGGCCACAGCCACTAAATATTTCAATTGAATTTTCTAGCGTGTCAACAGAGAAGATACAAAGCTTCTCCCTATACGTGGCGTGTCGTGGTTACATTTAATTTAATACCAATATTGAAGTAGATAAAAAGTCATATATGTAGTTCTCCACTGAGTAGAGATATTCAGTTCGTAATTAAGTGTCTTCGGTATTGGCCATTCATGTAGAGATGTACATAAGTTAGGCCGCTAATACCTTCGCAGGCGATGCGCGAAGTAACATAAGTTGTGAACAGAAGAACACGTACGGTACGCACTGGAACCGTTTCCGCAACAGATACTAACACCACCGAGTACACCGAGCGATATCTATCTCTCCAACTCTATGTTGTCACTGTCATCATTTCATACTCGTATTCGACAGCTAAAATCAGAAGTCTGTCTGCTTATCTATGTATTACAGGTAGCCTGCGATATTTGATTATAGGTTACAATGCTCGGGGCACATCAGCATGTCATCGTTTTGTTGCACTGCTACAAGATACACTTCTCAACATTCCCAAATTTGGAAGTTAAATTCGTAAAGAAACTCCCATTACATTGATTCGTAGTGATTATAACTTTAAATATCCACTATTTATTTATAAACACAATCAGCTGAGAAGGAACAAGACACTGCGATTAATATTGTTTATTGATATTAACTAGAGCAATCTGAGAGCGCATAGCTAGGTACCTCAGTGAAGCAAGGCAACGGTAACGCAAAATTCAAATTGGTTCTGAAACAATAATTTTATTTGTATCAACAAAATCCAATCATTTGTGCATTTGACTGTATTAACAGTTCATAACTTTTTGAGTTACGTTTCTAGCACACATTCTGCCGAACATTACTCAAACACATAAACAGACCAACCAATCATTACCACAGTTTAATAATTTATGTCTGTCAACATTACTAATAATTCTTGTAAATTTCATAAAGATATATTTAAAGTTTTCCAATTATTGTGCTAATAAGCATAAAATCAAATATTACGGCAAAGAAACGAAAGAACAAGCAGATCATCACAAAAAAGAAAATAATAATTTATTATTCGTAATATACCTAACAACTCGTGTAAATTTCATAAAAATCCGCCCATCACTATTTGAGTTATAGCACTGAGAAAAAAGAGGCAGACAGAAAAAAAGATAAACGGATCTTTACTAAAAGCTAATCATCTGTAACTGTTAGCATGCCTAACAATTCCTGTACATTTCGTAAAGATTCGTTCCTAACTTTTTGAGTTATCTTGAAGACAAACAGAATAACAGACAATACAAACACGACAAATATATAACCTCCCAGGCTTAGGTAATAAGAGCAGTTTAGCACAACCATAATAGGGCTTTTGAAGCTCATATTTTCTTTTAAGCTTATTGACGGCACAGCTTCCCCCTCAGAGACAGTATTTAATGATGAAGCTGTTGTTTCCCATCAACGCCTATACTCCGTAAATGTATCTCTTTCCTATAGATATCAAGTATTCAGTAAAATAAGAAAAATCCGAAAAACCATCTTACTTCATTCTACAGTAAAGACAAAATAACAATAGCGCTACATGAAGGTAAGGTATTGCAGGACTTCGTTCCTGAGCAATTAGCGTTCATAAATACGACAAAATTGCTCAGGTTTTTTCCTCCTGACGCGTCAGTCGAGAGCTGAACGCTCGTCGTCGCGTTCTCATGTCAAGCAACAGCGACGCCATTCGATATCCTTCTGCACTTGAAGCATGTTGAAAAAAAAGCTCCGTGTCAAAAGTGACGGAAAACATGAAACGCGCTGGCGAGAAAAAGCGCTTGAATGTCCGCGCTGATAGCCCGGCACCAGCTTCGTGTATGGCGGNGTAGAAAAAAAGCTCCGTGTCAAAAGTGACGGAAAACATGAAACGCGCTGGCGAGAAAAAGCGCTTGAATGTCCGCGCTGATAGCCCGGCACCAGCTTCGTGTATGGCGGGTCTGTTGGGTGCTTAGCTCTTCAACGGCCGTGTTACGTCTATAAATTGTTGCTGCAGCTCAAATTATCTTACCAAGCAAGGAAACCGAAACAATGATCGTCAAAGCGTGTAGAATTCTGAGTGAGTGTTTCATTTTCATACCCACGTACGTACGTAATTCTGTTGCATTCTGTCGTAAGTGGCGGTGAAGTGGTAATAGCAAAATGAGTTTCATGCCTGTATGCGTATTACTTCACGAGACTACAGGATTAGGAAGCTGTTGCCAACACTCTATACTGCAACTATTGGAATCAATCATATGCAGGTTCTTGAGGAATGGCGAAAGAGATACTTAGTCAGATTGGAGAAAGATAAATAAGAAGAATGGCGAAAAGTAATCAGTGAAAGGTTTCAGGTGCTAATGGTTTAAACCAAGTCAACTCTCGGAGAACAATTGGTGCGTTGGGCTTACAAGAGAATTCTATTAGGATTACACACAGAAAAATGGTTGTTTGCCATTAAGCAAAATTAGATAACTATAAACTACCTTGTCGCTTGAATTTGAGCCAATGCACATTGTCGTTTGTGATGAACAACAGATGAACAAGAGCGTTGTGATGAACAACAGTATCTTTTACGATTAACTATTATTGCTTTGTAGCTAAAATATTACGTCGTTAGTGATAAGAAACCAGGTGTTTTTTGTCGTAAAGAACATACTTTTCTGCGTGTAGCTGCGGTTTAGCGTAATAGCAAGAGATGTAGAAGACTTTCAAGGGCAGAGTTAGCATAATTAAGAATAACCCGACTACAAATGAGAGTGACAGAAAAAAGCAGTTTTGCTGCAGAGATAGGATAATGTAATTACAAGAGAGAGTGAGTATAGGGTAGTTGTTAGCAGCAGACGTGTAGGGTCGAGCTTTTGATCTTTGCCTTGAGTCTGAGCTCCTTCCGCTCGCTGCAGGTGCGGCGCTACCGCAAAATTTCACAAAATAAATGCCGGGAAGCAACTACAGACACATTCGGCTCCACTTGAGCAGGTTCTTGTTAGTAGATGAAAAACGATGCGGTTTTGAAAATGTCTTCAAGGTACCGAATGTAGCAAGAACGGAAGAGAGGGTAGACAATTCGCATAACTGACGTAGCTTTGGGAGCATCCTAGACGATTACAAGCTATAATATTCGGTTTGTGTAGATGGATAAATAATATAGAGTTGTATTAGCATAATTTATTTAATTTACAGGTCTAAGGTAGAAACTGAAGGTAACTGCAGAAATGGAACTTACTGATTTGATGCCGCAGTAGGGGTCATGCATGAGAGGAATAGTAGTACATATTATTTCAGGTAGGTAGTACATAGTAATGAGTTTAAACCGGTGACCTTTAAGTATTCATAGTTGGGGTAAACTATTTAATTAAGCAAACCTTTGGGAGTATTGGTAACATTTGAGTTGAAGAATAGTAAAATCAATCGCAGCTGCTGATGAAGACTTGGGTTTGTCCTAAGAAAAGTCTGGTGGACACACGCTATGTAGTCCTGACCCTGTATTCCCGCATGGCTTGCTGCAGCCGAGATGTTCGTAACACTCGCGTTTGTCGATGATCGCGCCTTTTGAGAAGTTAGAATTTAAAATGCACCCAAATTCACACTTTACCTGAATATAAGCAAGCAGATCAATAATTTTGAATTTGGACATTAAGTTCAGATGCACTGATAAGTTGGCCGCTCGTTAGAGTACTTCATAGGGCTGTGAGACAATACACTTCGTAGTAGTGCTTGTCATTATGTGCACTCATCGTTCAACTTCGATCACATAGTATGCGTAAGCCAAATGTGAAATATCCAAAACTTACTCGTCTTGCTGTAGTTGCAATTCAGTTACTGCGTTGATGTTCTAGCCTGGATTATGAGTAGTACTACTACTGATGGACTGCTCATCTCTTTTACTTTAAAGCAATCGTACTTATGTTTCTATTTCATAAACGAGATTTGCTGTGCTGTGGCTAAACGTAGGGTTTAAAGAATATTGAAACTCTTGCGACTCAGAGGATTGCAGTTCGACTGCTAAGTAAAAATTTATGATGTTAGCCGTAAAAAATATTTTATTTGTATTCAATGACATCTTATTCTCTCAAGGAAAGGGTGTCGCCATGGGGAATCCGATCGGTCTTTCCCTTGCGGATATTTTCTTGTGTCGCCACGAAAAGTAATGGCTCCGAGATAGCCCAGCTGAACTTAATTTATTACCGTTACCGAAAATATATTTTCTCCTTTTTAAAAAAGTTCCAACATCAAAAATTTTTTATGCTATTTAAATTCTAAGCATTCTATATATTGAATTTACATCCGAAATTGAAACAAACTGCCAGTTAAGTTTTCTGGATATTAATATCAGTAGATCTAATCACACCTTGGAAACTACTGTGTTTAGGAACAACACACTCTCAATTTTGGAACTGAGGTTCGACTTTTTCCTCCCAATTAGGTACAAAGTTTATCTCATAGCTCGCTTGATTATACGTGCGTTCCATATTTGCTCCAATAATAAGGATTTCCCTGCTCAACTTTCGTTCCTTAAAATTAATTTCTGGCAAACTCATATCCCAAAAACTTTATTGATGAAATTAATGATCTACTAAGAGACTCTTAGCCCTCTACAAAACTTGAAATACTTTGCGAAATTGCTACTACACCTTGGTAAAATAAAGTTATGCATAGTGATGAAGTACACTACTCTTTGTACCCTCATATGCCCGTCAATCTGGGCCTGAGAAGGTTCAACGTCTCTTATGCCCGCGCGCCAATTTGAAGAGGCTCCGGCATGGCCGCCCTGTCACTCACTGGTGGAGCGCCCAGCACAAGACTGTGGCCGTAGGGCATGACTACAACATTTGCAAAGCTTCACATGGCCAGCTCCCACGAGACACCTAAGACAAAAATTGAGCCAAGATTATATGATAGCATCAGTGATGTCTCATGCATGCAGCAGCAGCGGATGCTGAAACTCATGCCAGCGACGGGTTGAAGATTTTGTGGGTTCCTTGCTGGACTGATGCAGAAGACAAAGTAAGATAGTAGACAACAGAAAAGTTTGAGAGTGTGCAAGTTTTCACTTTCTTAGCTGGCTAAAAAATTGTCAACGAAAGAATGTAATAGAATTCTACATTCTGTGGTGCCTCTTTCTTTCAGGAGGCCAATGGTACGATAGATTTTCGCTTGTGACTTTTCTAACAAAATAATTTGGACTGTGGCAGCTGTCCAACATTAGGGCTGCTATGAGAACTGTACTCCGTATAAAAGAAGCAAAGGAAAGGGAGCAAGAAGAGAGGAAAGGAAAAGTGCAGCGATGAGGAAGAAAGATGCATCAGCACGTCAACAGTTCCAGTGTATATGTGTGATACATTGAGACAGGGATGATTAACATTACATAGTTCACCAGGGGTCTGTCTGATAGATGTCTTCTCTTCCTTCCTCTTCCTCTCTTTTGTTTTTCTTTTTTGTGGTGCGTCATTCTCATGGTAATCTTATGATTTATCGTTTTTTTTACCTGTGGTTTCGAAATGTCAAGGCTACCACCGATTATAAAGTAAATATTTTACTCTATAGTCTGACTATTTTATAAAGTGAGTTCGGTCATGGTCAAATTCCTCTATAGCGTTGCCATTTATTTCTATGGGTGTTTCTGAGATTTTGTTCGGCCCATAACGTAGCCCCACCCACTACCTTTATATAGAGAAATCTTAGAGATACCCATAGAATTGGCTCCGCTATAGAGGAGTTTGACCACGACCGAATTGCCTTGATAAATGGTCAGACTATAAACACTTATTTCTTAAAATAAACTGTTAAATTTACAAATTGAGGATATGATTAGAACAAAATCATTGCCTGCGTTTCAGCAGACTAAGAAGGCCAAAAGATGATTTCTAAAAAAGTACGTTGGTTTTCGTTTTCAGTGAGGTTCTCTTATTGGCTATGAGTTGTCAAAACACGAGCCCTCATTCGCACTCAAATTGCAGAAGAGAACCAAGAATGAAGAAAATTTTCTCAGCAGATACCATTAGCTGAGGGCCGAATAGCTAGAACGGCCTACTGACCTTCTTGGCACCGGACCATCAAGCGTGTACCGCAGGGGAGTGTGTAGCGAGTGGCGGCCCCCCAGGCATGACCGAGGGCTGTGCGATGTGCGAGACGCCATATAAAATACGGATTGTCAAGCCAGACGTTGTGTCCAACGCCTGCCATCACTCAGTGTGGAGAGTTAACTCATCGGCTGCTTCTATTTCTTTTAAAAAGGCGACTTATGACGGGGCTAACGGACGGAGGAACTTGAGTCATTTGCCGCAGCTAGACGACTTGCAGGCAACAATCTGTTTTGGTGTCAAGCGTTATTAACGAGGAGAGAAATTATTTAAGGCATTGACTGCATCACGAACTATCTTCCATAAAATATTCAGGAATTTTCTGAAGATGAGTAAAGGTATTTCTTTAATTGCTTCTATCATTCGGACGTTGTTCATTGCGTCTAAAATAGTTCAGGGAAATACTTGGAGGAAAACTCACACTTCATAAATAAAAAAGGGAAAAAAGAAACATTTATTTCTCAGCTGATACTGAGGTTTTCATCACTTATTGCTAGCACGATAATGTATCTTACTCTCTACTTTTGATATACAAATAAAAGATCTGGCATGAGGTTTAGATGCTTAGTATACCCTTCATTGGTAACACCATATCATCTAAGCCGCAGAACACAGTTAATACACCCAGCTCATGTGCGATGAAAGAAACGACACCAGTTATGTTTTTCAGGAGAGATAGATTTAGTAGTGGAAAAGCAGCTATAGAAAATTATAGTAGTGTTATTTTCTCAAGGACAGAGTCGTTAGAGAAGAAGAAAGTTTATGTATTTGGGACATTTTTAAAAAAGTCGTTAAAAATGAGTCGTGAGGGTAATTTTGGGAAAGAACTCGTCACTTTACTATGAAGTTCAATAAAAAATTATGTAAATAAACACAGAAATTTTAGTGTTCTCAAAATCCCAAGATGTAATGTGTGCGAGAAGAAGGTTGAGAAAAAAGTGGCTTACTGAACACCGAAAAAATTCCTGTTTTATTTCGAGATTTAGGCTATGCTAATATGCTATTATCACAATTTAGTCTTAATTGTAATTTAAATGTGACACAAAAAAATATGAATGTCTGAAGCGAGGATCAAACGTGCGAAGAAACTTTAATTTACATGTGTGTAAAATGCTACAGGTGATATTCAATATTGATAAAGATATAATTACCTCCGCCAAGGAAGTTATGTTTTCGTCGTGTTTGTCTGTCTGTCTCTTTGTTTGTCTGTCACTAAGATAACTCAAAAAGTTCTGAACCGATTTGGATAAAAATTACAGGGATTGTTAGGTATGTTAGGAGGAACAGATGATTAACTTTTGGTGAAGATATGTCCATCCGTTTGTTTGTTTGTTTGTTTGTCTGCATCATTTTTCTCAATGAAATAACTCCAAAGTTATGGATGGATTTCTAAGAAATTAACATGAGTTGTTAGGTATATAACAAAGAGTAAATGACCAAATTTTGGTAATAATCCGTTTGTTCGTTCGTTTGTCACTGTTTTTAGTTTAATGCTTGTCAGCACAATAACTCAGAAAATAAGGAATGGATATTTATGAAGTTTATAGCGGTTGTTAGTAATGTTAAAATACATAAATGATTAAATATGGTGCAGATCGGTTTGCTCGTTTGTATGTTTGACTCATGTTTGTCTTTACGTTTGTTAGCAGTATAACTCAAAAAGTTATGAACGGATCTTCAAGAAAGCTGCACAAGCTGTTATTATTATCAAAAGGCACAAATTTTGGAATTTATACAAAGAAAATCATGGTTTCAGAGCCAATTTGAATTTTTTGCTACCGTTGCCTCGCTTGGCGGAGCTATGCGTTCTCAGAGTGCTCTAGTTATCTCCGCCAAGGAGGTTATGTTTTCGTCGTGTTTGTCTCTCTGTCTGTCACCCGGATAACTCAAAAAGTAATGAACCGATTTGGATGAAATTTACAGGGATTGTTTGGTATGTTAGAAGGAACAGATGATTAAGTTTTGGTGAATATATGTCCATCCGTTTGTTTGTTTGTCTGCGTCATTTTTCTCGATGCCAAAACTCAAAAAGTTATGAATGGATTTTGATGAAATTAACATGAGTTGTTAGGTATATAACAAAGAGTAGATTATTAAATTTTGGTAATGGTCCGTTCGTTCGTTCGTTCGTTCGTTCGTTTGTCACTGATTTTAATTTTATGCTTGTTAACACAATGGCTCAAAAAATAATGAATGGATCTTTATGAAATTTATAGGAGTTGTTAGTAATGGTAAAAGACATAAATAATCAAATTTTGATGCAGATCGGTTGGTTCGTTTGTATGTTTGACTCATATTTGTCATAACGTTTGTTAACAGTAAAACTCAAAAAGTTAAGAACGGATCTTCAAAAAAATTGAACAAGCTGTTATTAATATAAAAAGGCACAAATGATTAGATTTTGGAGTTTACGCAAAAGAACTTATGGTTTCAGAGCCAATTTGAATTTTTGCTACCGTTGGCTTACTTGGCGGAGGTATGCGCTCTCAGAGTGCTCTAGTTTACAATGCAAAAGTTGAAATGAATTTCCCAAGTCACTCAGCTCTAGATCCTCGGATGAACAACGTATGTAAACTAACACATTTTTATGCGTTCAATACACACGTCTGAGCGCGCCGCTCTTACGGTTGGAAGAGTAACACCGAATAATAGACATGCGAGCGTGGGCTATAATTTGCACATACTTACAGTATTAATAGTGTGCGTTAACGAAAGACCTATAAGCTTTTCATTGAGATCACAGAATAGATATAATTCTTTATTATTTTAAAGTAACGCTTGATCCCTATATCAAAACTTCTTCAACAGTTGCTTCATTTGATACATGCATTGTCGTGCACTCAGCATATTCACAAAGTCCGTATGTTCAGAAAGCCTTTTAAACCAGCAAGAAGATTATTAAATGAAAGGCATAAGGTAATTACAAAAGTGTCTCATATCTCCGCACATTTTTCTAATACAAACTCTCACACAAATTATTTAATCCAACGATAGAAAATTGAACGTTCCCTGAGTTCGTGTTCAACAGATCTAGTTCAGTTTTTCTCTAAACGAGCTGTTGTTGCTATTGTGTCGCATGATCCCAATATATTCCTTCACGCCTTTTCGCAAAGGCAGTCATTTCTTTTACTAAGTGTCTTTGAGCACTATATAAGCACAACCAAGCACAACAGACGCATTTTTTTCTTACTAGTGCTGACGTGTATAACTGAACCAGTGGTATCTCCAGTGCGCACTATTTGAATGCTTGGTAAGGCATACACAACTCCATCTTTCTCAAAGGTAGCGAGTGTTGATCAAAACAGACACAACACCCTCCTCCTCACTGCTCACGAGACGACGTGAAAACGAACTTCTCCGGCAAACTCTCTACCGATGCGACGTTGAAGAGAAAGATAGTCTGCTGTTGTTTGTTAGCCTCTGAGGGTCCGAAGTCCAGAATGTGAGCAATTGGTTCGCGGCACTAATATACATCGCTTGGCCTCTCATCTTCAGCTACTAACACCATGAACGCCTCCCACACTGGAGGGATAGCGCAAGGGTACTTTAGTGTAGCTCCTCCAAACAGGAGACAAGAGCAACCATAACAACATCGAGCTACCTTCAAGGGATCACTTCTTCACGTGATGATGCATGCATCTTCTGAAGGGCCTCGGCGGATGTAAGGTACAGCATAATACTTCATTCAGATTTCTATAGGCAAAACTGGAGGACTGGGATGGTGGTCTACTACTACTATTGCCGCTGCTGAGGAAGTAGCGTGGGCGAGGGAGGTTCGAAGAGTTTCATTATCATATGTTAAGGAACAATATGCATGCCTGTAGGCCATTCTATTAGGAATAAAGTCAAAGCTTGAAAAGTTTTTAAAAAGTGAAGAAATGAGGGAATAAAGGATTAATCTTAAATATTTGAAAGACCTATTTCAAATTTTTACCCTTTATTCCATTGGTACAGAATGCTCTATATTCGAGTAGTTCTGCTTAAGTATAACCTAGTATGATCCCCCTCCCCCCCCCAAAAAAAGCTTACAGTTTTTCTAATGTTCTGTCAACAATTGACGAAAGGAAACTGTATCGTCAATTCAACTTCACAATCTCACTGGCAAACTCACGTGCACTGGTTCGTGCTGTAGACAAATACAAGCTAATCCTCAGAGCAGTGCACGGATGAAATCTACCGCAGATTGTCAGAGCTGTGGCATCAGGGACGGAACATTCATTTGATAAATGTGCCTCAGATACGACCGGCCGCCATTGCCATTGCTTGTTAGAGTGTGAACAACAGAAATGCGATGCCGCATGCCAAGCGTCGTAAGATTATCTGCCTTATGAGGAGGTAATCTTGGGTACCAGAGCCCGCAAGCACAGCACTCTAACTTGCTGCCGCTAAGCCACTTGGGTTTCCCGGCAATACGTAACATCAATCAAGGTTCTTTCTATGCTGTCAATACGTCTATTTTGTACTGTGCCCCTAATATGTCATCACTTTCGCCACAAAGAGGGTCATTAAACATCAGAATGAAACGAGGTCATTGTTTCATATACCGGACAGGTGACACTGACAGTTAAAAAGTTCTGGTAGTTCAGTTCAGTTTGATTTTAACTTTGATTCGTGAAGGTAAAATTGATTTCCATATTAAGTAAGAAATATGATTTTCTTACTAAAATATTGCTGTGACATAGCAATTAATTAAGGGCTAAGGAGAGAACAAGCAGCATGAGCTGCGCCGGAAGTATGCATGAGGTATATTTATGAAGAGAAAAGGCATATTTCTCGATTTGTCGAAAAGCAACTGATATCGAAAAAATAACTCATCGATTGATTCTTATCATCGGTTTACCCGCTAGTGTTAATCTTTAGTTCTGCCCATATTTGAAAATATTCGAATGTTTAATCGAGTCCTAGTAAAAACAGCTTTTCCTTACATTAAATAATTTACAATAATACTAGCCGTGAATAGAGTCCGTTTGCCCAGCAAATGTCGCTCGTAAATTATGAGAAGCGTATTTGCATTTGAATCGCATTAGAACAAACACTGAGCTTTTTACTGCTGAAAAATGATCTGTTGCCGACTTCTGGCCTATATAAATATATGAGCAAGCAACATGTTTACCGACTCCTGTTGGGCAAACTACTAATGCATCATCCAAGTGTGAGCTGGAGCAGAGTGGGTGTAGATTGCGACAGTGAAACGCTGCAGGCGAAATGTTCAGTTAAAAAATGTGAATTTATTGCATGGCGAAACAACGTATAAATGTCATCGATTGACAGCAAAATTCAGTTAGGCGTTTTCAGTGACCTGATTGCGCTTCCTACGGCTGGAAATTCTATTTTGTGGAGCATCATAAAGTTTTTGGACAGTTCAAGGGCAACTAAATCAAGGTTGAGGCCTGAAGTATAATTTAACTATCGAAAATTACGCTCATGTCTGAACTTGAGCACCAGTCAAGCTTAGCAGGCTCCTTAATTCTACTTTGCCATGCCGTTGAAAGAAATTTCAAGCATTCCCTACACCAGTTGCACACAAGATTAGCTTGAGCAGCTGGCATCATCGCTACACCTGCATCATCCTGTGTTATGAGGTACAAACATCAAGCTGTTATTCAGACTTCCCTTTCGTTTATTCGAGGAACCGTTCGTTCCCATCTCAGACTTGAAGCATCGACAGCCGATCCGCCGCTGATGTGCGTAGAACAAATGAGCAACGGAAGAACACAGAGGCCCATTGAAATTATGCAATAAATTGCCTGCTTTGCGGACTTGAAGGAGTAGTGCAACAACTTCCGGAGACTGCATGGCGGGCTCGTTGCATCCTCATGGAGGGTGACTGACGTCTTGAACTTCTTTATGCTGAAGGACGATGTTTTTGCTTCTACATAGCAGAGGATACGTTCTGTCAGGGTTGTCATGTTTGCTTGTTCAAAAACTGTAGCAAAAATGTTAAGCGCTTTAGCATGACTTCTCAATAAGCGAGGTGTGGCTTGGAACCGAAAACTACAAAGAAAATTGAGTGTTGATAAAAATACGTGGAATTGAGGAGCTTATAACTGATCATCCATGCCCAGAAAGAATAAGCAACTCTAGCACAAAGGATCACAAAGCATGGGAACTCCCAGTCTATGTTGGGATAGTACAAAATTTTCTTAAAATTAGGTTTGCTTACTAGGACTTAGGTTAGGCGAAATTCTTATAGGTAAGTCTAGGTAATTTCAGGTTAGGTGAGTTAGGTCAGGCTTACCTTGGGTAAGATAGGTTAGGTTATGTTCTGTTAGGCAAATTATATGTGTGAAAAGAATATATAAAACATTTCTAAGAGTAAAATAATCACGGCAGCGGAGTTGTCACCAACTGCACACTTGCGTTCCATTTTCTTCGCACCCGTTCGGCCAGCGCCCAAACGGCTGCGCCCGTCCAGCCCAGTAATACCTCACCCTGCTCAGTCTTATGTAGCTATATATATATGTTTTATAATGGCAGTACTATACGAACCATAGAACAGCACGCTAATCGTTACGAGACAGTTATGTTCAAGTAGGTATGTGTATATAACTATCATGAACTAAAGAAAAAACAGTTGAGTAAATTGCAGTTGATAGAAATGCATGACCAAAACACTGGCGAGGATGTTATGATAATGGTATGTTAGCATGCAATACAGTAAACGTTATCATATGGCCGCTTCGTGCAGTATTTACGAAACGTTATAAGAAAACATGTAGGTTCACAATCATGTGTGAAGTGAGCACTTGATGTTACACACAGAAATATATCTTTTTTATGTGTGTAATGATGAAAGGAGTGACACCAAGATTGAGATAAGAGCTTTACAATTGTAGGAATTTTCATTATGTAATATTTTAAGTTCACATTTTAAAGGACTGGTGAGATAACAGTTGTACTGCAGTTGTGTCGATACACTTTCCGTTCTGTCTGCCTGTTGGCTTAATATCAACGTGGCTTGAAAGATTATTGTCCGGGACGGCACTTCTTTGAAGCAAGAAGTTTTCTTGACGAAAGGCAGCCATGAAGTAAAGTGTGATTGATAATTTGCACATCTCACTCATTGTTCCAAAGCTAACGAAATTTCTTCATAGCCTCTACTATAATCTACTGCTTCAGATTAGTTTTTTGAAATAGTTTTTACATCACCAGATGGGAGGTGGCAACGTTTTACCGAGATTATCCCCACATTAGTTTTAATCGACAGCGCAGGTAGAAAAATTCTATCTACAAGAACAGAAGCTGAATCCTAGTGGGAAGATTACCAGGGAGCAAGTAAAATATTTTATCCTTATTTTTTACGAAAGGAAGGGTGTTGGCATAAATAATTAAAACTTAATATGATTACATTTATTAGGACAGTCTAAAACTTACTGAAAAAGAACATAAAAAATAATACCTAAAACCTAAGCATGGGCTCGGAAGTTTTTCGATCTCATTTATAAAAACCATAAGATGTCTTCAACTGCCCATGCACCCCGAGCGCAATGATCTAGTTCCGTTATCCTTCCATTGTGTAGAATTCAAATGATGAGATTTTAATTCACAGTTTTCAATGAACGTTTGGACGTTAATCTCCATGAGAAAACTGAATGCTATGGACCCTCTCCGGACTGAAATTCCTGGACTTGCCAAAGCTACATAGGATCAGATTATCTCGATGGAAGTTGAAGACGCTAATACTCCTACAGAAACTTTAAAAGGAAGCTGTGGAGACATTAGAAAATATTCAGGAAGAATTATGCACAACAATGCAAATCAGAGCAGAGCCATCAATACAAGTGTTCGGTTTGACTAGGTCGTTTGACAACAAGCATTTTTTTTAATACAATAAATGATAAAAGGATGGAAAAACTCTATCTTAACACTTCACAGTCCAAATGACCAATCTGTCAAGTTTAAATAATGCCATTCCTACGAAAACTAAGTTTATATTGGAATAGAAAAGAGTCATTATCCATCCAGGTCAGGCAACTGATACTGAACACTGCTACAGTTTAATACGGGACACGCAGGTGTCCGCTGCAGCTGCACACACAGAGTACTCCATTCATCAAACGCGACGGTCAATGGGGAAGACCATCACACACATCGAACTCTCTTTTTGGGTTTTGCGCAGCAGTAAAACAAGAGTCCATTAATGCAAACCACAACAAAGTAGTGCAAGTGCTGTGTTTGCTTTAGAGTCTGAAGAGGAGAAGCTCTGAAGAAGAAGACTCAGAGGATAGAAGTGGGAGCTTCACACCAGCCCAATCCTTGCAACTTGTGCCCGATAACAGCAGGCCGACACGCTTAGCCACTCTGTGCTAACAAAAATAGGAAGCAGACTCTCTTGCATTTAACTATCAACCATTGACGAGTCTTGTCAAAGTCTAAACGTGAATGAGACCACAGAAGGCCGTTTGTGATGAAGACACGAGTGTGCTTCCGTAGAAGATGAGACTTCTAATCCCCAGTAAACTTTTGTGCGTTTTGCGTCTCTTGGAGCCATACATCAATGCGGATGACTGAGCAACTCACGCACGCAGCATAACTGCCTGGTCGGTTTGACACGAACACCTCATCTCCTAAGCATCAGTCCATCATCGCATTCAAGTCGCTCTTGATCGAATGTCATCTTATGTTAGAGCTCTTTGTTGCTGGCGCTGCCACCAGGCCGCGTCCAAATATGGCAATACACTGGCATCTCTGTGCTCGAGGTGGAGGAAACGCGACACGTCCCAGCTACCAAAAGAAAGGAGACATTATGCCCTGGCTTTGTTTATGCTGCCTTCGCTCTAGTGAATTAAATAAATAGCTTGACTGTGCGTGACTAGCAACTTAATCAAGAGGGTGACACAAGGAGGTCCCTCCATTGAATATGCAGCAGCAGCGTGCGCCAAGCATTCATTGAGTCTTTTGATAAACACGAGACATCCTTTAGAGTTCTCATGAATGGTGCCCACCTCCACAAAATACAGATGTCTTATAACAGGTCCTATTCATGGGCGAATTGGAGTCGTGAGCTTCGGGTAGAGCAAGGCTGTCTGTAAATTTTTCACTGTCGCTGAAGACTAACGAGCTTCTTAATTAAAGCAAACATTTTGCACAAGTAATGTTGATAGAATCTTCCGGTGTCCTTGAAGCTTTAATCTAATTTTCAAGTACAACTCAATACTCATAAAGCACACAATAAATGACGGCAAGAAATTTATTCGTGTACAGTCTTCGGACAACGAAATTAACGTGTGTATTAAATAATTTAAGATGTGTATAATATTCCTATGAACTTTTTGAGTATATGGTGGCTGAGGACGTTTCATTAGTATCTTGACTTTATTACTGCATGCATTAACTATAAAGTGATAATAAGCTGATTAAAATATTCTTAATATACTTCATGGTACGATTAGATTGCATTAGCAATTAGTAGTAATGAGATCGCTTAGTAATTGCATGCAGATAGAGTAAAAAAATCCCTAGCGTATTTCTTTGTTTTGCGTGTACGCTGCATTTCCAAATCACTGCTGGACTGAAGTCTGCTGCGATTAAAATTGAATTTCAAAGAATGCAGTGCGGTATGAAGTTTCAAGTAGAAATAACAGCGTAATAAACGAGTGATCCTTGTGAATATAATACATTTCAGATATAAAAGCCTGAGGTCCCAACAAAAATTGTATAAATAATCCATTAGATGGATTGCATAGAAGGTGGGTAATAAAAGAATTTGAGACTTTTTCAGCACTCAAACATTATTAAAGTGATAATAAATAATTTATACTAGCGAATATTGACTTACAACAGCCATTTCCTCGATAAACTATGTCATAGACTATACAATACCTGCATGAGCTCTTTGACTATGCATACTCCATGCAAGAAGTACGTCATTCTATGTCGAAGCCCCAACGTTTCTAGTTTTACTACTGCAGATTTAAATTTTATTGATGAGAATATATTTTTTAATTGGCACAGCTCCTCGTCAAATATGTTAGCAAAGAACATGCATCGAGACCTCTTCAATATTTATGCTTGTGGTCATGAATTTCTCTGCTTTAAGGAGGATCCTGAAATCCAGTACTGCTGTGGCTTGATCTTCCTATGAAATTAAAGTAAGAAAGATGAGTACTACCATTTCCATTTAGGAGATTACAGTCATTCTTTTCTCATACAACTCCGACTACCATCGAAATAGATCATATTCGTATTTTCTTGCATAAGTTGCAAAAACGGTGCAAATAAATTTTGACTTATTTATGCCTCTTGTCACCAACGTAAGCAGGGTACAGCGGAGATTATATAGGTCGCTCTGCTCGGGAACCATGTGTTGAATTTCACTTTTGTTTCAAGCACTTAAACTCATGCTTTTCGGGGTTAATCTTAGTTTAGATCTGCAAAGAGGGAGCCTTGGAAGACTGGTACCTGTGTCTGATTGAACAGCGACTCTTTCGGTAAACACCAATATTTTCTGAATATTTACACATATTAATCATACCGTATACATATACTTGAACCTATTTAGCTGCAAATCGTGTCTTCACCATGTTTACTCTTGCACTTTGGCGGCAAGCAGAACTAGTCAAACCGTCTTCAAACTAAACCTGATGGAACTGAATTATCAGGATGGATTCGAAACCAAATTACGAACAATTTTTTCCTCTTTTGATGGGACTGGAAACTGGAGCTGTGCCGTTTCTATGTTCATTGCAGTTGAGGCGGGGCAGAGGTACTCGATCGTACATTCTACTCCACGTTTCTTTATTTCATCATCATCATCAAAAAAGCATTCATAGTCACAACGGAATTTATACTTTCGGTAATAATGATTCCTGAAGGAGGTGGAGAAACACAGTCTCGTCGAGCTGCATGGAACTGGTCACGCTCACCGTTGAGATCTTATATCGAACGGAACAGTGCTAACAATCAATCCCAAGCCTTTTCTGCTATTTTTCACTTCCAGGACCATTACTGCTTAGTACTTTTTATATGCTTAGTACTTTTTACTGCTCGATCTGCGAAACCAAAAACATCAATTCAGTCACATTTCACTCAGAAGTTGATTATAAAGTTGTAACAGCTTATATTATACCAGCTGCAAATATTTTGTGTAAAACGATGCAAGATTTTTTGGACTTGCTTCTCCATGATACTATTTGAATAAAATTTCTTCAACACTTTATCCGCTAAGCAATTTTAGTTGTGGCTGTTCTTTTCACACATTGATTTTTGTTGCTGCCACTTAGAGCATGCGGAACTCATGATCCATACTTCTGAACCTTTCCCAACGAGGGAAAATACTTCTGAACAGCAGTGTGAGGGTATTCCATTTTACCTACCAGTTCCTTTGTCGCTTAACGAGAATTTTTTTTCGTGCAAAGAGGGTTTAATCGTTTCTCATCGATCTCCACTGAACGACAGGACGAGGTGAGTCTTTGAGGTCAAAATTTCTATTTTTGAACTTAGAATCTTGGCATACCAAGAACAAGCTCTCATTTCAGCTCTGGCAGCCTCTCCGTACACAGCTCAAATATCGTGAGCAGCGTCTGTGGCCTTCGAACCTTGGTTTAAAGCAAAAAGAAGATGTAGAAAATGCTCATATGGCTCTACTTGATATTTAATTTTCTGGAGTTAAAAATAAACAAAAATTAACCAAGAGTATTCAAACACAAGAAAAATAGACTGCAACTGTCCTGAAAATATAATATTAGGAAAAATAGATTTCATAATTGAAAAATACTAAATACTGAAAAAGGCAATAACTTAGTTTCCAACCTGATATGTCCTTGCGTATGTACCTTAATAGGAAACATTTGCGTTTAATCTCCTTGCTGACTGTGTAGATTGTTCGGAAAGAGTAAGTACGACAACCTTATTGGAATTCGTAGGCGTTGGTTTTAGCTAGCTCGCTTGAAAAACTGAAAATTTTAGAATGCCACTTCACAGCAGTAAGGTCTTCAAAAAGGGTTTCGCATTCATATGAGGTAGTACAATCACGTTCTAACGCAGCAACGCTGTTGAGTTGCATGAATTTTGATTTGCTGAATGTCATAGATAACTGTCATATAGATATATTATATAATGTTGGCATATAATTACTATTGATCCTCTCTATCAACTTCAAGTTACTGTTTGTGATAAAAAGTTATTAACTGTTATTGCCATACTGGTGCGCTATTGCAGCCTGTAGTGCATTATGTGTCTACGCTGATAACTTATAATTTTACCATCAGCAGAAATTAATGTCAGCCTGTTTGCAAAAAAAAAAATAGTTGTGTCAAGCCTTAATTTTTCATTGTTGCCGCTAAGCGTTCAAACAGCTCTCGTACTCTCTTCCATAACTTTTAAAAAATAGTATTGATCATTATTGTTTCTCCTAAATACGTTTACAAAGCTTCTTATTAAAAATAGAACATATAATAAAATATAGTAGTACCTGATAAACTGCGATTTTTAAACATAATGCTAAGCTAAATGTTGGTATCCTATTCGCATAGAAACATTTAATTGTAGCATATACTTGTGCTACTACTACTACTAGGATTCAATATTTCTTCCCCTCTTACTGCTGTAAGGACTCCCTGTTAAGAGATTCTGTGTTAAACGAACTGAATATCCTGGAAAACTGCATAGCAATGTTAAAGCTTTCTTTATTGAGCTAATTAACAGCCTCAAGCTATAACAGGCACAAGTGTAATAAGCCTCATAACAATAACTTTCATTTCCTTAGTGCAAAATATGACGACGTGAAGCACATGTTTCAAACGAACCCTCCGATTCATCGGATGTTCATATTGACCCAGTGTCCACCAGCAACATCTCCTCGAATCTCCGTCGAGCTCTCCTATTCCTTCAGGAACTAAGAATCTGGTTCACTGGAAAGAAAATCGAAAATTCCCTCATTTCCCAGTTTGGTCCGAAACTTTGGAGAGTAGACGAGAAAGACAAATTGCCTTAATAAATCAAGAGGAATTATCAGATAATAGCAATACATCTCCCATGGAGGTAGTCAGTCGGCTGCGCCGGACAGTGTTACTGGCCAGGCCGTTTGACCGTCACAAATCATTCAGTCGTATCTCGGAACACAACAATTACTCAGGTTTCTTAGCCGCAAATGAACTCCACGAGTTGGTTCAGATCGAGCAGCCAATCGCTGCTGCACACACACGAGATCCCTCAGCCGACAATCTATTGTCGTGCAAACCTTCCTTCATTTGAATTCCCAACTAGTCTATGTTATAGGGACGAAACTAGGAGTATAGTGAAGGTGATGAGTGACAGCGTAACCCCGTCAAAAGACTAGTTGTTATATGTTTGACTCTATACAATACAAACCCATATACGACTCTTACAGGGCTACTGGCAGCTTGCGTAACTTAAATATTTTATTCGAAAAATATTTTTTCTGAGTAAAAACTTTGGTTCTATTTATGAGGGTATAAGTAAAACTCGTTGCGCTTGTAAGGGCCTATGTGCATTTGAATTTTCGACGTCAAAATGTCATCTTTATGAGGGGGAATCAGGGAGAGTCAGCTTAGATGAGAAACGTAGCTTTTCGATTTCATATTGCGGGAAAGAAGTCAACACAGCAACATGAAGGTAAAAAGCAGAGTCGCAGAATGTCTGCTAAACCTTTGTGAATCTTATTTCCGACGCCAAATGAAAACTGTGCGGAGTTATTATGAAAGTGGAGGACAAGCAATGGGGCGTAATGAGGTCTACTATGTAAGATTGAATTCTCTAGTGTAACATATAACATATAACAATTTTGCAATGCCTAAGAGTCCTAATAAAGATCATTGTTATTTTATCTAAGGAAGTTGCTTCGAATCAATTTCATGCTGTAAAATGGTGGGAAAACTTCAGATATAATGAAATTGACAGTCGTAATGCTGTTAAGGGTCTTAACTCGTTTGTATTACTTTGAACTACTGTGCGAGAGGGAAGCTTGCTTCGATCACATAAATTTCCCAATTCAAATTACGAAGTGTGTAGAGATAGTTATCAGGCTGAGAAAGGTGTGTTAAATCAGGTAAAGCTGGCGGCTTGTCATTTAGTTGTGATACAGGGCAGCGTCGCTGTGAAACTGAAGTCGGTGTAGACTTTTAACAAGTGGTCCAAAAGTTCATGAACGGTTTCGTGAACTTATTTTTTCTACCTCGTCTTAGTAATTGTGCGACCACAAGTTCGAGCAAAAGTAGGCAATTAATTTTGCTTCAAGATTAATAAGCTTCAACAGGTACAAGTTTGTATTACTTACGAGATTCTAAGATGACCAACGAATTTCAGGGGATTCTTTTTTTGTATTAACTTAACTTTTGTGATCATGCGCGTCGTCACTATTTTGCTAAATTCATTTGAAAAAACGGTCGCATTACAGCAGCATTTGTTGTTTGTTCGATCCATCAACTACGCCTCACTTGTCTGTCCGCTCTTCTTATAAGTCTAGAAGTAAATTCAGTATTTTTTAAAAATAAGATCTCGTCCAATTAAAAGAGTGCATAAAACATTCTGTCTTGAAACAAGGAATATATTTATTAGCAAGACCCCAAATTCCTCAGCACAGGCCATATGGGATACAGATGAAATTATGATGTTTTTCATAGTCAATTAATGAAATAACATTCAATAGTTGTCGCTCACTGCTGGCTCATTTTAATAAAATTGCGCATTTCTTGCTGATAAACGCAATACTTGCAGCATCATGAACAGCTTACTTCTTTTGTGAAAATTTTGTATCAATGAGATAATGTGTATAAAGGTTTAGCGATAAGCTGTGGGACCTTTCCGTGATTTAAGTGGACCGTAATGTATAGCGTCATCGGTGGTCGATCTGAAGCCGAGATTTTTATGTTCGCCTCATCATACACCCCTGGGAAGTCCGATGCAGTCGTCACCACAGTCTACAGTATTTTTCCGAATTAAAATCGACCGAAATCGTACTTAAACATTCTCTTATAGCTCTTAGAAATCCTTAAAACCCTAATCAAGATTCTTGGCCTATAGTTAACTTGAGCCGCGCTATCCGAGTGCTAGTAAAGTTAAATCTTAGTACGAAATCCCGTAGATTAATTTTGGGTCTCTCCATGTTGACCCTCATGCACTCGCTGACAAGACAATGCACTTTAGGCATTTTCAACGTGTAATAAGCTAAGTCTATAGGATACAACTATGGTAAATAGCAAAATGAATTAATTAGCTGCATCCCGAGGAGAAAGAGGAGGAGGGGGCTGCTCCATACAAGTGTCCAATATGAATTTTTACTATTTTGCATAATTGGAACGCACTTTTTCATAGTTCTATGAGAGATCTGTTGTTCAACATAGTGTTAACATTTCTGCATATTAATTTACTTAGAGTAGCACAGGAGCAAATGACTTATTGTACCATTCACTAGCATTGAAGAATTGTGAGAGAATTGCTTCTTGGAAAAAATTACTATATTGTGCAGGCTGCAAGGCAGTTTTACAAATTCATTTCGCAAATAAGAGTATTTGTTATTCAACGATATTCTTAGAGTACTCCAGTTGTGTTTTACATTCACATATTTACCGTGAAGTCTATACAGAGATCGTTATGTCATTTCTCAGAGCCTCAATGATGAGAATGCCAAGCTGGTTGAAATTTCCAGGAGTTACGTTTTCCATTGAACTATCAACTAATATCACTTTCATTATGTACTACTTAAAGGTCACTCAAGAAATGCACCAGAATTACACGCAATATCGGCGTTGCAAATGAACCCTGCAGCGCTGTCGGCAAGTTTCCTTAGAGATAAATAAACTTCCCACAGCTGAAAATATAGAAAGTTCTCTTTCTGCTAGACAAAGTTTATGCAGCCTACAAGGGCTTTGAATTTTAATATTCAAAGTCCCTAAGTGTTTTGTGCATTATCTTCAGAGACCTAAGAATTGCTAGTGATACATCCGCGCGATGTTATTAAATACTATTTACCTGTTTCAACTTCTTACTTTAGGTCATGAAAGAAAAATTAGCGTTGAAAAAGAAAACCCCACTTCGGGCATTTGCAGTCTTTAGAGAATTGAAGGGAGCGTTGAGAGGCTGAGGCTCTCGGGGGAGTTGCGATTCGACATCGTGAGAGTCGCCGCTACATGAGCGCAGTAATCGTTGGAGTGATGGGTTGCTGGTCCCGTCGAACCGATAATCGGCCGGGTGATTGGTTGCCAGCATGTCGACCAGCATTGATAATTAATACTAACTCAGTAGAAGAGTTGTTCTCGGCTTATCGGTAATGAATTTTCTCCTACATGAATCTCGTGTCGTGAAGGCGGATGCAATCACAGCTCTCGAGAACACTTTTCAGTTCCTTATCAACAGAAACTTTTAATCTCTAAAGAAGACGAATGGCAGTCGTCTTTCTTAGCTTCTCTCCAGTTCGTATTATGCTAACTCGTCGGACAACCGTAGACAAGAAAGAAGCGACACGATTTACAATTCTTAGAAAGAACACATATTTCAATTTCTTGAAGCTTTCACCACAATGTCGTAATATTATAGCTCTGTCTATGTATACATAAGGGTCGCCACATCTGCTTAATTTGTCTTTCCCTGTGTATATTGGTTCACGGGACCAAAATATTCATAAGTTATGGAAATTGTCAATATGTTCCCGTACTGTCAAACCTAAGTGTAGAAACTTGCACAGACAAAATATTTTGCCTTTTACCTGTGCATCGTTCTCCGATCAGTAGTTTTTTCTTAAGCTGAATGACCTCTGGTCACAACATAGCTATTGCAAGTGGAGATAGCTGAGTGGAAAAGTACAATTTTCTAAGCACATATGATATGCTGACCATTCCTTGTGTATACTTTTCCACCATTTATTATATCACTCAAGCCTCTTTATCTCAAGTGCGGGGGCGGTTTGCTCCCTGCTTTGACAGGCTGCAAGTTGACTTTGCACGAGTTTCGTGTGTGACCTGGTTGGGTAATGACGTGTCTACTGTACGATTGTTATCTTAACGTATAGCGGTAACAAGCTTCCTTCATAATGGCGCACAACCGTAAAATCTTATGCAAACAGTCGATATCTAGAGGAGCAAGTATCAGATAATATCATTCGTTTGCGTGCAAGTTTCCAGTAGGGTATATATACATGACACCTTGGAGCCTAAATTTTTCATCACTATCGCACATTGTCCAGTTTCTTAGATACAATTATTGATCAGATAGGTGATGAAAGGAATGTTTAGGTAGTAGGGCGATGATGGTCACATATCAACTCAAGTAGCAATGTTGCGTTGATCACATAGTGTAATGACTGTTAACAAGTAATAATTTTACCATTTTGGGTGCTCCCATTGGCTCTGTGCTGCCTCGCTCGTTGTCACGAGATCGGGCGTTCTATACCCAAGACAGGGATTCCAGGAGCTAGAACACCTCTATCGCTTTAGATCAAATACTTCTCAAATATTAGTAATTTGCCTTTTTGGCTTCAGCTTCGACTAAACTAACTGCCTCTACAGTATGTATTGTACAACTGGCAGCTACTTTATATCATCCGGACCTTTGACAAAGCTCGATGCTAATTTTATCAACGTCTAACAGCGTGAGGTCTATGATGCGTACATATATTTATTTACATTTCAGAATTAATAAAAATAAAATAATAAACACTGTCGTATGTTTATATATTTATAAGTTTATGTATTTGTATCTTCCGTGTCACTCTCATACCGAAATAGATTGGCGAAAAAATAGACCAGGTAGAGAGAAAGCCATAGTGTGAATCCTTATCCTTATATATGAATACACTTCAGCTGACAAGCGTTGATATCCACCAATGAAGATAGTTACAGGTTCGTTTGACGCTCTCCTGGAGTCTGATTTTTATTATTTTCTCCTTATATCGAAACTATATTGATTTCACTTCACAACATACAACTTGAACATATGATAGTCCGGGCTTTGGCGGGTGTCTGTGTACATTTCTCTTTTACAGCTACTGTATATCATGTATTTTCCTATTCCATATGACGAGGACACTAAAAAAGTTCGGTAAAACTTTGCACCTAGTACATTTTTGAGGGGGGGGGGGGGCATGGGAAGCTTCATATTATCAATTGTTGACCGATTGTTCTGAATCTTGCTCAGAATATATATTTATGAAAAAGAAACACATTTTGCTCCTACAACTTTTTTTACTTTTTTACTTTAGGCTTTAGTTTTCGAGATAATGCGAGTTATATTTAAACTAGTGGACCCGTGCGTGAAAAAATTCACTCAATAATCGATATGTTTCTCTTCTCTACCTTGCCGTTTCCACATTTTCCCGCTCATGCTTATTAGCAACTCTTATTTCCTTCTGTAATCTTTCTGCATCAAGTCTTTATTGTCATTGTGTCGCATAGGCGCTTTATCTCTTTGCATTAATAGCGCATTTTCTTTCTTGAGACTGTAGTAGTCTCATTCTTCATTTGCATTCAATATCCTCTGTCTTAATTAAACGTGCGTCTTCCAAAGTAAAATTTTCAGTAAAACACTGCAATAAACTTGAATACAACGCCAGGTAGCTCATATGCAATGAGAGTGCACCTTATCCATAATACTACCCTCCATACACTAAGTGCACACTGCACTCTTGATTCCTGTACCAGGATTTCAGTAAGCCAACAATAGGCCGAGGGGCCCCTTTGTCTAACAGCTTTTTGAAAAGCGTCCAGTGATTCACCCTATCAAATGCTTTTTTCGCATCTAAGAAACAAGCGATACCAATATCTGATTTACTGAAGTGCTGAAATTTTGGCCTATGAAGCGAAATTTGCTCTCTCAGAGAAAGACAGTAAGCTAGAAGAAAGACTTATCTACTGCCAGTGAAATCATTGTCTACTGCCCGTCGTGAGTGCTCCGTTGATCATCTACCGAATTTATACGTCGTGATCTGAAAGAAAAAGTTATAGAATGGGATTCCAGAAGCTGTATATATAGTGTTCGATTTCAAGAAGTGTTTCAAGCCAAAAGTGCATTCAGATAAAGGGAAAATGATCCCACTTTCGCCGTCTTCTGCAACCTGGCCATCGATCGCTCTGAAAACGCAACATAATTACAAAATCTGTAACCTGGCCTATTTATCACCTACGTGTTTCCTTAAGAGCTGACATGAAGTAAATAAATACATACACGAAGTGTTTTATTATACAGTATTAGGATATACAAGGCGGACTATGACCCGTTGGGTCGTCATCACGATCGTCTTTGCTTTCGCTAGAAACAAGTGTTATTCAGCTGGTGATAAACCACACGTTTTCGACCGTCAACTCCTGTCCGTGCTGGCACCATCAACAGCTTCTCTACTTCTCTAACAAATATTCAACGTCCAGTCTGTAAGCAATTTCAGTTTATTATGTTCCGTATTCCAGTTGTATTTCCTGTAACACCTTTTGTTCTAGTATGCCCGTCTGTGCAGCCTAGCTCACCTTTACCATCCGTATCACAGATAAAATTGAATTTAACCCTCAACTCTCAAATTTCTTTCCATCTCAAAGCGAAGCTCACAGACGTTTAGTAATACAAGAAATCACCGAGAGAACGCAAATACCCATAACCAACAATTCAGATTGTCCTTTCTTTCGTGCATTCGACACATCGGCATCTAGGCTACGACCCTTCTTAAATACTGGTTTCGCCCTGACTCCTGAACGATAACATTGATTGTATGACAGACTCTAAAACTTCCCCCAGGGGAGTAACCAGAGCTCTACTGCGTGAAAATTTTGAACGTAAATGATGATTTACGTTCAAAATTTTCACGCAGTAGAGCTCTGGTTTAACTACCGCATCACAGATACAATCGAATGAGATCTTCAATCCTCGAATTTCTTTCTATTTTACAGTGAAGAAAATGCTGCCAAACAAGACATAGTTAAATAAATCAGCAAAGCTACTGATACTGGCCAGGCGAGTAAAATTTCGATTCCTTCTTGCACTCGACGTAGCTATGAAGTGGTCGGTATCCATGTTACCACGCTCCATAAACATCTGACTCGATCTGGCTCCTAAACGATGACTTGGATTGTATGGCGGACTCAAAAGCCCGCTGCAGATGATAGTCTTATGTCCTGTGTTTTCACTTCACCGCGTTCGAATGCGTCGCTGTGTCTGTGTAAACAACAAAAAAGAGCACTGCCTTCTCAGCAGACATTCGCTAAAAAATTGAAAAGACACAAGACACTGCACTACTGACACGGGCTAAGCTAGAAAATACGACGGTAAACATTTTATCAAAACCGTTGTTAGACACATAGTCGTGTTTGCAAGGACAGTACGAACTATTCGCACGCGGTGAAGTGAATACACGGGACAAAAGACTAGGCTTTTCTTCTAATCCTAAGTTTTTAAGTGGTAGACAGGTTCTATTGGATACGTCTAAATGTTGATCGATTCGAGCTTTGAAATGTTGTCCAGTGCTACCTACATACGAAGCATTGCAGCTTCTGCATTGATATTTGTAGACAACACTAGACAGTAGAGGTGTAGGAGGCTTGTCTTTGAATTTGAAATTAGACCCTATAGTGAAGGAGTTTTTGTATGAAAATTTGAAGTTAATGTGCGGGTAAGCTTCAGCGAGGAAAGTTTTCAGAGTGTTAACCGCGTTGACTATACTTAATACTTTGATATTTTTCTGAGCTTGGTCTCCTTTTTTGTTTATAAATCCCATGATTCAAAATCTAAGGCCTAAATGAAAAACGTTGTAGGAACAAAATGTGTTTCTTTTTCAAAAAACATATTCTGAGCAAGTTTCAGAAAAATCAATCCAAAATCGATCATTTCAAGCCCCCATATACCACGTGCGAAAGTTCTACCCAACTTTTTTTCAATGTCCTCATCATATACAATAAGAAAATACAGGGTATAGCAGTAAAAGAGAAATGTACACCGACACCCCTCCCACTCAGAGCTAGGACAATGATCAACGAAGCACAGGAGAAGCAATTTTTCAAGGTGGAGTAGAAGCAGCAATTGTTTTAATCATTTTTTCTTGCCTGCATCATTCTTTTGACTAACAAGTTATCACAGACAAACAGTTATCGCTTGAGCTCAAAAATTTCGATGTGCTGAAGTTGTATCATGGCGTTTATATACAGGATACGCGGTGGGGAATTTAATTAAATTCCGTGGTGCAATACTGCTTGCTAAATGTAAACTGATTTATTTCGCAACGTCATCTATGGGAAGAAAGGAGTGTGCTGCAAAGAGACCACTCATCATCTATCTACTATATAATAATTCACGTTGTGTTTTTATTTATTTATTTATTTATTTATTTATATATTTATATCTTTCCTGTCACGCTCTATGGGAATAAGATAGGAGAAAATTTAGATTTCATTCAAATGGCGAAAAAAAGTTGGTACCTTGGAATAGTTGAGTGTAAAGTAATCAAGTTAAGTATACAGTAATCAAGTTGAGTGCACAGTCATCAAGTTGAATGTACAGTGATCAAGTTGAGTG
>LQNS02277275.1:11533012-11544029 GCA_001587735.2 Parhyale hawaiensis | reverse complement strand
TGAGCAGCCTGTTGGCATCTGTTCTTTCTTCGCTGTGCTAAATGTTAAGAATCTTTCTTGTGTATAAAGTTAAAGAACTTCGAAAGTGGTGTTACAGCATTATAATATCGAGACAGATACATATGTATTCCCAGCGGTGTAGACCCTAACTTGTCTTTCCCTATGTATATTGGTTCACGGGACCAAAATGTTCATAAGTTATGGAAATTGTCTATATGTTCCCGTACGGTCAATCCTAAGTGTAGAAACTTGCACAGACAAAATATTTTGCCTTTTACCTGTGCATCGTACTCCGATCAGTAGTTTTTTCCTAAGCTGAATGACCTCTGGACACAACATAGCTATTGTGGAGCTAGCTGAGTGGAAAAGTACAATTTTCTAAGGACATATGATATGCTGACCATTCCTTGTGTATACTTTTCCACCGTTTATTATATCACTCAAGCCTCTTTGTCTCAAGTGTGTGGGGGGGGGGGTTTGCTCCCTGCTTTGACAGGCTGCAAGTTGACTTTGCACGAGTTTCGTGTGTGACCTGGTTGGGTAATGAAGTGTCTACTGTACGATTGTTATCTTAACGTATAGCGGTAACAAGCTTCCTTCATAATGGCGCACAACCGTAAAATCTTATGCAAACAATCGATATCTAGAGGAGCAAGTATCAGATAATATCATTCGTTTGCGTACAAGTTTCCAGTAGGGTATATATACATGATACCTTGGAGCCTAAATTTTTTATCACGATCGCACATTGTCCAGTTTCTTAGATACAATTATTGATCAGATATATGATGAAAGGAATGTTTAGGTAGTAGGGCGATGATGGTCACATATCAACTCAAGTAGCAATGTTGCGTTGATCACAGAGTGTAATGACTGATAACAAGTAATAATTTTACCATTTTGGGTGCTCCCATTGGCTTTGTACCGCCTTGCTCGTTGTCACGAGATCGGGCATTCTATACCCAAGACAGGGACTATAGGAGGTAGAACACCTCTTTCGCTTTAGATCAAATACTTCTTAAATATTAGTAATTTGCCTTTTTGGCTTCAGCTTCAATTAAACTAACTGCCTCTATGTATTGTACAGCTGACAGCTACTTTATATCATCCGGACCTCTGACAAAGCTCGAGGCTAATTTTATCAACGTCCAACAGCGTGATGTCTATGATGCGTACATATATTTATTTACATTTCAATTAACAAAAATAAAATAATAAACACCGTCGTATGTTTATATATTTATAAGTTTATGTATTTGTATCTTCCGTGTCACTCTCATACCGAAATAGATTGGGGAAAAATAGACCAGGAAGAGAGAAAGCCAAAGTGTGAATCCTTATCCTTATATTTGAATGCACTTCAGCTAACAAGCGTTGATATCCACCAATGAAGATAGTTACAGGTTTGTTTGACGCTGTCATGGAGTCTGATTTTAATTATTTTCTCCTAATATCGAAACTATATTTGATTTCACTTCACAACATACAAATTGAGCATATGATAGTCCGGGCTCTGGCGGGTGTCTGTGTACATTTCTCTTTTACAGCTACTGTACATCATGTATTTTCCTAGTCCATATGAATAGGAAACTAAAAAAAAGTTCGGTAAAACTTTCGCACCTGGTACATTTTTGAGGGGAAGCTTCATATTATCGATTGTTGACCGATTGTTCTGAATCTTGCTCAGAATATATATTTTTGAAAAAGAAACACATATTGCTCCTACAACTTTTTAAAAATTTTTACTTTAGGCCTTAGTTTTCGAGATAATGGGATTTATATTTAAACTAGTGGACCCGTGCGTGAAAAAATTCACTCAATAATCGATATGTTTGTTCTCTTCTCTACCTTGCCGTTTCCACATTTTCCCGCTCATGCTTATTAGCAACTCATATTTCCTTCTGTAATCTTTCTGCATCAAGTCTTTCTTGTCATTGTGTCGCATAGGCGCTTCATATCTCTTGCATTAGTAGCGCATTTTCGTTCTTGAGACTGTAGTAGTCTTATTCTTTATTTGCATTCCCTATCCTCTGTCTTAATTAAACGTGCGTCTTCCAAAGTTAAATTTTCAGTAAAACACTGCAATAAACTTGAATACAACGCCAGTCAGCTCATATGCAATGAGAGTGCACCTTATCCATAATACTACCTTCCATACAGTAATATCTGATTCACTGAAGTGCTGAAATTTTGGCCTATGAAGCAAAATTTGCTCTCTCAGAGAAAGACAGTAAGCTAGAAGAAAGAGTTATCTACTGCCAGTGAAATCATTGTCTACTGCCCGTCGTGAGGGCTCCGTTGATCATCTACCGAATTTATACGTCGTGATCTGAGAGAAAAAGTTATAGTATGGGACTCCAGAAGCTGTATATATAGTGTTCGATTTCAAGAAGTGTTTCAAGCCAAAAGTGCATTCAGATAAAGGGAAACCAGGCCATCGATCTCTCTGAAAACGTAACATAATTACAAAATCTGTAACCTGGCTTATTTATCACCTACGTGTTTCCTTAAGAGCTGACATGAAGCAAATAAAAACATACACGAAGTGTTTTATTATAACAGTATTAGGATATACAAAGCGGCCCGTGACCCGTTGGGTCGTCATCACGATCGTCTTTGCTTTCGCTAGAAACAAGTGTTATTCAGCTGGTCATAAACCACACGTTTTCGACCGTCAACTCCTGTCCGTGCTGACACCATCAACAGCTTCTCTACTTCTCTAACGAATATTTAACACGCAGTCTTTAAGCAATGTCAGTTTATTATGTTACGTATTCCAGTTGTATTTCCTGTAACACCTTTCGTTTTAGTATGCCCGTTTCTGCAGCCTAGCTCACCTTTACCATCCGTATCACAGATACTATTGAATTTAACCCTCATCTCTCAAATTTCTTTCCATCTCAAAGCGAAGCTCACAGACATTTAGTAATACAAGAAGTCACCGAGAGAACGCAAATACCGATAACCAAAAATTCAGATTGTCCTTTCTTTGGTGCATTCGACACATCGGCATCTTGGCTACGACCCTTCTTAAATACCTATTTCGCCCTGACTCCTGAACGATAACATTGATTGTATGGCAGACTCTAAAACTTCCCCCAGGGGAGTAGCTCCATCACTTACGTTCAAAATTTTCACGCAGTAGAGCTCTGGAATGAGATTTTCAATCCTCAAATTTCTTTCTATCTTACAGCGAAGAAAATGCTGCCAAACAAGACATAATTAAATAAATCAGCAAAGCTACTGATACTGGCCAGGCGAGTAAAATTTCGATACTTTCTTGCACTTGACGTAGCTATGAAGTGGTCGGTATCCATGTTACCGCGCTCCATAAACATCTGACTCGATTTGGCTCCTAAACGATGACTTGGATTGTATGGCGGACTCAAAAGCCCGCTGCAGATGATACACTTATGTCCTGTGTTTTCACTTCACCGCGTTCGAATGCGCCGCTGTGTCTGTGTAAACAACAAAAAAGAGCACTGCTTTCTCAGCAGACATTCGTTAAAAAATTAAAAAGACACAAGACACTGCACTACTGACACGGGCTAAGCCAGAAAATACGACGGTAAACATTTTATCAAAACCGTTGTTAGACACATAGTCGTGTTTGCAAGGACAGTACGAACTATTCGAACACGGTGAAGTGAATACACTTGACAAAAGACTAGGCTTTTTTAATCCTAGGGTTTTTATAATCTTAAAGCAAAGAAACTGTGTGCAAACAAGACACTAGTAAATAAACAAGCAAACAAAGAACACAAAATTTTAGTATAATATCCATGTATACGGTATTATTTTGAATTTTCAAACGAATAGAAGTCAATCGGTTTTCATGCTATAAAAAAAAACAGGTTTGGAATCCTCGAAAGACTCCTAACAAAACTATAGAGCTTAATTTTTCAGTTTTTTTCTTTTGATATGCGATTTTCGCTAGCTAACTAAAATATAGGAAAAAAAATATTCGGATTTGAGCTGTGATCAAAAAATTATGAGAGCAAAATGAAAAATCCAGCTTTATAGTTTCGTTAGGAATATTTCAAGAATTCCAAAATTGTAATATTCTTTCTAGCATGAAAACTCATGGAGTTCCATTCTTTTGAAATTTCCAAAAATATAAGTATATACATCTATAAATCCCAAAGTATAGATATTCGGTCGACTATTCGCATAAAATTTGACGTTTCGGGAATGCCTCCCATCTTCAGAAGCCTAAAATATTTAGTTAACCTAGTAAACTAAAAACAGAATTCTTTTTATTATCAATATATTAGGGAGCTGAGATGTTGCTCGGAGTAGGTCTAAAATGCAACTGAATAGAGTGAGCTTGTAGGGTCCAGATGTCGATGTCTGTACAGTTAGAGGACAGTGGGTCAGGCATGAACCGTGTGTAGAGGTACAGCCGAGGTCATAATGTTGAGGTTAGGTTTTGCTCTACGGATGTAGAGAGATTCCAGTGTTGCGAGTTCGAGTGGGATAGAAAAGTCTATGATTGAGAAGTCTTTCGTGCTGATAGGATGATTATTTTGTTCAGCATGGAGACGGGGGTAGAATGAGCAGGTTTTGCGAGTGGTAGACCGGTTCTACTGGATACGTCCAAATGTTGATCGATTCGAGCTTTGAAATGTTGTCTAGTGCTGCCTACATACGAAGCATTGCAGCTTCTGCATTGATATTTGAAGACAACACTAGACAGTAGAGGTGTAGAATTTTTGAATTTAAAATTAGACCCTATAGTGAAGGAGTTTTGTATGAAAATTTGAAGTTAATGCGCGGGTAGGCTTCAGCGAGGAAAGTTTTCAGAGTGTTAATCGCGTTGACTATGCTTAATAGTTTGATATTTTTCTGAGCTTGGTCTCCTTTTTTGTTTATAAATCCCATTATTCAAAATCTAAGGCCTAAATGAAAAACGTTGTAGGAACAAAATGTGTTTCTTTTTCAAAAAACATATTCTGAGCAAGTTTCAAAAAATCAATCCAAAATCGATCATTTCAAGCCCCCCATATACCACGTGCGAAAGTTCTACTCAAATTTTTTTAAATGGCCTCATCATATAGAATAGGAAAATACATGGTATAGCAGTAAAAGAGAAATGTACACTGACACCCCTCCCACTCAGAGCCAGGACAATGATCAACGAAGCACAGGAGAAACAATTTTTCAAGGTGGAGTAGAAGCGGCAATAGTTTTAATTATTTTTTCTTGCTTGCATCATTCTTTTGACTAACAAGTTATCACAGACAAACCGTTATCGCTTGAGCTCAAAAATTTCGATGTACTGAAGTTGTATAATGGTGTTTATATACAGGATACGCGGTGAGGAATTTAATTAAATTCCGTGGTGCAATACTGCTTGCTAAATGTAAACTGATTTATTTCGCAACGTCATCTATGGGAAGGTAGGAGTGCGCTGCAAAGATAAATTGGAACAGAGACCAGACCACTCATCATAGTCTTATGAAACTGTTAGTCTTGTTTGCTTTTTTGGTTGTCACTGTGCAAACAATCTTTGCTATTGTTCAAAGTGAATAAACTGAGAGGCGATTTCAGCATAATAATACTTAATTTCTTATTTCAATTCATCATTTATTTGTAGCTCTGATTACTGCATTCTGGATGCGACTCGGCAGTATTTTATTTTAGAATACATTCGTTTCTCTGTCTTGTGGTATTTAAAAAATATGACATGACCTTCTCTAAAGCCACGAATCGAATAGAAGAAAGTGGAATACATTTGAAAGGTTTTTAGTGACTTAACGAGTTACGGGCAGTGTAGTCATGTCTAACAGTTTGAGTGGGCTGTTGTAGCGTATACATATTTCAGAAGCATATTAGATTAGATAGGCGGCAGTAGACGGACCAAAAGGCCCTTTCCCGGAGAGCCGCCATGCTTTACGCTCCGGCCCTCTATAAGCAGTTGCCATTATGTTAGTATCATATGATGGCTGAAGAAAAGAGAATAAAAGAGGGGAGGGGGAAATTTCATTCAAAGAGACGATCATGCATGCACAAAAGCACGATCTATTGCCGTAGTTCTGCTGAGCTTAGAGACGTGAAGTTAGTTGGGGCAGAGGAAAGAAGATTGTGGATTAAGGTGGCCTCTGACGCTTTCGGCCGTTAAGAGCTTGTGCCTCTTTCAGGAGGTGCTCTTAGCTCTACAGGTGTTTCTCCTAATGTTTGTCAAAACGATTTTTAAATGTGTTGACTGTCTCCGTACCGATAGCATTGGAGGGGAGTCTATTCCAAAGGTGCACGATGAAAAACGGAAAGAACTGGGTGCTTAAGGTTGTTCTTCAAGCTTTATACCCGAGTTTCTGACCGTTGATTTGCAGGCGATCGTTAACGTCTCTTTAAAAAAGTTCCGTTATCGGTACGTCGTTGAAGGCATTCAAATACTTGAATTTTGCTATTAGTTTCCCCCTGAATCGTCTTTGCTTGAGAGAGATCAGGCAAACTTCTCGTAGGCGATACTCGTATGACTTGTTTCGCACCTGAGGTACTAATTTCATTGGTCTGCTTTGCATTGTCTCCATGTTGTCTCCATGTTACACAGATGTGGCGACCAGAATTGAACAGCAAATTCTAAGTGTGGACGCACCAGCTCCTTGTACAAGGGAATGATGATGTCTGGATTTGTAATCGAAATTCCCGGTAATGAATCATAGTACTCTGCTTGCCTTTTCACACTCTTGTTAACTTGCTGACTGTGTTGTAGTTTGTTTGTAATAGTTCTTTCCAAGTCATGTTGTTGGGTGACAGCTGCCAATTCTGTCCCGTCCATTTTCAATGGATTTGAGAGGTTCTCAGGCCCTACGTGCATTACTGAACATTTGTCGACATTAAAGTTCATCTGCCACGTTGTGTTCTATTCCATGAGGAGGTCAAAGTCTTGTTGGAGCTCAGCTCTTTTTCTAGCACGATGACATAGTTTAGTATCATCCGCAAATTTCTGATTTTACTGCGGCGATTAAGATCGAGATCATTAATGTAGATTACGGACAGAAGTGGGCCAAGCACACTACCTTGCGGAAATCCAGATGTTACATGTGTCCAGTCGCTCATCTCTCCTTCAAGCCTGACTCGTTGCTGCTGACTCGTAAACCATGCCAGGATCCAGCGTAAATAGTCTCCCTGGATGCCATGGGCTTCGAATTGTTTCATGAACCATTAATGGGGACTTCGTCAAAAGCCTATTGGAACTCCAAATAAACAAGGGCCACACCCTTCTGATCTGTAATTTCCGTAACTTTCCAAAAGCAGTCCAGTAGGTTAATATATGTACATATTAGTAACGATAGTATGATCAATACATGTGGGTCATCACAAATTCCTCGCTGTCACTTTTGAAAGCGCTGGCACTCGAGTCATATTGCATTTCGGTTTGTTCTTCCTTACATTCCCTCTTTCCTTCATTCGTTCCTCCCAGTATTGGATAGGGGAAAATCGGAGTATTTTGGATGGGGGAATATCAGGGTATCTTGAATGTCCTTTCAGCAGGAAATAATAAAAGTTGATTTTCACTTACAAGCTGCTGCTGCTTGCAGGTCATTGGTAGAATTTTACTTTGTTATTTTTAATTTATTTCACAATTCGTATCGCAGTGCTTTGTATGCATAATACGGATCTAAGCTATCATTGAAGAGCAATACTTTCGTTCTCGTTAATTTCGGCACTTTTCAGCAACTTAACTGTAGCTCTCTTGTAGCTTTTCAGACTTCATTGTTAGAGTTCATTGAATGTTCGCGCAGCGGCAGCTGTCTGTAGAAATACAGTATCTTCTCTACGAACGTTTTGTGTAAACAAAACCGAGCCGATTAAGCCGAAAAGTTTCCTGCAGAAATACTAATGGAACGATTGGCTTTGTCCAGTCATTAGTTATTAGCTCCCCACTAGCAAAGAAATTGGGAAATGAGACCGCTATATCCAAGAAAAGTAAGGGGAAATATAACAAGTAAGAGAAAACTTGCTAGTTTAACATAATAAATTCATCACATGTGCGTTTGTATTTACTGCCCATGTAAACGCATACATCAACAATAAAAAATCTAATAATAAGTGGTAACCGAGGAATATGAAATAATCTCGCCAATCGAAGGTGGGAGAATAATGATACACAGAGAAGAAAAAATTTACGAGACATTGAAAGTAAAAGAAGATTGAAAAAAAGCAGTCATGGAAGGTTGGCTAATAATATTGAAAATAAATTTGAATATGACATTCGTTAGATAAGTTAGGTTATTTGGAAAGGTTAATTAAAGATTGGGTGGTTAGATGAGTAGCGGTAAGTTAGATACAGGTGTGTTAGATTAGAGTATAAACTGCGAGTGTTAGATTAGATGACAAGCGTTAGGTTAAATGAGGAGCGCCAGGTTGGTTGAGGAGCGATAGGCTAGAAGAGGAGCATTCGTTTAGATGAGGAGCTCTATGTTAGATGAAGAGCGCTCGATTGGATGATGAGCGTTAGGTTATATGAGGATTGATAATTTAGATAAGGTACGTTAGGTTTTAAACAGAACAGTGTTAGATAACGAGAGTTTGGATACATGAGGTACATTAGGTTAGATGAGATGCGTTAGGTTAGATGTGGAGCGTTAAGTTAAATGTAGAGCGTTAGGTTAGATTAGGTGCCTTATCTACGTTAGATGGGTTGCATTAGTTTAAACGATTATACGAGGATCCGTTAAGTTTAAGTTGAGTAGTATTAGATAATGAGCATTAGGTTAGATGAGGAGCGTTACGTCAGATGAGATGCGTTAAGTTAGACAAAGTGGGTTACCTTTAATGAGGTGTGTTAGGCTAGATGAGGGGCATGAACTTAGATGAGGTGTTGCACAGGTGCCTCAGCTTTGATGAGGTGTTGTACAGCGGCATTAGCTTAGAAAAAAAAAATAGTTAGGTTATAGGATGCACAATCTGCATCAGAATTCCTGACGAACACAAGTCGTGTCGAACATCATCACAATGAAAAAACTTTTTGTTTTATAAAAGAATGCAATCGAAAGCACAACATAGCGAACACTCTCGCTACAGAAATTTCGACAGCTGTAACAGCACTGCCATAGATCACGTAAGACAGCGAATACCCGGGAACATAGCACTGGCGGCAATGCTTTCTAACACGTAGCATCCGAATACTCGAGTGACAAAAACTGCCAAATTATAAAAGCAAGCAAGCATGCGTACCGAATACCCTACAAACGAAATTACGTAACTGTAACGGCACATCCATCGAGCCCATAAGATATCGAACACTCGAAGAACATGAGTCATCGAACACTGTAATATATGCAAGAGGGAAGAGCTGTGCGGCGTCCGCACGCTTGCCACCTGGCGCTCCTCACTGCCACAGCCTGCCATGACTACGGCGCTCGATGGCCGTTAGTTACAGTGAGAATTCCTTAAATTATTCTTCGTCAGGCTGTCAAACCATCAAGTGATAGCTACTGAATGTTGATGTTTCCTTAAAAAATCAGTAAAACTTGAGCTTTGCAACGGAGAATTTCATTAATATTTTCTGTCATTCCGTTACCACATACTGTGGTAGCTTTTAATTGTTTACAGAGGTTTCCTTAAGCCGTCAGAGATATAGAAAAATTCAGCTATGACGATAGCTTTATGAATTCTCTGCTTTGCTTTCAAGAAGCCAGTAAAGTCATCTAAAATTCATTGTTGATTTACTTTAAAAAAGTTGTCATTTATGGCTTCAGTTACAGTATACTTTTAAATATTCTCTGCCATTAGTTTAGCGACTTATTTTTCAATGCTTTGTTACTCGGTCTAGACATCAATGACAACTATGGAATACGAGTATTGATTACTAATGGCTAGTATCGCCATGAATGACATCACATAAAATAATTGAACGAAATGACCGTTTTTTTCGTTCTTCTTTGAGTCGCTGCTCTGATGAATATCTTCATCGTTTCTTTCGTTGATCTTCCCGTTTAGTTGTATATATAATAACCTTAAAGTAATTAAAGCATTGATTCGGGGAGAAAGTGAAATACTATTATCCATGGTAGCTACGTCAGAATTCTTCAATGTTTAAATTGCAAGTTTGGCAAAGTAGTGGGTTCGCTGCCGATAAGCAAGTTAAAGTCTCCTACGACCTTTCGTAATGCTGATGTGGAGTTAAGAGACCAAGCAGGTGGGCACACAAGCAAGTTAACAACAAGCTGTGCATTACAATGCAGTGGGATTTTATAGCAGCCAGTGAAATTTAACTTTTGCTATAACTAATTTTGTCTTAATTCTCTGCAAAGCTGACAAGATAACAATAACAGCTAGGCTGAACTGTAATGTATTTTTGAACGAGCACTTACTTCAAATTTTAATTGTAACGGAAATATCTAACTCTACAATCATCTTCGATAAATAAATCAATGTTGTCGAAACGTGTGGTGCATAGTGCTAAAATCTGACTATTTAAATCCTCCAGAGAGATCACAAGATATTTTTTCTTGTTTCTTTTCCTAGAAGTCAGCGTCCGAATTCTTTGCTGTGTCCTAAACAAAATTGCGTGTCTATCCAGGGATGAACTTAATAGTTAGTCTTCACGTCAGCTAGCCTTGTAAGTGTCACCAGTTCAACATTTCGGATATCTCTTCATATTTGGCATGAATCCTTGAATCTCAAAAGGTTGTGCATATTTCAGCTAGTTATAGCAACGCACAGAGCAACGCATTTGGACGTACCGATAAGATACTCCTGGCAATTAGGGTTGAACACGCCAAGTATTTGCAATCAGACAAAGAAAGTTTATTCAGTTACGATTGCTTATAATTCTCTGCTATGTTGTCAAGTCATCAAATGGCAGATACAAAAGTTAGAGTCCGTGCGGGAACTCACAGCCCGTTGAATGTCTCGTGATTTATGCATATTCGCATAATGCGTTTTCCTGTTCGATCTCAATGGACTCCTATTTACCATGTATTCTAGAACTAAAGAGCAGCCTGTACTATTAAACGATAAGTTGTCTCGGTAGATCGGTTCGGTTACTCATTTCTCATATTTTTGT
>LQNS02277275.1:11509679-11526231 GCA_001587735.2 Parhyale hawaiensis | reverse complement strand
CTTCCAACAACCAGTGACCTCGCATTCGATCAAGGAATCACTTCCATTTAGTATCTACGCAACAACGACACAACTCTTCCCACAGCCGCGAGTACGGAGCCGGCGAAGCAGGTCGTTACATACTCTCTCCTAACGGCGTCAAATACAGACTCTCGCTGGCTTGTTGTTATGCAGGACTCTAAACAATTCCAGAGGGACAATAAAACTCCCCGACTGAGTTAATTTAGTGGTAGTGAGGGGAGAGAGATGGATAGTCGTAATCTGGGTCTGTTGAATTGCCTGTGTGATCAAACGTCGTGTGCGTACCTGGGACACGTGCAGCTGGCTTAGCAGCTCATCTGAAAGTTAGTTTATGTTACCAAGATGATAATTTCAGACACGTCAAATCGCACATATTTTCACGAAACAATCTTCTCTCCAAAGTTCTAACGATACGTTTTTGTTCGCCATCAATTTTATTAACAACGAGAGCGTACTAAGGAAAATATGACGTTTCGTCTCTCAACAGTGGACGTCATCAGGGAAACTAAAACGTTAGTATCTGTAAGTAGAATGCCTCGTGGCGTAAGACCATCACCCAAGGAGGGAACAAATCTCATCTCCGTCATTTTTGATGACCAGCTAATTCTGTTTATTGACATGGGTCACATTCAGTGTGTGGCAACATCTTCGTGTATGGGTTCCCCGTTTCTATCATCATAATTATGTCCTTTGCTTCTCCCTCTGTTAGATCGCCGTTGTTGTGGAAAGAGGCGCTTAAACTAGTCACTATAATTATAACATAGGTAAAATAGAACGCTTCGAAGATCTACCGCTGCGGGGACAACTTCGCCGTGGTGGAGGCAAATTCGACACCTTCATTATTCTTGGCCAGCTAGGCAAAGACTTTTGGCACGTGTCACATCATCTAGGTACACCCACCAAAGTCTCTACAAAAATCATGAACATTGCTCAACTCCTTTGACAACTTTTTAGGGGACAGACAAATATATATGGACATATATTTCCAAATATATATACTTAAATCTTCAACGAAAACATTATCACCTCTCTTACTTCATTCACGGGTGTATGATAACGAGGAAAGCACGTAATTTAGTTAAGTGGAATTCAAAAGCAAGGCTTTATAGCGCGTTATTACTAACAATAGCTGCACTAATTATTGTCGTGGGCAGAGCTGCGACCAAAATGGGGTGATGCCTGACAAAGGTGGTTGGTGGTTCACTTCGGTTTGACATCACTGACCAGGAACCCCTCCCCCTCCCCTTCGTTAGCGCTATTGCTTCAGCATTTTCCATATCCGGACGTCACCTCATTGAAAATAGCCAAACCATAACCACAGTTTTATTACATTTTGTAACCAGCCTCCATTGTATAATTTACTCACGTATGCATATGAGTCGCAGCAGTACCACGGCTGCTGTAGAGGAGGCTACGCTGAAGTGTAACACCCCTGGCAGCTGCGTATAGAACAACCCTTGCCGTAGTGATGCTATCGCTACACTTTCAATCCAGAAAAAGCTTTTAGGGAAACAATGGAGAGATCGTGTAGCCAACCAAACTTGGCGCCCACTACTTCGATCCAAATCTCTTGCGCTGTGCACTACCATCTTCCGTGGGACTCCACCCTCCTCTGTCATATCTGTTGTGCCTGGTTCGGTTGCAGCATCGGCTTGCCTGTATTATGGAGGAAAATGCGTTCCAGATAAACCCATAGGTTTCTCCTTCGTTGCGATGTGCTGATTTGTGGTTGACAACTTATTTTTGAGACTTAAAGAACTCGTTCCATCATTAAAGGATGAGTTGCATCAGTTTATAACCTCCGCCAAGGAGGTTATGTTTTTCTCGTATTTGTTTGTCTGTCTGTCGTGAAGAGTACTTAAAAAGTTATGAACGGATCCTTAAGAAATTTACAGAGATTGCTAGGCATAGTAACAGTATCAGAAGTTTAACTTTAGGTGAAACTCCGTTTATCTATCTGTTTGTTTGTCTGTCTGCCTATTTTTTCTTAAGGCCATAACTCGAAAAGAAATGGATGGATTTTCATTAAAATTTATATGAGTAGTTCGGTATAATAGAAAAACTAAATGACCAAATTTTGGGGATGATATGTCTGTTCGTTTGCTTGTACGTCGCTATTTTGACTTTATGCATGTTAGCACACTAGCTCAAAAAGTTAGGGATGGATTTTCGTGAAAATTACAGGACTGTTTATACTATCAACAGGCACAAATGATTAGATTTTGGTGTTGATACGAAGAAAATCAAATTTTCAGAATCAATTTAGATTTTCCGTAATTATTGCCTTGCTTGGCGGAGGTATGAGCTCTCAGAGGGCTTTCTTGTCATTAAAGTGTTCATCGATCGTTCTACTCCTGCTGCATGGATACCTCCTGCACTGCATATATTTAAAAGGTCATAACAAATGTTAGTATCCGATCCATTGCTTAGAGAAAGAAAAACGGATTTTGGAGAAGAGCATTTGCTTTCGAATTAATTTCTAGCTCGTTTTTACGATTATTTGGTTACATCGCTCACCTGCTTGGTAGTCGATGCTGACAGTTGACGTTGTGGCTACAAAATATCTATATATCTTAGCGAAGGAGGTAAGAAAATTCAATTCAGCGTACAATTGAATTTAATATAAGATGCTAAGATAATACTACAGCCATGTTTTCATAAACAAAATTCCAGCTCATCATATTGATCTCGACTGTTAGTTGTCGATGGTAACAATATGTAGTCTAACGTGGTGGACGTAGTTCTGTTCGGCATAAATTACAAATTTACTGTTTATTCTTCCATGTTGTGAGTGCGAAGGCGTTAGATGAATAGATGTAATAAAATATCTGTTACTATCTCCATTGCAGTGGTAAGCTCAGCAACCTCGCTGGATGGTTCAAGGTGTTCACTGCTGCCCTGTGATGTGCCAATTGTAAATAATATGGTTTGAAATTATAGGATTTGACTGCCGAGCTAATAGACATTTTTTCCGAATATGATTCGTCAGTGAAGTACGATCAGTTATTCATTATTTCACCTTTTACTCTCAAGTCAGATGGTAAATATGTTGATAAGAGTTATTAAGGTCGGACGAGGATTTGTGTTTCACAAGACAGGAGCGGCTAAAACATCCTGTGGCTGACTTCTTCCTATAGCAAGCAACAATAGCACCATATAAATAGTATTTATGTGCTGCTACTAATGGTGTTAGCTAATTACTAATCCTAATCAACAGGTTTTAAATTAACTCTTGATATAAGAGAGAATATTTTGTCTTACAACACAAAGTTTCAAGTGCAAGCGTAATTAAAATTTAAGATGCTAATCGTCTAAATAAAATTTTGTGAAATTTGGGCTTCAATTTTTCTTTATTAGCAGAAATTCACTGCTGAATATTGAAAATACCACTCTTCTTAAATTTATTGATACCTATATATTTTTGGAGGGTGTCATTCATTGACGTTCAGAGACTGTTAGATTTCCTGCTCTTAGGGAAATGCAACATGAATTTAAAAATTCAAAAACCCTTCGTTTCGCAAGCTCTTGGCAGTGCTGGATAGTACTAAAGCAACGTTGTTGCCTTTCATAAAGTTCTCTCTTTATTATACTTCATAAAGTTCTCTCTTCATTGTATTTTATGAGGTTCTCTCTTCATTGTATTTCATTCAGTTCTCTCTTCGTTGTATGCCACCTAAATAAAATAGCTTCGTAAATTTAGATACGCTGCAGGTACCACAAAATCAGTAAGTTGTTCTATGCAGATAGGAGGTCTGTTACTATTCGAATAAGTTCGTTGCAAGTCTTGGTACACACCTGCAGTAGTAGTGTTGATCCATTAGCTACCACGAGCTATTCTCGAATATGTGCTGTGGTTAATGATTTGCGTTGTGGAAATATCAAATACTGTAGTAAGTTTGTCTATTAATTTTTTGCTGACAACAACAAATGAATGTTCATTAGCCTTATGGCCTTAGCTTAGAAATAATGTGGGGAAAAAGAGAACCTAAGAAAGTGGTAGAACTTTAACTACAGTTGTCCAGTAGCTATAGATTGGTAAATATATAGAAAGAAACTGGTGAAAAACCTGCAGTTCATCTCTGTTGTGTACGTAGTCTGAGTGGACAGCGTCATCTCTAGTGACGACTTAGTAATTGCAGAAAAAAGATTTAGAAGAATGGGTAAAAAACATAAAATAAATAAATAAATAAAACTGAAACGGAGTCCGAATAAAGTAAAGGACTTGGCATTACGAAAAAATAAGTGCTGCTAATATGCAGCATGTAAGGCATACAAGAAGATTTACAGAAGAGAGCCTTTTCAAAATTTTTAATCAGACCTCAAGCTGGAAGGTAGATGTGTCGTCTACAGCAGACTTATGATCACTAATATGAACAATTTAAAGCATCAGTGCATATTCTTTAACGTCAATATTATTGATGAACAAGTACATTTACAATAAATATATGTTGCAGCTGGTTAGCATTAGCCTTCTGAAAGTTCATCGCGCATCCTGCTTGTGTACTTATGAGTCACACTTTGATACAATAATGAATTTCATGCTACTCGCTGAAAAATATTAAAGAAAGCTATTACTAATGTAATAATGTAAGACAATGGGAAGCATATTTTCAATATTGGCAGGATCAAATGTATAATGGATATCTGTAAGATATTCAGCAGCAGATTTGGTTATTCGCATTATTATTTTGAGCTTTCGTAAGTATAAAGTTATATTTACTTGATGCTGCTACAATATATGACCAAGCACTGATCATCATTGCGGCAATCAGACTGTCGAAATAATTCACCAATATGCAGGCTGCAAATATAGATAAACTAAATAATATATATTTTTGCAAGAAACTGTCCTTTGACATAGACACACTTATGCTGTAGTGTTAAATAATAGCCGTACCTGCAGAAATGCTAATGAATATGAACAAGAGCATTATGCGAATGTAAGCAGAAGTTCAAATAGAACGCTGTGATTGGTAATACACAATATGATGTAAGTCAATTGCTTTTGATTGAGAGCGCTTTTATTAGGGGTTGAGAACTTTAGTTTAACGTTGTTTAACATCAGATGTTTTCCAGACACAAAGACCGTTCTATGAAAGTATACAATATAAGCTGAGGCTCTCGTGATGTTCCACTCTTGAAAATAATTTTAGTTTGCGCGGCAATAATAATTTGTGTACTTGCCAGAGAATATTTTATGTCTGCTGCGTTAGTAAAACAAATAATTATAACAGGCAGCGTAGCCATGCTCGTCGAAAAGAACTTAAGCTCTTCAGGAATATGACCAATACACTGTAATATCAATAACTTGAACTAACCGGTTGCATTACTAATAATGAGGTGATATATTGAAATTGAACTGACAAGTTAATGTAAGATGCATGCAATATGTACACCTGGAGCTAAGCTCCATGCTTGAGGTCGTTATATAGACTCGGTATTATGAACACTTTTATACTTTGTAGCACTTTGTAGTAGGTCATCTTCAAGCACTTCCATGCATAATTATCCTGAATTTCTGATCCAAGAACATGTTGATTGTCCAGTCATTAAGATTACAATGCTTTGATACTCAAGCACGTTCATTACATATTCAGGTTAATGTCATCAATATATTCTAGATCGTCATGAGATTATAAAACTGACATTTTTGGCATTTGACGAAGTAGTTTCCGTCATTCCAGACTATTAAGAGTTTGTAGTGAGCGGTAGCTTGTCGCTAGTAAGCGAGGAGCGCAGTACTACTGCATGCCATCATATTTGTATATCTTCTATACACTAAAGCAGGATTCCCCAACCAGAGGTGGTTGAGATGAAATTTTAGGGGGTTCAGGATCTTGTTATATTTCTACGTACGTCATTCGAAAATGACCTTAATTTCGTGGTAGAAAAATTTCATTTGTTATCATCTTTTTCGTTATGAATATTGTGGGCGGTGTGAGAAAATTTTTGAAAGTTCTCTAGGGGTGCCACACGCAGAAAAGATTGGAAATCACAGCGCTAGAGAAGGATTTCTCACTTTTGTAAAGCTGTCAACAGCCAGAGGATGGCTGCAGCCATCCTCTGCCTCACGAAGAATTACAAAATATCGTGGAATGCAACTGTGCCGCAGTCTCGGGCAGCCAAGGGGCTAATCTTGATTACTATTTTCTGCACACTTGGACGAAAGGTGAGACAATAGTGCGTATCCAGAGTTAGTAACCCAGTTGATGCTAAATCGTAACAGCCCGTGTAGAAATTCTCATTTGTTGACCTTAGCATGTGCCATGTATCATTAGTTACCTTAAGTTTGTTCGACCTGACGTATGTCATATATGTCTTTGCAAAGATTTCAAAAGGCGTTGCCGTTCTTTGGAGAGCAGGCTATGACCTGCGAATACTCTCACCGCAGTTACAGACTGAGATTTGAATGAAGTCTAAGTGCTATAAAGCAGCTATAATGGTCGTCTGCATAGGGAACTATCTATATTCCTGATAGAATATACACCTGCAACAGAAACTGATACGCGGCTTACCCTCTAAGGCAGCCAAAAGTTTACCAAGGAAGCTACGAATGGATACTGAAAGTGTCCTGGCTTTGATAGAATGATTTAAAGTTGGAAACTTGTCCCCAAGTACAGCTCAGCCCCGTGAGTAAAAAAAAATACCAAGGTCACTGGCCTTCTTTTATTCATGCGGCTTGGGCCGTAAATATGGCTGCCAGCGCCTACCTCTGATTAAAAAAAATATTGAGCCAAACCGGTAGGGTCGTCATTGTGTCTTAATAATTTGTAACATCATTTCTTCAAGGCAGCAGCACTACAATAACGTAGTCTCTCCTAGCCTCTCCTGCACATATCCATAAGTCTGACGACCCTGTCTCACCACAACTGCATGCATCTTCTTTTTCTTCACCATCATTCATTGTAGGATTTGCGAAGAAAGAGAGTAAAAAAATATCTATAAAATAATCGAACCCAGCCCACAATCATGGGCATGTTCGATTGAGGGCCAAAATTATGACTTTTATGCTTGACTTGTTCGAAACTTCGGACCTAAGCTTTGGCTTGCCACTTTGAATTTTGGTGGAAATCCATTTTGCGAAGCGAAATTGAGTTTCTGGAAATCTCATGAGTAACCGATTAAGGGTTAATACCTTATACTTTATTCAACGGGTCAAAACCAGCGCACCTGCCTGAGGTTTCGAACCTGTCAAGCCTCAAAGGCTTAATTTTGGCGCCCAGTCAAACATGCCCTATGTCTCCTTAGCTGAAACTCGTCGCAAACTTCAAACCCGAGCTGTCGATTCGCCATCTTAGCTGGAATATCAGATATTAATCGCAAACCGGTTACGCTTGAAGAAGCCTAAAAATCCCTTCTGCTTTGCATTTCAAGTGGTAAACGGTAAATTGGTTACTCAAAATTACAGTTTCAGACCAGTTTAGCCCATCGGACAAAATTATAGAGCTTAAAAGTGGCAAACCGAGCAAGTCTGAAGCCCATCAATGTATTCTAGTAACCCGAGTTTGTCGTGGTTTATTTTTTTAATAACTAGTGTTATCGTATGCACGGCAGCACAGGCTTTTGTAAATTTCAGTTTAGCTAAAACGAACTGAAACGCGTAGTCTCTAAATAGATGCTTTCACTTGATTAAGCAAAGCCATTGGCCCTGTTCAACACCCACGTAATCTTCAAACGTGCGACTCTCCTAATATATATGAGGATAAAACTGTGCCTCGGAGACAGTTGAACAGACTGACTATCGTGAACTGTGAACATACAATCTCGGCGGCAGTGCTGGCAGCATGCAACCTGTGCTGGTGAAATGATTCCAACCACGGAAAATTAACTGACAAATCTAGTAAATGTAACGAAGCCATAGCCCCTGTTCATTTATTCATTCACGAAGTTGAAGAGAAACCCTTCAGCTTTGCAAAAACGTAAGCGCAACTGTAGGTATGTTATGTTTCCTGAATAGCTATTTGTTGTCAAATCCAGTGTGCTTATTGCCAAATTGCGCAGGTTGGTGCCTGCGCCCACTTGTGGTTTAGTCACAAAATTACGAAGGCCGCGAGGCCGCAGGAAATCTTGAAATGCTGCCATAATTACTCTCGTGGCAAGTCTGCAGCCAGAGAGCTTCTTACGAATTGGATTTTCACTTCACATTTGAGGTATATTGGTTAATGTGCGCCATCTTATTGCCACCTTTACACGTCCGCATTCCCAGAATGCCGACCTTCTTATTCTCGTCACCATGCATGCAGATGATTTCGTCATTACTACATTTGGGTACATCAGGCATTAAAAATACTGATTGCTAAATCTGTCTCCGTCCTGCAAGTTATTAGTTTGTTGTAAAAATAACAAGAGGCGTTACTGGTTACCAGACAAGTACTTGTGTTTCCCGGACAAAAAAAAAAAAAAGACTGAAGAAACTCTTCCGTGTGTGCTCAGGCAGCAATTTAGCGAGGCAGGCACGCTTATACTTGCAGTAAACGAAGCATGGAGTTAACGATAACTGTTTGATGATGGATTTAGAATCGTTAATGCATATTGTATTGAAATTGAAGTGTCTTTATTGATGCCTCACTGGTGTAATTTTTTTCTTTGGACGAGCGCGAGTTACAATAAATGTACTAGAGAAATGCCACTTTGTGCTTCCGGAACAGATATAAACTGAAGATTCACATGTTGACCAATGTCAATGACTAATGACTAGTTACAAGCACTTTCGAAAGAGCGTGTTCGATATATCGATCATAAGCGAGCTCATGAAATTGAACGCAGCCATTCGTTCTAATACATTTCTTAGGAAATAAATTCTATTATAATAATAATGAGAGGCGCTTATACTGATACACATATTTCTAAATATCTTAGAAACTTTCCGGATACTATTTTTTTATAAACGTGAAGTGCTTTTACTGAGCAAGGCCAAATTAACAATCAGTTTTAAAATGGGAAAGATTAAACTGCGTGTGAATGTTTATAACTATCAAATGTTGGAGCTACATTTTATGCAAGTATTAATTTATTATCAAACCGCTAAAGCATTACTTTTGTTCATCAATACTGCTCGTGTGCGTGGGCTGCGTCACTGAGAAGCCCGCATGCAAGACTAATCATTTTAAGCTGCAGTCTTTTTACTTCTGTTGGGCTTGTTCCTGTTGTTTTGCCCTTTATCGGTACGAATAAAGAATCAGACGTTCACACGTATGAAGTAAAGAATATACTACATAATCGTATCAAAGTATTAGGCGCATATGCCATGCTTCATTGATATTATCTTATGTATATCGATATCAGATTGTGCTTAGGCAGGGTAAACTAAGAGTTGGATAATATCTTTTGAGTTTCAGAGACACTAAGTTACGTAAGTTATTACGATATGCATCGAAAACAATTTCCATTACGCTGAGACATAACAACAAAGCCTGGTAATTCCCCAAACTTCAGGACAGCCAACACGACAAAGCCTAGGAATCTTGTGGCCTCCTTGTGTTCGTGGCCTCTTGATGAATTTTTTTTTCTTCTGAATATTACACTTCTCGTGCCTCATTTCCGCTTTCACCCTCATCATTATTGGAGCCACTGCAGCATTATCTGCGGCCGCCGTGCATGCCGTGCGTATTATTTCCTTATAGACTTGGCGATGTTTTTGTATGCAGCAAAACACTAGAGAAACGCCAAGTCATTGAGGGAGCATCTTTAGAGGAACCGCAAGCGAAGCCCACATATGCTCTCTTCTTCTCAAGGACTCCCACTCTGCGCACACACACATAGAAGCAACTTACTCAACAACTTTTACTTTTACCTACTAAGTGTTATTATTATTAAGAGTACGCACGGAGGTGGAGCCATGGACTGCAGGGCTGAGTAACAGTGTTGCTGTGTAGTCGTCTCAAGAAGGCAGCTCGGCAGCATCGTATGATCTTCATTTTATTTGCTCAGTGACGTCGCTCCTGCCTGCTTGTGTCACCCTCGCGGGAACAGTATTCTTACCGGGAAGTAGAAAGTCGAGGAATGGCTCGCCTGGGGAAAACGAATTTTAGCTGTGATTGCATGGTGTCATGTCGCCCAGTCAGAGTACTTGGTGTGCATGGGCTCCCAGGCCTTCGTTGGTAGGACGCATCACATCAACTAAGACGTTAATAATACTATATAAGTGAGGCGAGTGAATGCAATAAAAATAGTTATTACTTATTACGAAACTGGTCGTGATCTATAATAATGGTTGCACTTTCCTTGGTCCCTGAGTTTTGCTGCAGGGCACAGGCTTCTCAGCTGGGGTGCATATGAGCCCCAATGGAAGTTCGTGAGTCCATCCTAGGATACGCGTAAAGCATATTTGAGAGTGAAAATTGCAGCACAAAATTTTAAGTAAACAAATCCTCATCTGTTGCTCTCATTTACTTCATTTGAAAGGTAAGGGTTTCAGAAGATCTTGCCATCCTCAGATCTTTCCATCTTCTGAGCATTTCCCCGTGGGCGATGAAGTTAGGGAAACACTGATCAACTGCCTAGGGCCTATAGGTCATGCACTGTATATAAGACGTTAGGAGAAGGTGCGTTACACGTCAGTAACTTTTTAGTAACTGTGTGGTAATTATGCAGTTGCAGAGTCATGAAGGCATTGCCCACAAGCTGTGGAGGAAAAATGGAAGAAAAAATTCTGATAATGATATAGGGAAGAACAAGAGATATTGTACTGGAAATTCTTGAAATCTAACTGCACTTGTAAATGGAGACCTCATAAAGTACTTCTTAAACCGCTAAAAATTTCGTTCTCCTAAAGACAAGTCATGTATAATGGCTCGAAAGCTCGGGGTCAAATAAACTACAAAACCCAGAGGGCGTTCTAACTCTTACCTACAAAATGATTCAGCCTGGGAGTCCTCCAATCTTTGAATAAATATCTATATTTATATAATGTTTACACAGTCAGGTAGATGAAATTTCTGAGGATACAGTTTTCTCTAGCAGAATATTTGGCTGCTACAGTAGCTGCTTCAAGAAATAATTTCTCTGGTAGGCCAAAATTCTGTCAGGATTAATTTAACCAACAAAAATTAATAGGGCTCAAAAGCTCACGCAACGACGTATTCGGTTCGCATTGCATGCGATATAAATATTGTACTCGTATCTATAGCAATGATCCCAAAAATTACTGTTTCTTCTTCCATTTTTATTTGCCTGAGTCCAAGTAAACGTCTAAGTTATAATATGTAGAACCTCAAGAATTTAATATTCCCTGATGCTAATGTATAAAGGTCTGTAGACAACGGTCTGTTCTACAGGCTAGAAACTTTCATAGAGTATATAGTTCAGGGAATGGCAAGCCAGTCTCACTTTTGGTGATAAAGTGATAGGGTGGTCAACTGGTCATACGCATGTTCATTTGAAGGTAGAATGTCCCTTATAAGAGTGATAGCTGGGTTAAGAAACAGAAACGCCATCAATTTTCCTAACCGCTTCCTACCGCATAGTGCATGTCTTTATCGTGAATACTTGCGGTCATATTGTGATATGAAAAGCCTAATAGATTTTAATATCGAAATTGTAGCTCATTAATACACTGAAACTTGCATATAAGTCCACAGACACTTCGTTCACTATACTCACTCAATATCTTAACGGAAGATACAAGTTATCTTTGTAGACACTTCTTCCTCCCACTTTAATAATACCTCTATTATACTCTATAAAGTATTAGGCCTAGATAGTTCATGGTCCATTTGCAGCAAAATATCACGTATGGCAACGAAAGTTACTATCGTTTATTAGTTTCCGAAGATATATTGAACTGCTTGGAGGCTAAATATATAACTTGTCTCTACAGTTACCGGTAATTACATCACAAATAGATGCAGTATCACCCGAAATTTCTAAAACATATTTTTCGCGTCCACACCACCTTTTTCGGAGTTCATATATTCAGTAGATCGTTTAATACATAGCACATTCTATTTTATTACGCATCACACACGAACACTTCTCTAAGCACACTCCGTGTTCGTAAAGCATTCGCATCTTTATTATCTTAGACACACGTAATATATTTACCCGCTTTTTATGTACGTCAGCCATAATAACGTTAATGATATGAGCAAATTGCTTCTCTCTAAAGAGCAAAAGCCATTGCCAATATAGAGCAGTTTGCGCCAATAGCAAAGTATTTTATGCAGCGCTTATAGATAGCAATCAGCTGCACCGCGGCGTCACACATGGTGCCCACAGGAACAAAAAAAATCTGCCTTTGGATGAAGATGAGGTGATCCCGTAGAATTTATTCCGTATCGGTTACTTGGTTATTTGCTTATTTTTTTCTTTATATCCCGTAGAGGCCAAGATAACGTGTTGCATGAAGTACAGGAAAGTAACTTGCAACCAGTATGATACACTATAGTTGTATTGCTTAGGTTTTATTCTTTTCGCATAAGTGGAAATTGCTGGTATGGCAGGAGCAGAATGCATTTTATAGTTTTTGAGCAGATGAGCCTGCACATTTCATCGTGGTTTAAGCTCTCAAGCATTCGTAGATATATCCATCGAGAAAGAGAGTGCTGTGCGTGTCAGTTCGACATTGAAATCCTTATTATCATTTAATGTATTATTACACTCTCAAATAAATTCATATATTAATTTGAAGTTATCAAGAGAAACCAATTCTAGGGTATAAAAGGCGATGTTACATCTTTATTAGTTGATATAGGTTCATTTACATTGATACATTTACAATATGGAGATGGTTCAACTATCAGCACCTATATTTTACGCAGGAGTATTAAATGAAATAATTTTGACGAAAGCAATTAAGAATATTTCAGATGAGAGTGGGAGGTAAGCAAATTGTATGAACAATTCAACTCTTTGAGCCTACAATTGTTTTAGAAGCTTGCTTGAACACAATTCCTATTTTGGAATTCATCATAAAATAGGGAAGTGCCTCCGGTAGACAGTAAACGTTGAAAAATAAAAGACTTTACGAATTATGTTGTAGTTCCTGAGTATTTGCTCCTGAGGAAGTGTGCATATTGTGAGGAATTCAAATAGTGATGGCTGCAAGGGCCGAAAGAAAAATGACAAAGCAAAATTGTAAGATTGTCAAGGTACATTCGATTCACCCCTTCGATCGGAGAGCAGCATACAGTTTCGGCTTGTTCAGTGAAATTGGTATGAAATTAACGTCTGAAACTCGGTTGTTTACAATTACTTAACCCCCCTGTTACTGGTACCAATCGTTGCTCGAACTGAAAAATTCCTAGATTGTATAACAGTTTGTTATTCGGACACCGGTGGCGAGTTTTCAGTGCTCACCAACCAATGCAGCTGCCGTACCTGAAACTTGCATAAGTTGAACAACCACTGTTATCGGATTAACGCTGGTAATGAAGGTTCACTTCGCCGTGTCTCTGATCGAGCTTTAAATTTTTGACTTAAAGAAGTAGCAACGGAATCGAGAAGGGGATTCAGAGCATTAATTGATACCATTGAAATAGATATTCATTGTAAGTTGCCAATACCTATCACTGAAAACTCCCGTTAAATTCATGAGTTTTTTTCTCTTGCCCATAATATTTGGTATATGTAGAATCAGCAAGCAGATGTACGCGTAAATGCCAATTCCTCAAGAACAACGAATATCTATAATGGTTGGAATTTTTATATACATCGCCGTCTTTACTTTATGAGATTTTAAGTTTATGTGGGTCAGTCAGAATAATACCGCCTTTCAAAAATAGACGTTTACAAGATTCTTTTGCTTGTAACTATGTGGAGACGAACGGGTATAGCCTCTACCAGGCACAAGCATGGCCTTGTCTTAGGTTCCATTTGTAGGACCTTGGCATGATTAGCTTGCGTAAAACAGGGTAAAGCGTTCCTTACGTGTGAATTTACCAGATAAAATATCAGACAACGGCTGGTACGTACTTCTGCCGCGCCTCGTCAGTTCACACGTCTTGGGCGGTACTCACAAGCACGCAACTAATGCCAAACTTACTCTCTTCTCCGGGTAGCTCCAAAGCTCGGTTAGTAACTCGCTCAAAGGCACCACGATATACATTTACGACAGAGCAGACGCATTCTCGCGGCACTACGTTACCACCTATCTATTGGATGTTCGAATGACCTTATCTCACAGTCTAGCATAATCCTATTTTTAAAGTTATTACGTTTACTACAGTTAATATGCACAGTGTAAGTCAATGAATATTGTTGAAATGTTTGCCATTATCTTTAATGAAAAACAAATAATTATCGGTTTCCATTGATGAAAATTGTAGATTCTTCGTAAATAGAGCAGCTGTGCGTAGTCGACATGAATAAGTATAGAGTGACATTTTGGTTGCTTAATGTTAAGGTAATTCAAACATTTCCTCTACCAACCTTATGCGTATACACTAATTCAGTAAGTCGTATGCCAGCTGTTATTTCGTAAGGCGCAATTACATGAAGGATAGTTGTAGGGACATAGTAAATCGCAATTGTGAAATGAGAGTAAACGTCAAGTTCGTAACAAAGCACGAGTGGAAGTTACATCAGATTACTGAGGCACAAATAAAATCATAGATATTTCAGCAGAGTGTCAGAACAGTGGAGACACCGCCTTGAAAGGGGACTTGACTTCGATGGAAGCGTTATTGAAAAGTAATATGCATGCTATTGCTATGCAGTGGCACTCATTAAAAGCAATACAAATTTTGACTCAGCTTTGATGGCCATCAAATGCGTATAATCTTGTTATTGTATATATGCGTCAGTTGAGTACAAGTAATTCGTGAGTATTAGCTGAAGAAATTAGACAAACTTGGGATGAAGCTCCTTTGTGGTTACAAAACAGCCTATGAATGACTATATTTATAGTGTTTCTTATATTTTAGTGATATTTTCTTGCATATAATTAGACAAATTTTAAAAAGAACAAATTATATTAAGGAAATATTATTTTTGTACAACGTTTTTCTTGCTGGGAAAGCCCAACACACTAGTGTCTTTGAAAGTGAAGCAGAGAGGTTAGTAACAAAGAGTGGTAACTGTTCCTGAACGCCGCTTCTAACACAGCATTGAGCTGTTCAGTAAAACACCCACTCCTAGCTTAGAATATACATTATTTTACTTAAGATTATTGCAAGAAAGAAAAGTCATATTTTCAATAGTGATTCATTCTAAAGACAGGATTTCAGGGACAATAGATTTTGAGTTGAACGTCCCATAACATGTCCTCCTACTTTTTTATATTAGACGGTTAATTCCACTATGATCTTAGCGAAATACTTGTATTTACATGCATTAGTACTGTACTGCATATACAGAAAGTGTTAATGTACTGTGTACAATATAAATTTTTCAATCTTTATAACGTACGCAGTGACAACTTGATGCATGTTAAAATGTGCAGTCTACTAGAAGCGATGTTTGCAAAGGCTGCGATCCCAGAAAAATACGGAAGGAATATTTTTGTTACTAACCATGTAAGATACAACTGTTGAACAGGGTTAAAATTTACTAAGCTCAGTCCTTAGAGTGTACAGAAATGTGCGTGGTAAATGCGAGACAGCACCTCTGAAAACGACCACTGAATAACCTGATGACTTATATCCCGAAGAGCCCTCAGAGGCTAATTTGCAGCCCAGCCAACTTGATCCGCCATCCAACAATTTTTACAGCAACTGCTTAAAGACTTTGGCTTCTAAGGCGACTCTAGACCCCTTGTGTTATTTTTTGATTCACCTAGTAGTGCGTCCTTTCTTTAAAAGTCAACAAATTTTGTTATAGCTACCGCAAATGTTTTTTGTTTACTTTTTGAAATTTGAAATATAGAAGAATTACCTATAACAAGTGAGAAGTATGACCATGTAACAATACTATCTTGCGGAAACACACTTTCTGTGGTTGAAGGGTCAAGTAAGAATTAATTTTACTTTCAGGCGTTGCCAAGTAACGTACTCAATACAACTCATTATATACCATGCAAAACACTTTGTGCGGCCAAAGACGATCGTAAAAACAGCCGTAGATTGCCCATTCGCCATTGCCTTCCTTACGAAGCTTTTCTTGGATAACAATTGACGCTAGAGAAGATAAAATTTACAAAATAAATTAACAGAGTCAAGTAATTTGACTAAAGAAGCAACAATGGAAATTTATATTTCAAATTTTATCCTATAGATTGCTTCAAAAATTTGTGCTGAACATGGATTGCATTATTTCATAATTACGGGGTTTTGAGTCTTTATTTCCTATGTTATTTTGTATTTGCGGTATAGCTACTGGCTCAAGCATCGCACTATAACGTTATACACACATATATGTATATACCGTAGGTGGTTCGGGAGACCGAACCCGGGACTTTATGCATAGCGAAGCGCAACTGCAAGGCCAGCTCTGAGAATGCATACCTACGGAGAATGCATACCTACGGTATTTATCTAACTTAAAAAAATAGTCAGACTGTGATCTGCCTTCCTGGTTATTTCCAGGTGCGAGTGGGGCTATTGATCAGTGATATATATATATATATATATATATATATATATATATATATATATAT
>LQNS02277275.1:11465406-11488733 GCA_001587735.2 Parhyale hawaiensis | reverse complement strand
TATACATCGCCGTCTTTACTTTATGAGATTTTAAGTTTATGTGGGTCAGTCAGAATAATACCGCCTTTCAAAAATAGACGTTTACAAGATTCTTTTGCTTGTAACTATGTGGAGACGAACGGGTATAGCCTCTCCCAGGCACAAGCATAGCCTTGTCTTAGGTTCCATTTGTAGGACCTTGGCATGATTAGCTTGCGTAAAACAGGGTAAAGCGTTCCTTACGTGTGAATTTACCAGATAAAATATCAGACAACGACTGGTACGTACTGCTGCCGAGCCTCGTCGGTTCACACGTCTTGGGCGGCACTCACAAACACGCAACTAATGCCAAACTTACTCTCTTCTCCGGGTAGCTTCAAAGCTCGGTTAGTAACTCGCTCAAAGGCACCACGATAACATTAACGACAGAGCAGACGCATTCTCGCGGCATTGCGTTACCACCTACATATATATTGGATGTTCGAATGACCTTCTCTCACAGTCTAGCGTAATCCTATTTTTAAAGCTATTACGTTTACTACCATTAATATGCACAGTGTAAGTCAATGCATATTGTTGAAATGTTTGCCATTATCGTTATTGAGAAACAAATAATTATCGGTTTCCATTGATGAAAATTCTAGATTCTTCGTAAATAGAGCAGCTGTGCGTAGTCGATATGAATAAGTATAAAGTGACATTTTGGTTGCTGAATGTTAAGGTAATTCAAACATTTCCTCTACCAACCTTACGCGTATACACTAATTCAGTAAGTCGTATGCCAGCTGTTATTTCGTAAGGCGCAATTACATAAAGGATACTTGTAGGGACATAGTAAATCGCAATTGTGAAATGAGAGTAAACGTCAAGTTCGTAACAAAGCACGAGTGGGAGTTACATCAGATTACTGAGGCATTTCTAAAAACTAATAGAGATGTTGGCCCCCTTGAATCTACAGTTTGTTGATGGGTGAAGCGATTTAAAGAAAGGAGACAGGATCTCCTATATGACCCCAGGGAGGGGAGACCATCAACCTTAGCAAATGAAGAACACTGGTCTAGGTTCCACCACCAGTAGAAGTAGACCATAAGTTTCCATTTGACATCGGAACAAAAGAAAATAGGGATTTCACATGAGCCGGCTTTCACCATTTTCATAAAATTTTGTACATATAGCAACCTCTCTGCGGGCTAGCGGACTCAACACTCTGACATATCAATTAAAGAGCTTGGTGAAGATTTTTGAAACCTCTCTTAACCGGAAAGACATGCGAATGGATTACTACGAATCCGAGAGTGCGACCCAGTTGAAACTGTGACTTCAGAGGGGTTATTGGAAAACTCGCTGTACAGAGGGCAGCTTAGAAGATGATGGCTACCATTTTCTGAGATAGACGGAGATAAATGTGAAAGATTTTCTTGATAATCAAAGTACAATAAGGGAAAACACAGTACAAAAATGTTTTAGGAAGCTGCTGACGTAATCGGTGAAAAAGATCAGAGAATTAGCTTTGCTTAGTTCTTTTTTATCACGACCGTTAGCAAGTTTATCCTTGTTGAGGCCACACACCAAATATATATTGGTATAGAAGTACTAATAATCCTTCCATGGTATCCAAAGCTAACTGGAAGCTATTGCCTCACCCTCCCTACCGTCCTTACCTTGGTGCTGCAGACTTTTGTACAAAATTTCCAGAATATTTGGAAGGCACCCGCCAGGAGACCGCTATTTGAGATGGAGCACAAATAAAATCATAGATTTTTAATCAGAGTGTCAGAACAGTGGAGACACCGCCATGAAAGAGGACTTGACTTCGATCGAAGAGTTATTGAAAAGCAATATGCATGCTATTGCTATACAGTGGCACTCATTAAAAGCAATACAAATTTTGACTCAGCTTTGATGGCCATCAAATGCGTATAATCTTGTTATTGTATATGTACGTCAGTTGAGTACAAGTAATTCTTGAGTATTTGCTGAAGGAATGAGATAAACTTGGGGTGAAGCTCCTGTATGGTTACAAAACAGCCTATGAATGACTATGTTTATCATCTTTCTTATATTTTCGTGATGATTTCTTGCATAAAGTTAGACAAATTATAGAAAGAACAAATTATATTAAGGAAATATTATTTTTGTACAACGTTTTGCTTGCTGAGAAAGCCCAACCCATTAGTGTCTCTGAAAGTGAAGCAGAGTGGTTTGTAACTTAGAGTGATATCTGTTCCTAAACGCCGCTTCTAACACAACATTGAGCCAATCGGTAAAACATCCATTCCTAGCTAAGAATATACATTATTTATTTTAAGATTATCGCAATAAAGAAAAGTAATATTTTCAATACTGATTCATTCTAATGACAGGATTTTAGGGAAAATAGATTGGGTGTTGAATCATCGCATAACATGTTCTCCTACTTTTTTATATTAGACGGTACATTACACTAAGATCTTAGCGAGCGAAATACTTGTGTTTGCATGCATTAACACTGCACTGCATACACAGAAAGTGTTAATCTGCTGTGTACAATATAAATATAAATTTTCAATCTCTATAACATAGGCAGTGACAACACGATGCGTGTTAACATGCGCAGCCTACTATAGAAGCGATGTTTGCAAAGGCCACGATCCCCGAAAAATGCGGAAAGAATATTTTTGTTACTAACCTTGATAGATACAACTGTTGAACAGGGTTAAAATTTACTAAGCTCAGCCCTTAGAGTGTACAGAAATGTGCGTGGTATATGCGAGACGGCACTTCATAACCTGATTACTTAAATCCCGAATAACCCTCAGAGGCTAATTTGCAGCCCAGCCAACTTGATCCGGAATCCAACAATTTTTACAACAACTGCTTAAAGACTTTGGCTTCTAAGGCCACTTTAGACCCCTTGTGTTATTTTTTGATTCTCCAAAATAGTGCGTCATTTCTTTAAAAGTCAACAACTTTTTTTATAGCTACCGTGAATGTTTTTTATTTACTTTTTGAAATATAGAAGAATTACCTAACAAGTGAGAAGTATGACCATGTGAAAATACTGTCTTGCGGGAACACAGTTTCTGAGGTTAAAGGGTCAAGTAAGAATTAATTTTACTCTTAGTCGTTGCCAAGTAATGTAGTGCGGCCACAGTCGATCGTAAAACACCCGAAGAGTGCTCAATCGCCGTTGCCTTCTTTACGAAGCTTTTCTTGGATAACAATAGACGCTAGAGAAGATAAACTTTACAAAATAAGTTAACAGAGTCAAGTAAATTGACTAAAGAAGCAACAATGGAAATTTATATTTAAAATTTTATCCTAAAGATTGCTTTAAAAATTTGTGCTGAACAGGGATTGCTAAATTATCAACATTAAATCGCATCATGAATTTTACATGGTTTCCCTCCGGATAATTTCTTCCAACAAAAGCGTAAAAAGAACAACCAGCTTGCTTAAAAAATTTATTTATTAGTGGGCGTTACATTACACATCTACGAATTATGGTCCTATTTTTCATTACCGTGTAAGTACTCGGATAAAAAGCATCTTTATGTATTCATTTCACTTTAGCTCGCATCCATTTTTCTGCATAGAATCTCTCTATAATAATTTATTTCTTTTCCTTTTCTCATTTTGGGGAAACTTTTTGCCGTGAACTTGGGAGCACAAGCCTGCTGGGACTCGCAGTTACGCACCTCTGCAAAACACTGCTAAACACTCCTCTTCTTATCGGCCAGATGCTCACCTAACATATACTGAAGCAATACCCTGAACTTGTGCGTGACCAAAGCGCCGCCGTCGCTGGTGTTCCTATACCCAAAGCTGTCAACGGTTGCTTTCTATCCTCTTCCCTTTACGTCTCCTTCGCTCTCTAGCCGTCCCAAAAGCGCGGGGTAAACAATGACTGTTTGCTAAAGGCATAAAATTTCCGCTGGCTAAGCTTCTGTGATTTCTTCGAACTGCCGAAGTGGATCAAGGTAGTATATAGAAAATGCGATAGCAGAAGGGCAGCATTGAAAACTTCTCAGACTAGGGAAGTAATGGTTTACCTTGTAAAGTTGATATTAAATGCAAGACGCCACATATGGACTGGGGCTGTGTGTTCATGCAATGGTTGGAATTGTGAGTGGGGTTTGGGAATGAAAATTAATGATCCTTATTTTCTAACTGCACAAAAATCTGATAGGAGAACTATCGGTATGATACCAAGAATGAAGAAATTTACCATATCACGGTCAAATGACGTCACACGGGAAGTCTGTCGATGGTAAAAATTTGCTAGATATTTAATAAATTTCAGAAAAAAATACATATACTAAATTGAATCTGTGTATAACTTCATTTGATCACTGTTGTGCAACCAGTAGGAAAATCTTTCCAGAATAATGTTGTCACACCTGTTCACTTTTCGCATTAACGGTAGAACCTGGCGATTGAACCACTTTAAGTCATACGTGGTACAGAGAGCACTTATTTAATTTCACAGCTTAGTTATTGTTAAGCTCCATAACAACGATAACTGCTCGAGCCCACCAGCTATGAAGGCAACATATATGCCTGAAATACCAGCAGGTGACGGTGCACAGTATCTAGGTACTCTGCACTTGTAGGTGCTGCCAGCTGCTACAGTTCCAAGCAACAGCCTTTGTCTATACAAATGTATTGAATTGATTGCTCAGAGCAATTAATATGGTTTGATAAGAAAACACTCGCACTTATAGCTATAGTTTTGTACAATGAATTGCAAATTTACTTCTGACAGCTCAAATGTCGGTATAGTATCATAGGTAGTATATGATCTTATCCAATTTTTGATTACATGTATACTTTTTAATGAGGAGGAATTCACCAGCAAACATCGAACTGGATGCTGATTGAGATAGATAAGTCAGTGAACCCTATATATTTCTGCTATTCTAATGATGAATCATGTATCAGCTTAATAACTCCTCAAATTATAAATCGAGATATGCAAACAGTGTGCATTGATCCCAACCAAACTCACGCTTGCTAACTTAATAACATCTAAAGGCACTTTTTACTATCCCCACAGGATTGTAAGAATTCCGACACTTGCACGAGTACTGTATCGAAGACATGACTCCAAAACTCCCCATCAGCAAATCCTCAAAATGTTCCTTCTTGAAGACAGCGATCGAGCGGCGAAGATTTGATGGTCATTGGAGCGTTTTGAGAGGCAGAGCCAGAACGTGCGTCTTCAGCTCGACACGACGACCGGCCAGAATAAGGCGCCGCAGGGCAAGTATCGTTTAAACCCAATGCTAGGTTGTAACCCTGATATTATACCAACCACAGGGTGTGTAAACCTGGTCGCCGACACGCACATACACGAGCATGCACATCCTTCCCTGCCATACACGCCGCCGCTGCCTCGTCGTTTTGGTCTCTCTATAAAATTTTAATGACTGAGACACAAATTTAATAGTTTCATTTGGACGAACTGCTATAAAGTCAAGTAATTTGCTGGCCTCGATCGGTGTAGTGTCTTTGCTGTTCGCGGACCTAGTGGTTTGTAGATCAGCATAAGCGTTAAGTTTTTTCGCCGAGCAACTGGGTGGATCGTATGGTGAATAATAGAGGATGGTCAGTGGGAGAGATAAAAGTTGCAACAGTAGACCAGAAGAATTGCGTTGAAACGCAAGATAATTGCTGATTTAATTTATTTTGTCGTGTTTCTTGAAAAAGAAAAATTTCTATCTTAAGTAAGGAAAAATGAAAATTTCTTGTGTAACTTAAAATTTCTAAAAACTATATAAAAGTGTGATGGTATAAAATACTTCTGTTTAATGAATGAGAGTAATGAAGGAACACAATTCCACCTTACTAAAGAGATGGAAAACCAAAACAGATTGCGAGCAAAGTCGAGTGCAAAATTAAACTGACGTTTAAAAACATAGCCAAACTTCTGATCCTCACGTAGGCGCAGACAGCTGAGAAGCAACGTGATGTAACATTGAAATTCAAGCGCTGCATCAAGCTAATAAAAAAATCAACCACGAGAATGAATGGCGAGCATTTGTTTACTTACTGTCGTATAGACAGGACTCGAGCAATGGCTTGGGCAGAACGCTTCTATTTGTGGTAGTGAAAATTTGAGAATTTACTCTTACTTTCGTAGTAAATATATGCATATAGTGATATCAACTACGATTGAAAAGTATTTGCGTCTAAACCTTGAAAACTATTGTTTTGATTATAGCACATACACGGGGTACAGGATGTATACATATTTATCAGTTGTATACTGTAAACTAAGACACTATATAGCGTATTGTAGTTTGTATGTCCTTGCAGTGCTAATTATCCCCACTCTTTGAACTTAATGCCAAGCCAAAGATAAAGAGTGAAGACCTGGGAGAAGTCGATCGCTCTGGTGCCGTGGCAGTGGCAATTTGTTATTTCTTTGACATCTCCAAGAACTTGGGCGTAGTGGCATGCATGAGTGTATCATTACTGAAATAACTGTAATTATTACAGTCGGTTTGTTGCTTTTTTTACCTTTCAAAAGGTTCGGGTTCTCACGAAAGGTATACTTGCCCCTTTTGACATGATTCCCAATTGGAAATTGACGCTCATTTGTGTTGAAACAGAAGACGCGCTTTTTATTAAGAACCCACACATTGGGGTCGTCATAATCTGTACCTTGTGACTTTTTTTTTTTACAAGGAAAGGAGGAGTAGCCAAGATACCTACAATTGGTCCACCCCAACGTACACACAACACAGACGGTCAATGCTCATGGCTGGGCACATGAATTCCAGAGATCAGGTAAGGGTTTTGATATCACGTTTTGAAGCAAAAGGTAAATTGGTGAGTAGTTAAAGCCAACCGTTTATATCTTGGTCTCCTATCTATCATTAGGCGCCATTTGTTGAGGAGCATCGGCACGATGAGTGCGCCAGCGCAGAACTGGACGGCGACGTCGCTTAAGTCTCAGCCGAAGAATGTATACTTATAGGAACTGTGGAAGCCATTCTTTTTGAGCGATGATTGTCCTCCCATGCTTAATATTGGATGGAGGTAACGCTAGGGTAAAAGATTTTATCGTTCCAATGACTGTATTCATTGGATTTATTACACATTGATTGCTCGTATAATGGTTAACTTGCCTTCATAAGAGCAAGGCATTTCGAAAGGGTTGTGATTCACACCACTGATGACAAGCTGCAGTGGAGAAACTTAGGGGGCCCAATGTGATACTTCAGAAACCTTCAGTGACATTTTTTGGGCCATCGTTTTTTCATGACCAATCAGACTTCAGCATTTCAACGTTAGAGAAGAGTTATTTTCATAACATTTACTTTCTTCTCTGAACTTTCCAATTATCTCCAAGGTTCTTCAGGTGCCCGTATCAACTTCTCGGATAAAATTTGAAGAACTTAGTTTATATTTCACTGACAGAAGATGGTAGAGAATTGACGTGAATGCATGTAAAGGAATCTTTGCACTTAATGTGAAGCATTGCTTGACTGCGAGTAAAAAATATAGGTATGCACTTTTGGAATCACTGCAATGCGACTAACACTCGGCGTGCCCCTGAAATGTGTACCATTTCGTGTGCCCTTTCAGATCGAGGTGAAATCTATTCATTTTAACCTGTGATTCTTGTGCTCAATGGAGTGCATCAAAGTTTAAAGTTACGAAAGCTTCGCACATCGGCTGCGATAAGTTCGGCAAAAACTGGAATGGAGCATTTGGTTCAAAACTGCAATGTTTTAAGCGACTTCTTCCCTTAATTGTGATATACCTTGAGAAGGAGGCAGCGCCGGCGGAGGCTCTCCAGTCAATACGCGTAGGAAGGATCGAGAGTATCAGATGCCGTTCACTTAAAAGTTCCACGCGTTCAACTCAAACACTATCATTACGCACCTATAAATTAAATGGAAAAAATGTTGCACACTGGATAAATGTCACAAGCAAACTGCTCCGAGTTGGTCAGTGTGCAAGTTGGCATTTTTAAGCTAGATGAGTAACCTGATACAGGGACCGTGGCTAGGGAAGCTGCTACAACCTTTGCCGTATGTGAGAGCCTTGCGTAAGTATGCTGAGGAATATGGTTAAAGGGAAGACCTCCAATTGGTCTGGGACGCAGCAAGACCTAATTTACTTAGTTTCTTCCTCTATGTTCCTGTGCAAGACATTTTTACTGTTTCGTGCATTGCACAAGACAGATTATCGACTTTACAAATCGAACTTGCGCAATGTTAGAACTGTTGAATGGGTAAATACCTGAAGGTCCAAGAGAGGACCCAGCCGCGCAGCGTAGCTATTATACCCCTATAGTCTCATAGAAGATGAAAACAATTCGATCGTTAGATAAACTTTAATAGAATAGCTATCAATACTTCCCTGGGGAACTCACGGGAATTTTTAGGGCTGACTTCACAAAAAAATGCGCGTCGGAAATGTGGTGTGAAATGGAGACGCATTTTTTTTTAGCGATTAGAAGACACATTTTTATCAGCAATGTACACTTCTTTCATTAAAGAATTGCAAAAGTACCGTTTGCTTCGTTCTATAAGAAGATTTCACAGAGATGAGAACACTAAGGTGCATGCGCATAACAAGAAAGCGTCAGCGTTTGAGATAAAACACATTCCTTGCTATTGACTCTCCCTAGGAAGAATATTAAAGACACCCTCGACTGCTTGAATGAAACAGAATTAAGCTGGTTTAATTAATTTGACGTGTGCGGACTTCAAAAAACAGCGTTATTTTCGCTCATTGGAATTAAACTTCAGACGCTAACCCTAAATCGATTGCCTGGGGGACTTTTAATAACTCACTCATGCTCCAGTAGGTGATAATTTTCTGTTATCTCACGAGCAACACGATTCAGACTGGCGAAACCAATTCTCCTCTCGAAAGTTCGGAGAAGTCAGCTCTGCTGGTTTTAGCTTTACGCAATGGCGCATTAAATATCCCTTGTTTATGTAAGTGATTTCACTTTTTACCTGAGAAAAGTTGAGCCCGGTAGAGATTGTTCATTGTGTTCTGTGTATCACTGGAAGATTGTTGATTAGTCAATGAATTAGTAACCGCTGAATTTGTGCATAAATTTCGCGTATTAAAAATACAGTAAAAAGCAACTACATCCAAAGACGAACTTCTGTTGGTAATGAAAGGTGGAGAAACCGGCGGATTTCCGCTGCATGAATTCAGAACATTCATAAAACATCGCAGGGCTCTCTTGCGTAACGGATGTATGTATAGCTACAGAAACCAATATATCGCAAGTAAAGCTGAAATACGTGTCTCCTCACGCAAGCCTCTCCATCAAGTTGTATTCAGTTATTTTTAATTCCACAATATCAACTTCATACGTAAACAAATCATATCACAGTTTCATAAAGAGATATAAAAATAACCAGCAAACCGCTTGAGTAGTTAGGTTTCAAGATACCCCGTTGCTGCAATTTTGCTGCGTAGCATGTGATAAAAATTCAAATTGTAGTTATTATGATCAGTAGATCACAGGATATCTCGCGGATTGTATCCCCCTGTCGTTGCATGTTCGTATGTGGTAAACAAAAGCACGTAAAGAACTACAGGGACGAAAAAGAAATTTGTTTGCAAATGTCTCGCGAAAATTAGCTGCTGAACGGATAATAAAAAAGTGAAGGCAATTTTATAATATGTTCCGAGGAGACGAAACTACACAGCGGATGATGGAAAAGTGTTCAGTGTAGAACTGCTGTCAAGGAGAAGAAGGTCATCCATATGCAGATAAGGAGAGACTAAGGCAGACGGTGCAGCAATCAGGCCATTCTTTAACATGGATGACACTCCCATTATCTGCCTTCAATCAGCGAGCGTCGTAAAGACTGGACCTGAAAATGGCGTTGCCGCTGCCTGTAGTCTGGTGCAGACCTCTGCCTGTAGTCTGGTGCAGACCTCTGCCTGTAGTCTGATGCAGACTTCTGCCTGTAGTCAGGTGCAGGCTTCTGACTGTAGTCTGGTGCAAACTTCTGCCTGTAGTCTGGTGCAGACCTTTGCCTGTAGTCTGATGCAGACTTCTGCCTGTAGTCAGGTGCAGGTTTCTGACTGTAGTCTGGTGCAAACTTCTGCCTGTAGTCAGGTGCAGACCTCTGCATGTCGTCTGTTGCAAATATTTGCCAGTAGCATGGTATAGACCTCGGATTGTAGTCTGGTGCTGAACTCTGGCTATAGTCTGGTGTAGACTTCTGCAGACTGCATGCTATCTGGCACAGACTTCTGCCTGTAGTCTGGTGCAAATTCTTGCCTTTAGTCTGGTGTAAACCTCTTCATTCTGGATGTAGTCTGGTACAGACCATTGCCTGTAATTTTGGCAAGCTTCTGACTGTTGCCCTGTGTAGACCTTTGGCTGTAGTCTGAGCCAATCACCTGCCTGTAGCCTGACGCAGAATTGTCCTCTTGTAGAAGGCAGCCATCTTCTCCATGTGGCAGGTGCAATCATTTGGTCGCAGTCTGTGCGTCTCTGACATTTGTGCAAAGTCTGTCACAGACCTCTTCCTTTAGTGCGGTGTAGACCACTGTCTGTACTTTGAAGTAGACCTTTGCCTGTAGCTTGTCACAAACTTCGGCCTGGAGCTTACTAGATTTCTGCCTCTTTGTAGTCTATAGCAGTGCCAATCTCCCCCTTCTGCTTGGCGGAGATTTCTGCCTACTGATTGGCAAGTCCGCCGGAGCTTGGCTATGCCGCCAAGTATTATTATTCAGTCACACTCATGTTAACTTTGAGGTCTCCATCAGTGGACTGTATACATTTTGCGCAGTGTCACTAACTGCATCTCGGTAACGGCTGTTATGTTCAGAGTATCACTGGGTCACTCGACTCACACTAGATCTGCTAATGCTGACCCAAGTTGGAACATGGGACATCGATTTTCACTATCCCTACACGTTGCGTACATTTGCCTGCTGCAGATCCCTAAACATATGCGTTATGGTATGCAACTAGTCTCGGAAAGTTTTACTTTGCATTCAAAACAACAGGCGCTAGCATATTTTTGTTTTCACCTATTACTTCCGACTTAAAAATGCTACTTTATATCCATAGCTCGAGACGCTCTCTCATTTTCGTTGCTAATGTTATGCACCTGGCCTCAAAAAGTTACTTTGCATCCAAAACAGCTTGAGTCGCCTACGTATTTTTACTTCTAATTTTAGAATTTCTGGCGCTGTGCGATCCAGTTTAGGAGGAGGTCGTAAAGCGACGCTGGTGCAATAGAGAGACGAGGCACAAAAAGTTAGGGCCAACGTGGACAATTGTCGCCGATGAGAAGATAGGCGTGGCGTTTTGCAGCTCGCAACAGACCTGTAATTTGGCACAGCTTCAGTAAGAGCTGGACAAAGAGTTGCTCAAGTACCACTTGCTTCGTGATAGCCTCTACAGTGACGGACAAAGGCCGACTCAGGTCCTCTTAGCTGTTTTTGATGCTGTGTTTGTGGCCATCTTCTTCGCTGCAGATGTTACCGAAGAAAGTCATCACATTTTCTACTCTTTTAGCGAGTTGTATCATTTAAATGCAGGGAACGTCGGCTGCTTGTAGCAATCGCATTCACTCTCATCAGTATACTCTGTTCTAATAATCGATCTTTCTCGTTTCTACATTGTCTTGAGGATCAATAATTTCTCTGGCAAGCGACCAGATGAAGCCCATGTTCATCTAAGGTCTTTTAGCGCCTGCAGTGAGAATGGTCCAACCATTCCCGTAACTGTTCGTAAAGTCTCTACAGTTATTGTTTCATTTTTGAAATTGTTTCGAAGACAAACTTCCGTTGACTCCCCTTACAGCTACACGAATGCTTCTGTAGCCAATATGCTGCTATAGTCAAACCAGTGTAAGCAGTCCTTCATATAGGGGCGGGGCTGAATTGACCGCAGCAGTGCCATCTTATCTATTAACTAATGCGTTTAAGTTTTCGATTACAAATATGATTTTATCGATTAAGTCTAGATATACCAAGCCCTTAGCGAGATTTAGCAAAGTTGCTTTGCATTCTTATAGCCACGCCCATCGGACTCCTTACGCTGGCTTGACTAATATATGAATTACCTAATTACCGAACTAACTCTATTTCCGAACAAACAGCTATATTTGATAGGTGAAAATAATAATGTCATTAAATAACAACTGTTTGTTCGGAAATAGAGTTAGTTCGGCAATTGGGTAATTCCCCTATATGTACATAGTATTATCGTAACACTGTTAGTGTGTAGCCGGCAGTTACAGTCGCCCACACACCGTAAGTAGTATGTTCTAACACTGTCGAGATAGTGATACTTTATTAGCAGTTTTTACAGCTCACTTTAGTGAAGGGAAAGCGAGAATGTCTAAGTAACAGCGCCGTACGTGTGCATTTGCACGGGGATTGGTCAAGGTTGTGTCCAGAGGTCTTGGCTCAGTATCTGTCATACTCTTGTCGAGTAAGGTTTTGCTATGCTACGGGCTGTGGATTTACGTTGGGGATTCTAATTTTTGGGATCAAAGGGTGATGGGAAACGCGTAAGAATTGTCTGCTACGAATATAGTGAAAAATACAAAGCATCAGGGTGCGAGCTCATAGCAAGATCGGAGTTTAGTTTCTATGTCAAAACGTTTCATGCTTCGTATAAGAGGCTTGCTATCGGGCTGACAAGCCTCAAAGCAAACGGTTTGTTTACTTATTTTAATATTCACCTTTTACAGCTTATACTGCTCTCTAAACGTCCACATGAACTTTGCCTTAATGAAAAACCGTGATATAGCCTTAAATCACTCTATACATAAGGGCCCAGTCCTTTTAAGCAGGTCCTGCGGCTAACTCATGAAACTTCAGTAAAATATTTTCCAATGAGCATATAGCGACAATAAAAAATATAATAATAATAAATAAATACACATCTCTTGGTGATGCACTGAACGCATTTATGGGCAAAAATCACGTATACATGAGCACTGGTCAATGGTAAATGGCAAAGCATGTATTGATTACTTTTAAATAGTTTTGGTATCTTAAAACTCAATGATCGTCACCTACCACTGACCTCTAGCTACGAATGTGTGTTTCTTGCTATTAAACTCATTACATTCTGTTTGACGTTCCTACGCTAGTTAGAACATATTTTATGAAAGCATGAGCGGACCTATACTTGGGATTTTGAGGGAGCCGTCTAGTACCTACAGCTTAGTCCATGATTCCTTACAAACAGCTAGAGGACATTTTTTTTAGCATAGGTAGACAAATACTATAATGTTAGGGATCTGAATGCTTGCTTTTCCGGAAACGTACGGAGATAAGCCACAGTATTGGAATATTTATGAAATAGCTTCCCGTCGAAGCTCAAATTCAATCAAACATTCTTTGGGTGTCTGAAATTTTTACGATGATCGCCAGCAATTTTTTTGTTTGCAGTAACAGTNGAATGCTTGCATTTCCGGAACGTACGGAGATAAGCCACAGTATTGGAATATTTATGAAATAGCTTCCCGTCGAAGCTCAAATTCAATCAAACATTCTTTGGGTGTCTGAAATTTTTACGATGATCGCCAGCAATTTTTTGTTTGCAGTAACAGTGCCCTCTGGTGCTGGGCGCTCGCGATATCCCTCAGCTGCGATGACCAGATGCCGGCACATATAATGAAATTCCTGGGCGCATTTTTGTCCAAACTACCGCCATTTTCAACGCGAAGACCTTTTCTTCCTCGAGGTTTTTGGAGAGCCATGCGTAGCAGCATCTTTATATCCAATATCGGCATCTCTGTGGAGATACATAGCAGGATACTTGACGTGTTATTGCTTTCATTCTTTCTTTTTCTTGATCAGATAAGAGATAATTAAAAACTACTCAGGAAGCATTAAATCAGCTGGTATTATGTAAGCATCGGTTTAGTCAAGCGTAGAGTAAGAGTTGAAATTAAGGAAACATTACCATTCATGAATTCTGCAAGCACGATTATTGACCGTTCCCAGCTTGCCTTCATGTTGGATATGAATCTGATGCAGAACGATGAGCAAACAGAAACAGAAATACCTCATGAGGAGCTTACCAAAGTTGTGCAACCCTCATGTGTAGATTTTCAAACCATTATTACAAGAATACCCGGGCAGTAAAAAAAATAAAAATAGAAGTGAGGAATTTATGATGACCCTTAATTGTTCATTGATCACGCTTTAGTTATTAAATTCTTCTGAAGGATACGCTACAACGGCCAAATCAAATTGTCATAAGATATGAGTGCTGTTTTAATTCATCTAAGCAGCACACTGATTCTTTACCTTAGAGGACATGCAAAAACAAAAAATAAGTTTATATAAGCAAGTAGAAAAACTTTCACTGAATTCGATTAAAAGCCTTGCTGTGTATCCTACATACGCATGAAGTAACATCAGTACATGAAAATTTTTACGCTCAAGCAAAAACTGCTTCGTCAATGGAAGAAAGCAAGCTGGAAAAACTAATTGTAACGTCTACTACCCAGTAAAATAAATCGCTTCGCCTGTGATTCGTTGATCATCTACTGATAATGCGCGTCAAAAACAGAGGGCAAGTACAGTTTTGATGTATGGAGAAAGTAAGAAAATTAAACTCCATGGCAGCCCTAAGAGCAGTTGCAAATATCTTCATTGTTTCGATTTCGACGTTGGCTGAGCAAGAAGTGCATTCAGTCATGAAAATAAAGATTCCCAGTTTGGCATCTTCTAAACAACCTGGTCTAATTTTCACATACCAATTTCCCTTAAAACGCAACATAATTACAAAATTTTTTAAATGGCTTATTTTTACAGATATATTTCGTTGAGAGCCTGACACGAAAGATACAAATATATAATATATAAACACACTACGGTGTTTATTTAATGTGTTTTGATAATTGAAACTACACGCCTGAGCGTCCATGGACAATTAATGAACCCCAAGTGGAGCACAAGTGCCTCACGACGACTAGAGCCCAGGCAATAAGAATCCCCAAAACAATATTCACAGATGACCTGAATGCCTGCACATCAACACAACTGGATATAGATCCCAGCTTTGAATTCCATGTCAACACACATCAGGGTGCGAAAAAAAAACAGGCGGCTTCATCAGTTGTAAATTAAAGAAGACGTCAATGGACACCTGTTGATATAAATGATCGATGTGGTTAAATCAAGGCAGCAACTCATATACAATTTTGATGCATTTGCTGTGTTTATTATCCAGTCTTGTATCTTGTGAATTCTTTGGTCCTAATTTTTATTACGTGGCGAGCTTTCACCCTGAATGAGAATAGTGTACAAACTTAACAGTTTGATTTCCGATGATTTGTGTTTATTACCTAACAGATTTGACTTAATGAGAGTTGAACGTTCTACTACGAGTACATTAGCCAGTTTTTCTTATAGGTTCTTTTACTTTTTTATGCTCTGGAGAACGCCATTTAACTAATTCTAGTCTCTCTCTACATCACTGGTCCTAAGGCGGCCTTAAACATGGTGGCAGACCCTTCCAGGAGCTGTGGTCGCTTGTTTTGACACCGTGGCCTGCGTGTGACATGCTTGGCAAGCCGCAATGGGCATACCCTGGGCTCCCGTCGCCAGAGGGCTTTTGAATCGTCCGTGATCTATGGAAACTAATGAACGAGTCCTTCCTATAAATTAGCCAAGCTTAAGCTCTAAGGGCGTAGAGAATATGTGAATTATTTGATCCGACCGGTTGGTTATTATAGCTCGAAGACAAAATACCTCGCCGACAGTATAACTCGTCGACAGCGGGTCATTTGCATGACAACGAGGGCATCTTCGAGACGCCACTCATTTTCTGGACAGTTTCGACTTATTTTTTAAACCTGCCCGTTGCATTAGATGCAAGCTCAAAGGTGGCAATTCGAGGACAAGTTATTCGCGATAAAATGTAAGCACCGTTAATTTATTTATCTATTTTGTTTTGAAGCTCGTCCGCTAATTCCTGCTGCATAAAGTATCTGTAAAACGTCAGCTAAGATACCCAAAGAGTTGACAAGGTGCAGTCTGTTCTGACTCAACATCTTTACAATATAATGTTAATAGCATGCTTCATCGAAGATTGTAATTTTTGAAAATAAACGCCCGCCAAGGATTCGAATACATGAGAGTTTGCTTTATCTGCTCGATATGTTAATACCAAAAATTCTCAGTTAAAGTAAAGAAATCACTTCGTAAACCCTTCTGTATTTACTGAATATGCATAAATTTGATTTGTTCAATTAATTTGCTACAGTTATAACTTCAGATTGTATATCACCAGTTACTTTTTTCTCAAGAGCAGCACATTCTTGACTGAGACAACTTGCAAAATATTGCCCTGCCAATACCAAAAATTGCCTGTTAAATACCGGTGTATTTTTTAATAATTAAAACCCAAAATTCAGGACGAATCAGAGGCCACAGTGTCGTTGAAAAGCTATCTGGGTCCGAGGACATTTCACAGCTACGCATGATATTCTTACCCTGACTCTGATCCCGAGTACAAGACGGTATATTCTGTATGACCTGTTGAAGGACTGGTTGCACACAAATCTATGTTGCACTTGCAGCAATAATTTACTGTATCTCAGGTGAGGCGATGGAACCCTTATTATGCTAACCTTGTATCACCGATCGGTGTTAAAGGCATTGGTCATACTCTGACAGTTTCAGGCTTTGATTAAAAAATAAAGAAAGATTAATTAATCACGGGTTGCTAATGTGAGCAAGAAGTATCAGGATATAGAGACTAACCACCAGCATATTTTGAGTAGCGGGTGCTGATACATTGACTGTAAAAACTAGTAAGATTCAGTAGCGGCAACTGTCATTTTAAAAACATTTTTGTCAAAAAAGGAGAGACCACAAAAACCAGTAAGATATGCATTGTACAACCACTGTATTTCAATTTACTTCCGCAAAAGTAGTCAAACTTTTCTAGTGAAGGTAAGAGCTCTTCTCATTTCATGTTGCCCTTCAAGTTAGAAACTATACAGCGACATTGTGTACAAAATGCCAATTGCATATAGTTCACGAAGAAAAAGATTTGCAATGAAAATACCGTTAAAAATATAACAGTGCTCTGTTGGGAAAGAAACTGGCTAAGTGTTCTAAATGTGCACTTTTTTCTCAGGACAAGAGTGAGATGACCAAGTTGAGCTATATTATATAAAAATGCTGTATTTTTAGACAGGCAGTACGTACTCAAAAGTTTTATATAACTTCAGTATCTTAGTAAATTTTGTGAATAATCCTACAATGAATTACAATACTTAGTCTGACTTAAGACAACGTCCAGGCCAGGCCATGTTATGCAGGAAAAAAATGACGTTAATGCTGTATGACTGAAAACAAGAATTATATAAGCTTTCAAAAATCCTTCACCCACTTTATTTGCATTCAACTGCTAAGATCACAAGGCCTTTAACTCTATGCTAGAGGCCTACACTCTTATTTAGCATAGCTAGAGCTTCCTTACATTTTCTTAATTCGTTCTTCTCCTCCTATATCTAGTTTGTATGTTATATTATCAGCTTTCCGACGAAATGTTCAGAACACAATTTTTAAATTCTGACTGAAATTAAGCACCAGTTTAATAATGACATATCGGGCAATTTAACCTAAAAATGGGCCCGTAAAGTGTTAACAACGCTATCATACTTATTAACTTCCTGCTACGTTTTCCTATTAACATTAACATTAAGTTTCATAGTTAAACACTGTAACTCTGTATTGAAATATTTCATACGAGTGATTAACTAATTCAGTTATTAATTCATATTCTCAGATAGCATCCAGTTTGATTTATTTCGATTTTTTTACGTGCAGAGCTATTTCGTTATTTAATACCATCAGCATTTAGCATGACCATTAATTTAGGTTAATGAGCTTTGTTCAGATATTTAAGTTTTCTCTTTATGCCCTGCATCATTGTCTTTGTTAACGCAAGTGCATCGTGCAATAACGTGTGACGTTTATCAGCAATAGCAGCAATAATTATCAACTGACCAACTATTCCAATCATGCGTCGTGAATTTCCTGTTATTTTCATCTCCATGTTCCACCTGACGAGACATTCTATACAGACGACGGTCTGAATGCCTGCGCACACCCTTCCCTTGTCTCAGAAAGCAGCACAGAAAAGCAATTACTTTACGACACTTCATTACAATATGTTATCGAAACTGCCCCTGCGGTGGGGACCTCAAGCTATGACGTTTAAAGCCTCAGTAACAACTCGTAAGGATCAGTAACAAGACCGGCAATTCCCCGACATCCTTCCCTGTACATGACTCCAGGTAAGTCTTGGGCTTGCCCCACCTGGCGACACTCCGCTGGCCGCCGGCAGCTCCAGGCTCCGTCCAACCTATACAGATAATTGACTCTTAACTTTTTTGATTGTTTATGTGACATTGTAGAGGTTGGATGGCCGCGTTGTTAAGTGTTTTGCGGGGATGTCAGTGGAGGTGAAGTCGTGAGTGGAACATCCACACAAATCAGACCAGCATCCACCAACAGAGCCGGCCTCTGAGACCGGGTTATAGGCTCAGTAATGCCATGGTTCTAAAACGCGAAATTACATACGACTAAATGTTTCATGCTGCCCAACCATCGCTGATTGCTTCTAAACAAGCGCCCCAATTCCCTACTTGGCGAGGTTGATATCGCATTCATTACTTCAAGCGATGATCAATGATTAGCTACGAATTAATGACAGACGCACTGGAGATCGGTGCTGATCATGAGGCACTTCTCTTCTTAAGCGGCAGAGGAAATGCTCCATTTCATAATACAAACCTGATATTTGTTTTGGATGTGGATGATGGAAGTGAACGCCTTCGACACGTTCACTGCACTGCGATCATTGGAACGTTTTGAGGCGTTGCTTATACTTCAAATTACGAGGTTAATTACAACGAGCAATATGATTAATGGTTGCTCTCGTTGTGTCAAAAGCGAGGTACTTGAACTGCCAGTATAACTTCTGTGCGTAGAAATTTTCAGAACATTACTATTTGGAGTAAGCCCGTTATTAAAATATTATTGAATGCTCTAATTTATGCTGTGGGTTTTATTTAAAACGACTATTACTGTGATACGTTCAGGGCTAAGATGTATATGAACGCTGATACGATTCGCTGAAGGCAACATATTACGAGTATTTCATTCAATAAAGCTTTATCTCTTGAAAACTACGGTGGTTCCATTACAGTATCGAAACAATACTAACCCGTCACTTCTATAAGAATTTGGCTGCCATACCCGAATATAGTAAAAAAAATAAACTTAGAGTTTAAAATTAAGCAGTAGTAAATTAAGCTTAGACTCTTTGTCTAATGTTAATAACCCTTTATTTTCAGTACCATAGCAATAGAAAGGCTACACGGGCGCCTTCGTTGGTCGTATTTACGTCCCTGATTGACGGATGACGACCGATGCATTAACAGCAATGAAAAACCGAATATATAGAAAACGTGCGTTTTATTTCCTGATAAAAACAATTATTGCAGAAGAAATTAAAGAAACCTGTAGAAAGCACTCAGAACAAATTTTTACTTAAATAGAAAAAGTAACAGCGAATTCTCTTTCAACAATAATATAGGATACACTCCTATGAAATACTGTTAGAAAGAAATGAACATGCGACATATGATAATGATTATACACAGCCGTTATGGTTGATTTTTTACCCATAATGCACTGATAAGTGACGACGTTTTTAGTTTCCTATGCAATCTAAATAGGTAATGTAAAATTTGCAACGTTGTCTGTGCTGCGCAATGTTACCGTCCTTTTATGTCTATTTCCAAAGGTTAACAAACTTAGAACTGTTGGAAAGTATGCGCATTGAATAACAATGAACAATACTTTCCTTCACTGCCTTGCATGCCGACGAGGAGGTTCTGCAGATATCGAGCGGTAAGGTCAAAAATGATAAAATCAAACACTTCTCAAAGCTTTAATTTCCAACGCATCTTACGAGTCTCGGTGGTTCAAAGAAGTGCTCTTCGCATTGCCCTGGACTCGTTCGCTTCCATGCAGACTCTCCCATTTCTTGTGGACTGCGGAGATGAAGTCCGTTGTCCAGGCCTGGGGCTGGTCATCCGCCTTTGATTTACAGACAGCGGCACCGAGAAGGCAGGTCAACAGTCCAGGCTGCATTTAACTTACACTTCTATCACGCTTCTAATCGGTCGCAGTATGCCTGCAACATTTTCTTGTTTCGTCCCTACAGAAGTGGACTGTTGGCTCAATTTGCATACAGGGTAAAATTTCAGACTTGGCAGCACAAAGTTAGTGTCAAGCACATGAACGTAGGTGTAGCGTATCTGATTTTGGTCTCGCGTGCCTTTTGGCTGAGGGATTGGAACTACATGTGTTTATTTTTATATTCTCTGCTGGAATATCTACTTGGCATCTAGAGAGCTGCGTTTTGTGCTGTGGAGCTATAGATATACTGTATATATGGATTGCAAGATCAAACTGAGAGGAGAAAGAAGCAGACGTACAAAATTTGTATGCTAATAATTGTTGTGATGTGTTCAAACAAATTTGTGTTTCTTTATGCTATGGGTATGAAGCGAACTTTGGCACACGACATCGACAAGAACTGTAAACGTAGAATAGATGGCATGATGTAAGTTGAAGTTTTAAATATACTGGACAATATTATTCAACGCACTGGGTACCATAAGTTAACATTTAATTTAAGTATGTATCACAATTCTTGAAAATACCATTTTAATTAACAGCTGTGTAGTAAATATGCAATTATCTTTTTCAAAAGCGAAATTGAGAAAGAAGAGGAAGCAGATTATCTGTTGAGAAAGCAGTTTTCAGGGTTTATAGAAACGTTATCTGTCATACAAAACATAATTTGCCTTTTACGAGTGTAGAATATCGAATGTGGAACGATGATGCGTCTATCTGGGTCGTAAATTTCCTGGTACCCATTGCAGAAAAGAATATTAAGACGACAGTCCATCGATCAGTAAGCATAGAAGCCTCTAACAAATGCACGACGGCCCGCTACGACACCGCTAATAACACTCTAAACTTCCTCTTATGTTGGCGAACATGGCAGTCTAGTGTGCGTCCAATCCAATTTTACAAACGACCTCTGCATTTGCTCTTGATGTCCAAATAATTGACCGAAATTGTCGCTTCAGTATCTGTTGTTGTCTACATCCCTGTTTGTCATTGGAATAATTTGAGGTGAGGTGAGCCATTGACGTCCAGGAGAGCGTTAATCATTGCCACTTAAGTGATGTCAACAGCCACGCAATTGCTCGGTGGCAGAGGAAAACACGTGTAATCGGCAGGAAACCAAGTGTTAAACAGAGGAACGACAGACTTTAGAGTGTCGGTTTATGAGCCTCATTGAGGAACTCAGGAAAACACAAATGCAAAATAAAAAGGACATAATCGCGCCAAGCAAAGGAGACGACAGCGTTGGGCCACGGTTGCTGCAGGGTACACATGAATATGCGACAGGCGTCATTTGCATGAGATCTACATCCGAAGTCGGGGAGGGATAGTCTATATTTTGTCTCCTTTTGCCGAGCATTGTGGGTGAAGTTGGTCGTTTGAAGCATGGTTTGCTAGCAAGGCTGTGATGAACTGGTTCCTCAGACAACAGCACATCATGCAAATGTGGTCGGCCGCCACTAGTCATTTGCTGCCACTCTGCTGGCAGGCATGAAGAGAGCTCACCTCGAGCACCACTGCTGCTGTGACGGCCGCCATCAAGTCTATCATCATCAGCATGCTGGAGACTAAAGCTCTTAAGGGCCTATGCCCCAATGCTCCACTACACAAAACATGCTCTTTGAGACGTACTGCCCTAGGCCAGTGTTACTCATTACCATCTTTATTACCTTCTGACACAATCAAGTCTTCGCTGATTCACCTTTTTCAAAAAAGGTCTCTGATTATGCACGAAGTACCTTAGGTTGTTGCATGGAATGGTTAGGCATGAGACAGATGTCGCTGATTGCTACATAATTGGTAGGAGGTAAATTACTGCAATTGGAGCATAATTCTGAGTATTCAAAGGTATTATACGAACTTATACGATGAGCGAATGGAAACTGTGCTCAAGGAAACAACACGTTATAAGGAAAGACGAAGCATCATGCACACGTACTGCTTACATATATTATGCAGATCGTTGTAAAGTCATGGCACGTTACAAGTGCTAGAACATCGATAATATATGCGTATAGAGGCGACACGAGGTAGCTATGTCGAACTAGCACTAAATTGCTCTTAGATTCTATTGGATTGGTTTTTGATATCCGATCAGTAAGTTTTTTTGGGCCAACTATGGCTAATTGTCACAGTGATTTCATAATAGAAAACTAGACACATATTTTGTATATATGGTTAAATAAACACTATGCGTGCCATGTAATTATCAGTGGAACATAAAATATGTACCTGTATGTATGAATATTTTTCATCAGAACTTACTAACGATGTAAAAAGCAAAACTGCTAAAGGTAAAATTAATAAATATACATCATCAACGTAAGATGAAATTAGAGATGAAGAGGGCTTTTTACAAAGTTCTGATTAACTATAAAATAATGAGTATATAGAGTCACGTTTCCGAGAAACAAATTAGAAGCTTCATTAGTAATTCAACAAGTGTTTGGTAAGGTTTCAGTTGTGCATACTTGCAGAAAAAAATTAACTTTATAAGAAACAATACCGCATTACCACCAATGTATCACAGAAAGAAACCTAACCGTGTTCACAAATTGATGCCACCAAAAAGAAAAATAAAGTACAGCAAACGAAGCAAGTAAGTCGTGCAGCTATAATTTCACATGTAAAAATAAAATTATCAGAAAAACTTTCAGCTGATACGACCCATAATAAGTAAAAAGTTACTAGCCAAAAAGCATTATGGTCTTGCGGTGGAGTATAAAGCGTCGTACATCAGGCATTTGGGTCGAGGGTAGCAATTGTCCCTGTAGTTTGAAGTCGTTAATTTCGCACCCTTTCCTGCCATCTCAACTTGGGCTTTTGTATCATTGCAAAATAGCATAATAAAAGCCCAAAGACTCTTATTATCCCAATTATTGCTTGAACAGTGATTGGTCAAGTGCATAACAAATACAACCGAGGCTGAAACATAAGTGCATCTCTGGAAACCAGCGGAGCAGAGGCTTTGGAAGAATGCGAGAGAGGGTGGCGAAGAAGCGATTGCGAGTGGAAAAGTGATGAGGCACGAGATGTTCTGGGCCGTACAAGATGATAATCAAGTGGCGCAGTCGTAGTCTCAAGCGATTTGTAGCCCGGGGGCAGGCAAAGGCGCTGTTCTTGTGGACAGCCCAGAGTCTCATGTTGGACAACACGAGTGGGCGGCAACGATTGAAACATTCAAG
>LQNS02277275.1:11444471-11463723 GCA_001587735.2 Parhyale hawaiensis | reverse complement strand
GCGGTTGTCCAAAACTGGCCTATAAAGTGCTGCTGCGAGTGTCAACTCTTCAGTTTGCGACCGTTGCAGACGAATGACACTAACCTCAAGAGTGGCCTAGACCGGAAAAGTAAACTTCATGTGCACGTGTGGGCGTCCAAGAATGGGAGAAAATATTGTCCCAAGTATCAATAATTTCTTTACAGTTCGGCTGTTGGTGTTTTATGCGACTTGTAATGCCGGCTAATAACAGGTTGTAAGGAGGACAGTTTTGAGGCCGACCGAGGCTTTTACACAGCTAAGAAGCCAAAGGCAAAGTAGGGTCCAGCGAGCGTGTCATCCTCAGAGGGCGATAATTGCGGGTTTTAAAACAAAATCGACTTTTTTCTTGGCCTGAATTGACCACGAGCGGCTAAGGGATTGTCAACTTCTTAATTTATGGTCAGGACTCATCTCGGCGTGATTGTCAGTTGAATGAGCTCGCTCAGCCGCCATTGTAATTGATCTGGTAAAGCTATGAACAAAAAGTGTAGAGGAAAAATGTCAAGTATCAATGGACAAGGGTTTGGTGTGCAACGATCTCGTTTATGCTCTAATTATATGGTTTTTCGATGGACTCGAGAGACAAGCTTTTGAAGCAAGCTGTTATTATTCCTCAGGACATGAATGTAAGCGATGGCTCTCTTCGCTCATTTCGTCCTGTAAATTGTCACGATCTTCGGCCAAGACTCAAGCTTAAGTCAAGGAAGATTCTGTTCTCAAGATCCGAGGTCGATATGACTGAAGCAACTTTGTGTATTGGTATGAGGACTGCTGGGTTGCCTCGTGTAAGTTATAATCCCTTGTGAAAGACTCTTTAAATTAGTGACCTACATACAGACTTATTATACAGTGTATGCCAATTCATCCCAACCATTTACTGCAAAGTGTAGCCAGTAGAAAGTTTTATGCGTTGGTAAAAAATAAGGATCTTGGGAAAGAGGCACCAATCGCTGTAAATTTTACCAAATAAAATTTTTGTTGACTTCTCGGTAATGCCTAAGTAAAGATATTAACTGCGAAGAGCCTACTGATATTTCGAAATTGCTACTTCCGAACGTTGACGCTATATATATATATATATATATACATATTTCTGCACACTGATGCTTCAGCTGGCTTTTATATAATAACAACAAGAACAATTCTTGGAAAGTAAGTAAGGGAAATCAACAGGGGAAGACCGACAAAATTAAATTTTAATTTCTAGCTTTTGAGAAGACTTGTCTGTATTAATGAAAAATTATTTTTTTAATTAACAATACCCAGCAAATCCTCGTTACTATAGACTTATCAGTAAACATTCAGCAAGATCAGGCACTTTGATTATTCCCTGCTTGGCCAACCTCATTTGTTTTTTATCTGCACAGAAGAATATTATCAAAGAAAGAGTAAGTAACACTTTTCTAAATGTACGGCCCTAGCAAGCTACTGTTGAGAACTATATGTTAAGTTTCGTGTTAAATATGGAACCGCTATCAAAGACCATGGAAAAAACGGTATCGAAGATTGAATAGAGACCATTTTAACGAAAGTTTTTATACAAACCGCAACAGTTCTGGACTCTTAGGTCTCATACTGGCAGCCAAAAGTCGGCTACGGAAAAATGAGGTTTTCATTCCAAGATACCCAACATTTTTATTGCGCAGAAAGTATCTTGGATACGGCGGGGACGCACTTGAGCACTTGCCTGCATGACAGGGACTGGACATGTTGATAATAACTCTTGAGAAAATCCCATTTTTTTCCCATTTTGGCCGCCAGCGTCAGAGGCCACTGGGACCTAAGAGTCAAGTACTGTTGCGGTCTATGGTTTTTCTATAACAATTTACCAGGCACTCTCCTTGTAAGGGCTCGGCAGAATAAACAATTTAGTAACTAGATGCTATGTGCTTTTAGATTCGCTTACCGTCATTTAGAAAATATATTTTTTTATCATTTATTACGCATTTCACCTTTTAGCATTCGACTTTCGATTGAAAGTCTGCTATTGACTTTCCCGATAATTTACAGCCCAGCCCATTCACACTTTCTAAACAGGTTAGCGAATAGCTTTTCAAAATTTCCAGATACGTTGCAACTCAGTCCTTTCATTCACTTTGCTGTTTCAGGGGGCGAATCGAAGGCGCTTATGACGCATTAAAATTAGAAAAAGTCTACGGACTTCAGCCCTACGGAAATCTCTGTCTATTGCTGTATCGATATGGCCTGCAAACCGCGCATTAGTTGAATCATAGAACTGTCCAGCTTCTTGATGAAATTCCTAGATTCCGCAAAAAAAAAANGAAGGCGCTTATGACTCATTAAAATTAGAAAAAGTCTACGGACTTCAGCCCTACGGAAATCTCTGTCTATTGCTGTATCGATATGGCCTGCAAACCGCGCATTAGTTGAATCATAGAACTGTCCAGCTTCTTGATGAAATTCCTAGATTTCGCAAAAAAAAGAAAAGTATGTTCTTTACGATAGAAAACTCCTGGTTTCTTGTCACTAACTACGTAATATTTGAGCTACAAAAAGTAATAATAATTAATCGTAAACGACACTGTTGTTCGTCACAACGCTGTTGTTCATCACAAACGACAATGTGCATTGACGCAAATTCAAACGACAAGGTGGTTTAGAGTTAACTAATTTTGCTTAATGGCAAACAACCATTTTTCTGTGTGCAGAGATTTTTTGCCTATGCTTATATCTGTGAATAAACTCCTTCCTTATAAAACGTGAGGCGATATTACAGAACCTCGCAGTAACTTAAAATATAATCGAACTTCCTATAACGTAAAGCGGAATATTATCTCAGTTTCGGTAGTACTGAAAGAAATTTTGTCATCTTTTGATGCACTTAGATGCATCAAAATTACATGCATCGTCCCAAAACCAAAACATGCAAGTGCATCATTATGACACACTTCAACGAATTCCACTGCCATTATAATATCATATTCATGTGTTATCATATATACAGTATATATAACTAACGAGGTATTCCATCTGCCTTAATTGTAGAATTTGGAAGTTCAAATTTTGAAGAATACAAGAAACAGCGCTGTGAGAATCCCAGAATCGAAGTCAGCAGGTGAGAGACTTTTTGTTCCTCTGCAGGCCAGACTTCATCTCCGTTTTTGCCCTCTACCTGTGCCATATGATCAAAATTCTAGAATAACTGTAGTACTGTAATATGAATCTACTATAGGTGTATCTACTGTATACGAGTTGATGAATGATTATTGTCATCATAATAGTAAAATTAGTTAAAGTGCATCATAATGATTTATATAGGGTCTCACGATGCACTTGGCACGTTGATGATATACTTATGTGTTTTGGTTTTGTGACAGAGCCGATGATGCATCAATATGAGTCAAAACCAGGTAAACTTGATGTACCTGAAGTGACGAAACTTTGGATTATAATAGCGATCTGCGTGTTAATACAAAACCGTGTTTCGTTTAGCTTGTGTAGCAAAACTACGTTGCTTTTCTTCACTTTCTTTTGGTCGAAAGTAGTTTCCGACTGCTTTGTCTGCTGTGATGCCGCCCCAAAGCACGCCGAGTAACACCTACGTGCATCCTGATGCTTCTGTGTGAAACACCTTCGTGCATCCTGATGCTTCTCTGTGAAACACTTATAGCGTGCATTGTGATGCTTTTCTGTGAAACACCAACGTGCATCCTGATGCTTCTCTGTGAAACACCTACGTGCATCCTGATGCTTCTCTGTGAAACACCTACGTGCATCGAAATTTTTCTCAGCGAGGCGTCTCAGTTTGGAAATGGCAAATTCTACAACGTGCTTGTTTCGCCTACTACATACGTAAGACATTTCCTTTGGCTAACGCCATAAAAAAATGAGTTCTACAGCTCAATATCACATCTTTTAAGCTTTACTACGCACATTTTTGCAGGTCACTGGATTTGGCATTACAACAATCCACGACAGATGGCGTTGTTTACAGTCTTCCTGTCAGGTGTTTCCTCTGTTGGGGTCTCCCTTTCAAAAATATTTTCTCTGCCTGGGAAGCCTGTTTGAGACGTTCTACTGTATAAGTATACATCTGTTAATATTTATTAGCCTTGACAGTGCTCAATAGTGGGTCGTAATTCACAAAGTTTTACTAATTAGTGTAACTGTCAAACTCATTATGTGAATAATCAAATAGGTTTCCTATTTAATGTAATGTGTTCAATTGGTGTCTTGCGCCGCTTCGTCAGCCTGCGTGCACAATGTGCCTCCACTTGAGGGGTCTGTTGCAGGAAGTGTGTTGCGGTGTACTTGCGACATACATCTCGTTCTTTAACTTCATGACGATCCGTGGCATATGTTTTACCGCAAAATAATTTGTGAATTCACTAACCAATTGCTACTATCATATGTTTGTAAAATTCTAGAACGAATTACTCACCGGAAGTGCAAGGCAGACCAGTTGCAAGCGGTTACGTGCAGCGTAGTGATAACTCGCTATACTAGCTCTCCCGCAGGTCACGGGGCGTAATGTTACCTCTGCACAAGATGAGTTGCATGCATTACGGTACCTGGACCTCGTCAGAAGAACTTCACAGGTATGATTCTACGATACTGATGAATTTCGCAGTTTACAATAGTAAACTTTAAAACTACAACAATTATACTTTCTTCACATTGTTCACAAGATGACTTTTTGGATTTCCGGTCAACCGTTAGACCGAATGTGCACAGAAAAACAATTGAAAAAAAAGTCGCTCCTAGGGTGTCATGAACCATTTATAGTTTGGCTCACATGCAATATGTTTTTTAAAAAGCTGGCATTCATCATATACTGCAATTATAGTTCATTTTGAAAACAATTACTACTCTCTCCTGTTGGCAACAGTATGGGACTCGTATGGAACAACGCTTACATGCAATGTATAACGCTGTAAAACAAAGTCTTCAAAAAGCATTCTTTTAAGGCGATCATACCGAGTAACGGAAACCTTTCATACTTCTATAAATTTATTTAACATAAAATAATACTTCTTCTGGATTACGAATTTAATTTTTACCAAGCTTTCGACATTCTTAGCGACTGTCGTTGTCAAGGTGGGAACTTCAAAACTCTTTGGTCCGCTATTGATGATATGTAACTAGTTAGTATCAAAGATAAACAATTTTGTAAATTAACAGTCTATTGTGTGGTTACATCATAAAATGCAGCATTTAAACTATTAAGGCTTTAATGCACTGTTCACCCCTAAGCTGAGGTACAAATCTGTGTATTTAAGAAGTATTACCTGTGTACCTGTAGTGGAATCTATTGGTGCCTAAATCGGTGCTCATCCTTAAAAATTGCCATTGGAACCCCTTTCAAAATCAGCAGCCACACTTGGCAAGGCCATAACAAGAAGCTGGATCACTCTTTATTGCGCGCGGCACAATTTATTTACGTAGCAATATTTTGTGATGCGGTTGGGGTAGCATTGTTTGACAAGACCTATAAATGATGTGAGGGATGAGCTCCTTGTCACCGGAAGCTAATAACAAAGTAGTGCTAACAATAAACCCATGCTTCGTTCTCGCGCTCATGCGTGCCGTTCGCATGCTTTCTTTCGCACTCGTCATCGGCCGAAACGCTTCCCACAAATTACAGTTGGATAAAGGCGTACGATGCACGCTGGTGAGAACCTCAGGTGCCTCTATAATGGCCTGTGTAGGCAGAGATATTCTTCTCTGAGCAGCTCATTGCGAGGCCTCGAGATGAGACGGACAGTCGATGTCCCGATAGAGTGCAGTTATCGAAGTCCGGAACGCTGCATGATGTACGGGAGGTCGCTTCGAGTCGTAACTGTAGACGACGATGCTGCCGGTTTGGTGGCTGCGGGTAATATTTGGGTATCTCTTTGATATAGACTTCGGCTAGTGAGGAGCTGGCAGATGTATAGACCTGGTTGATTTGGATTCCGTCACATGTGTTCCATGTCTTTCGATCCATGTTACTTAGATGCACGGTCTAGGTTATTAATATACTGGTTCTCGTCAAGTTGAATATAATAGTGCATCATAGACCACACAATACTTGACTCTCCACTCCTCCCAAGTGGGCCTGATGGCAAATTGATAAAAAGTCGACGATATATCTGTAATACAACCACGGTAGCAACAGACTTGCGTGCTCGACTGTTGGCCCGGGGTGACGGGATCGGTAACTGTCAGGTAAGCGTTCTTTGTACCTCTTAATGTGCTTGGTTGGCAGTTGCTGAGTGTGCACCGCTGCCGTGGGGCACTTACCTTGCCCAGAAATGAGGAGAGTAAAAGGGCGTGAGTCACTGAACATCCCATCGATGGTGCAATGGTCCTTGATGACTCATTGTCGACTGCAGCCGTACTTACTCCTTTGGGGCGAGCAGGACTAATTCTGCAGCACGAGCCAGTGTGACTGGGTCTTTCAGTGGAGGGTGCGGTCAAGTTGACTTTACCTTTTCCAGTCAACAAAATAAAATTAAGTGTTCTTAGCGGCGTAAGGAATGGATCTAAAGAAAACAAGTCCGCATTCATGAGCACTGGCGATGGTAAAGTGCAAAACTAATTTTAGGTCATTTTAGGGCCACAAAATACATTTATCCTCGTCCACAGTTGATATCTTGTTACGAACTTGGGTCTCTTGCTGATGAGCACGTTTCTTGCATCACCGAATACAGTTCACTTCTGTTTGGGTCGTTCTGTTGAATGGAAAAGATCTTACCGAACTTTAATCAATATGCCAGCAGGCCCGCTCAGGGATTTTTGTGGGAATCAAGTATCGTGTGTTCTATGACTGTGTGTATTTTGCCGTATGGTTCTTTCAGTAACCCAATAAGCTTAGTACACGACAAAGAGGACATAGGTACTTTGTGGTATTATTAGTTTTCACTATGATCCATTTAATCCCTAATTCATTTCTTAGTTTGTGGCAGTCCACTTCACCCTCCGCTCTCCTTACTGAGTTCCGGCATTAAATATTAATTTATCTTCTATGAAAGAAAACCACCAGCACGATGAAGGAAAATGTTCTCTGCTAGACAGCTCTGAGAGCGCATACTTCCGCCAAGCAATGCATTACTAACGAAAAAATGAAATTGGACATGAAACCAGGATTGCCTTTTTATCATTGTTAAGATTTGGTCATTTGTGCCTGTCGATTTAATAATGCGAAGATCCGTCCGTAACTTTTTGAGTTATATCCTGGCAAACACTAAGACAAATATAGAAACAAATAAGCCATCGGACTAGCAGATCATCACAAAACTTGGTCATTAGCTCCATGTTACATTACTAACAATCGTGTATATTTCATGAAGATCCGTCCATAACTTTTTGAGTTATGTACCAAGAAGAAAAGAGGCAGACAAACAAATGGTTGAACTGATTATTAAAAATTAATCATCTGTTCCTCCTAACATGCCTAACGATCTCTGTAACTTTCATACAGAGCTGTTTATAACTCTTAGAGTTATCTTGGTGACAGACAAAGAGAAAAACTTTTCAAAAACATAACCTCTTTGGTGGAGGTAATAAGAATTATAGTAGACTTCCAGACCAAACCTTCCATCCCTAATATCATTAGGTTTATGTAGCTTACGTGTGCTAGTTAAAACTACAGGGGCTGACGCATTGCATTAGGCAACAATAACCCTTGCTGAGTGTATGGAAAATATCTACTTTAAACGCAGAAGATGGATTTGACGATTCCCGCACTGCAATGAGGGGTTCAGTATTGCAGATGACTCACTCGTAAGGTTGATATCTTTCGTACAACTTACCACAGTGCACCGAAGCCATTAGCTTTGCACTGCTACAATGCAGAATAGTATGTAAAGACATGCTGGCAACAGTGCATGGGACGGACTCCTCAGTCGTTGCACCAAAGAAAGCCGCCACCGCAAGCCTGGAGGAGGAAGGAAGCTGTCGTGAAGCGCCAAATGAGCGGAGAACAGCTCGAGTCGTAGACCAATTATGGCTTTTGGGTCTGATCGTCGGGACGAGGTCCTGAATTACGCGTGTTTATGGGAAATGCTTCGCAAATTTACGAGACCAAAAACCGACTTGCGAGCTCCATTGCGAGAAAGAAAAAGGCTTGTGTATCTTCAAATCGTTCAAGCTCTAAACTGTTTGTAACATTAGTGGCGATATTGCAACAGACTATTGTAGTGGACTCTCTGTAAGCCTTATATTCTTTCAGTCCTTACAACGTATATAACATTGATTGTGTTACTGGAAGTTCTCAGTGCAGTGTATACAATTCTCACTAAGTCAGACTGGAGTTCAGGCAGCCTTAGTTGCAAAGAAACATCTGTCAAGTAGCGAACAATGCCACTGACGGCATGGGATCAAAGTCGTAAATACTTGATACNTATATAACATTGATTGTGTTGCTGGAAGTTCTCAGTGCAGTGTATACAATTCTCACTAAGTCAGACTGGAGTTCAGGCAGCCTTAGTTGCAAAGAAACATCTGTCAAGTAGCGAACAATGCCACTGACGGCATGGGATCAAAGTCATAAATACTTGATACACTTGATGTATGATGGAGCGATTTCATTCGTGTAGAAGCATTAGAGTGGCAATCACAGCGTGGGTATACCTTTGGTGTACCGCAGAAGTAAAATGTCTAGGAGGAAAAGTACCCACACAGTCAACAATAAAGAAGAAAAAAATGAGAGAGTGACGCACTCTTCGACAGGAACAAGCGCATGCAATAACTGAAACTTGAAACGGATGACGTCATCTTCGTAAAGCACCGAATTATAACGTTATCGATACTCACACTGATAGACTGTTTTGTGCTGTACTTGCAGTTTTTCTACCACGCTAGAGGTCTCTTACCCTGCAGAGAAGTCAACATCATTGAGTATCTAATGCCGCAGGTAAATTTATAGACTTTGTATAAGGTTTGTTCTGCCGCTGTCAACGCTAGGATATCTTTGCTGTCAAATGGTTATTGTTCATTTATTAATCCAGGGAGACTAGTAATATCTTCAGCATTAGTGAAGGCTACTGTGCAATACTTTCAACTTTTAATTTCCTGCGTTCAAGACTGAAACTCTCAAAATTTGAATACATTTTAACTGGACCAAACTGCATTAAAGCCGTTCAATCTTTTTGTATCTTTCGAAGATCGATGTTTTACCAGAAGGTTTATTAAATTTTCTTTCTTTACAGAAACTCTCTATGGGTGTGCATCAGACGAAGATTTTTTGTAAACAAAAGAGAGAAACAAGAGAGTGGAATTCTTTTCACACGCTGTCTTTTGTAACTACTCAGGCAGAACTAAAGAAAACTGGAGCACTCTGAGAGCGCATACCTTCGCCAAGCAAGGCAACGGTAAAGAAAAGTTCATATTGGTTCTGAGACTATAATATTCTTCGTATCAACACCAAAATCTAGTCATTTATGCCTTTTAATAGTAATAAAAGTTTCATTAATTTTTTGCAGATACGCTCATAATTTTTGAGTTATGCTGCTAACAAACATAAAATAATAATAGCAACAAACTAACGAACGAACGAACCAACAGATCATTACAAAAATTTGTCCATTTACTTTTTGTGATATACCTAACAACTCGTGTGAATTTAATGAAAATCCGTCCATAGGTTTTTGAGTTATGGCAGTAGGAAAAATGAGGCAAACAAACAAACAAACGGATCAACAGATCTTCACCAAATGTTAATCTTCTGTTCCATTTAACATACTTAGGAATCCCTGCAAATTTTGTCAATATCCGCCCTCAACTTTTTGAGTTAACTTGGTGACGGACGACTAGAATAACAGATAGACAAACCCGACAAAATATAACCTCCTTCGCGGAGGTAATAAGACACTCCCTAAATTTAACACTACTTGATTCTATTTCAAAATATTAAATGTTGCAATAATACTTTGCTATATGTGTCATTAAAATAGCTCTTTTGAAACATTCATTCTCCACGTGAAAGCTATTTTTCGTCAACATTTGAAATAATCGGTACTCTGTACCACCGAACACAAAGTAATATACATCTTTTTGGCTACCGTAGCACACGTGACGGTTGCACAGCGTGTTACACGGGACCAGCTGTACATTTTGTGTAGCCCTTGGGACTGGCTGTACAGCGTGTTACACGGGACCAGCTGTACATTTTGTGTAGCCCTTGGGACTGGCTGTACAGCGTGTTACACGGGACCAGCTGTACATTTTGTGTAGCCCTTGGGACTGGCTGTACAACGTGTTACACGGGACCAGCTGTACATTTTGTGTAGCCCTTGGGACTGGCTGTACGTGTTACACGGGACCAGCTGTACATTTTGTGTGGCCCTTGGGACTGGCTGTACAACGTGTTACACGGGACCAGCTGTACATTTTGTGTAGCCCTTGGGACTGGCTGTACTGCCTGTACAGCATGGTATGCGGTACTGGCTGTAGGTACTGCGTGTTATACGGGACCGGTTGTAGAGCGTGGTACACGGTGCCGGCTGTACAGTCCAACAACGTCTCCAAAAAATCGTCATTTCATCTAAGACTCCCGCAGCTTTGCAGACTCTCCAAGGTTGTCTAAGCAGGAAAAATAATAGCAATGATAATAACTGTTTCAATTCCGAATTTGGTTGAAAACCTCGCATATTTACATACATTTTAATTCCAACATCGGTGAGTACTTTTAGCTATATATATATATATATATATAGGCAGAAAATTGTTTCGTTTTCATTGCTGTCTTTCCCATATCCACAAACACTTAGGCCGGGCCCCACCGTCGCAACTAGGGATGAAATGGGATTTTTCAGGGAGACTTGTTACCTGAAATAAGCACGATGTGTAGCACGGCTTCAGTTGTGTCTGTGGGGAAAGTAGAATGCTGTACCTGACGTTACATTGCACGTCACTTGTTGCACCGGTGTGACGGAGGCCTTATTCAGATCTGAAACGGTGTACTTCAGCCTTGACACGAATCTTAAAATGCCCATCTTGTTTATTCTTATAGAGGAGTCGGGAGTACCCATGTTCCTTCTTCTCAATCATGACATGAAATTTTATGATTATATCATTCGGGTATGCAAGTCTACAAACATTCATGAACGCCGCAGAAATATGTTTCAACTACCAAACGTTTGCTATGTCTCACCTGTCGTGAGACATGTGAGACATCAACGTCGCACAAACGTTTTTCATCTACCATAATGCCAACCGTTTACTGATTCTCACTAGTCTTGTCCTGTTCAGTAATCACTCAATTGATTTTGTGCCTAAGTTACTCTTGGTCCATTTTGCTCACGCTGTTGCGTGCTCCGCTTGACTGGCAAGCGTCAAGCTAGTCTTGAAATTGCCTGTAATATTCACTGAGTAGAAGCGCCCATTTCACCTCAATAGGCTATGAACGACACCTCTTAGCCATGATTGCGGTTGTTAAGTACTTACGGCGCTTAAGTCACAATATCGTTAGAAAACATTGTGCAGAAACCCCGAAGGCGACAATAATTGTTGCCCTGAAGATTCGTCACGGACTTGCAAACTATGCAGGATAATTTTGGCGGGCTGAAGTATCGGAAGCTGTCTGGCGAATCCATCATGTTTCTTCATTAAGTTGTCCCCTCAAAGGCTTATAGCTTCATCCTGGAAGTGCCTACACACTCGATTATTCAAAGCTTCATACTGATGCATTTGCTACGACCTGCTTTCGCATTGTTAAACAGCGATGTAATGTGGGGAGCAGTTGAAAAATTACGGCGCTTCAAGTCACGTGTAGTTAGCATTCTCGTTGGTCTGCTGATGTGAAAATGATGACTAACTGCCTAATTTTAGCCGTTTCTCACATAATAATATCCTCGTAAACTTTTTTTTTTTTTGCAACCAAGAAAGTACATTGTCCTAAGGAGGTAAATTAGAGGGAAACAATTTGAAAGTTTGTTAACACTCCTAAGTGTGAGCAGGAAAACTAAGTAATACGGACAGTAACGAACGTCAACCATTGACTACGCTGCGTCAAGTATAGTTTGGTAAGACTATAAAAATATGGTAATGTGTATTTCGATTTAAGCGATGTTGCGTGTATGGTAAGTTCGGCATTACTATTTTGTCGTCATCAGCACTTCCATAATCCCTGGAATCTAGTGTTATGATGACAGATTCTACTTCGAATGCTAGAGGATGAAACGTTTACTGTCATAGATTAGATTAGATTAGATTAGATAGGCGGCAGTAGACGAACCAAAAGGCCCATTCCCAAAGAGACACCGGGACTAACACCCCGGCTTCTTTGAGTTGGCAATTTAACGTTAGCAATCAAAGGATCGATTCAAATGCCCCTCATCGCAACTGTTTTCAAGGAACCAACGACCTTATAAACCAAATATATACATATACTAATAAAACTTCACTTTTCTTGAATTAGTAAACATTAAAGGTATAAATAGACAAAAAATAGACTTGGGCGTTTTGAATATGGCAAAATCCACAGTGATGTCCTTGATTTATTTGACTAGTAGGATTATTCATTTTACATGATTGTTGCAAGTTAATTATCATCAAAACTCAGTGTTTCATTATCAAAGAGTCAAATAACTGAAGCACAGCCATTTCTTATGGTATTTCTCTAACTCACCATACGGTATATTTTTTATGCGAGAGGCCACACTCATCGCAGTCATTTCCAGGGCTCGAATGTGTTTGAAATTCTCATGATTAGGAACAGCTGCGCAGCGATCGCCAGCTGTAGTCTTTAGTGAACACGCGACCGCATTAATGTTCATGAAGCAGCCAGCTTCTTCGGTGGTGATGGCTTCAGAGCTACATCAGAGGATGGATAATTGATTATCTATCCGTCTCGCAGCCATGTAGTCAATGATTTCAAATAACCTGAATAAAAGCGAAGAATGGAGAACTTATACTTTGCTCTTCTTTAAGCCATTTAGGGAACAGTTGCTAAGTGTTAGAGCGAGAACGAAAAGACTAAAAAAAGAATTATCTGTCCATCTCGAAGACCGCAAAGAGGGGTTTTCAAGGCTGCAGCAGTGCAATGGAAATAGCTATAGTGATGAGTTTTGCGATGGAATTAGCACAGCAGGAGTACAAAAACAATAATTTATACCTCATAAATGCAAAGTGTACTTAGCTGAGTAGCAACAACATAGCAGGTTTATTAGTTTACCGCAATATATCAGCATCTCGAGTTATATATGTGTCATGTCTCCTTTATATTGAAGAGCACCCATATGGTGCCAACTAGTGGAATGGTCAGATCTGCTGCAAACATTCAGCAGTAATAAAGTGTGTTTCAGGAGCTCGACTATGCTCGCTATTGGTGTATCTCGCTTGCTCCCATTGCGCTTTTTTCTATCAAGGTAAATGTGTGGAATGAGCAGGTTTGTATTTAGACATCCTCAGCATTCTGTGCAACACCCAGGCTACCAAAAGCTACATTTCTATGCACATTTTACAGTGAAGAGTTACACCTCTTGCGAAGAAGTTAAGTTGACATAAAAATAATAAAACAACATCAAGAGAGTTGACACAGAGAAGAAATAACCCAGTCGGCAATAATGGTTGTGATTATGGTAGAATGTAGTGGTGTATGAGAGATTAAGGTTGATTATGGATGATGAAACAATATGGTTGATATGTCGACCATAGCATAACGTTGATTTTAGTATATTTAGGTCGATGTTGGTGAAGGTAATATTGATTGTTTAAGATTGACCACGAAACGAAGGTCAATGGTAGTACATGGATGTATGAAGGCTATATATGGTAGAACATGGATGTTCGAAGACTATATATGGTAGAGCACAACCAGGTACGTTATCAACGGATTTCCGTACGTACGATCATGAGTGACATTCCTCCCATTAATTGGGAACAGTATGTATGGGTTGCTATGGATTATAATATGGCTAGAATTCCTAACAAAATCGACCAAAATAATATTGTGTGACTAACAGTTTGAATGGGAATCTTTTACAAATTTATCATATTGTGCAAAAATTTGCACATTTTCAGTTTTTTCTTGCCTGTTGATGAATTGCAAAAATTTGCAAGGTATGTATGGAAGTTAACTGCCTTGACGTTATTTTTATCTACTGTTTCTAAATTCTGCTAACGCTTTGCCAATTTAGCGTAGTTACCCATCATTTCTATTTATTTGTTGTATCCCTTGTAAAACAGTATTGCAATCTTTGATTAGATATTGCCATCTATTTTTATGTTCCTTCAGCTTATATCTGTGAAGTTTCATAAACAAATTATTTCCATTAGCTCTATGGAAAGCAATGCCAAGTTTCATGATAAATTTGGCCTTACGTACCCTGACAACGGGTACGGCCAAACTTCATCTATCGACTGGTGACTTCCTCTGAACTGTGTCTTATAGCTGCATACCAGCTTAGAGTTGGAAGAAGTTGTATATAAACGTGCATTAACTGCACAGACTGGCTCAAGCTCCTGCTCTATAGTATCGTACTGAAGTTTAGAGCCTTTCATCATTCTGAGCTGCTGGCCTAACTCGAACGTATAAATTACCTTTCTTGTAAGAGGAAGTAATCATTAGCAAACAAAGCAGGCATCCAAGGCATAATATGTCAACAGTTGACATAGTTGATCTTGGTAGAATAAAGGTGTATCATTCGCTGAACACAGTCGATTTTGGTCCCGAATGGTGTTTCTTACGGTTCACTATGGTAGATAATGGTTGTGCAGCTAAAACCTTTATGGTTGTAATTGGGTATTTATGGTTGGCAATATGGTCGAATATTGTGACACATCTCTACCATAATGCACCCCATAAATGGTTGAATATGGAGGATATATCGATAATAAACAACCAAGATCTCGACCATAATTATAGTTGTTTTTCTATAATCACAACCATTATTTCCGACTGGGCACAGGGTAAACAGCGGATGAGCGTGCAAATGACAAGTAATGTTCAATACGCTCATTTCAGGTCAGGCACCGAACAGTGAAGATTAAAGGTATGAAAGGAATATTTGTGCAATTATATTTAAAGTAAAATATGTCATGCAACTCTATACGTGTGTGATCAGATCTTGCTCTGTATTTTAGAACGAAAGTTGATCGAAAACAGTAAATAAACTACAGAGTCGAAAACTCTAGCCCGTAACCTGAGCACAACTTATTATTCTTTTATTACGAATGCGCTACTGATGCAAATCAGCTCTTAATATTGTCACGTAAACGTGAAAAAAGTGTAAGGCGCAAAACACATTTTATTCACATTTCGAAAATTATATTCAAACAAGAGTGAGAGAATATACTGTATCTATACGGTATACTGTGCTTGTACGCGTGCACACGGCATCTCTTCCAATCTCGTGTATAAGAAGCTATTAGCGACATCGCTTTTGCCCAGTAGACTGCTGCAAACGAAACCAGTATCAATGACACGCGATGAGTTATACTCCTTTTGCATGTCAAGCAAAAGCACAAGTCATCTCATCTACACGTGGTTCATTTCCAGACGCTGGCCCTCCCTCCATCCAGGTGCTCGGCTCAGTGGCCCAGCCTGTCATCGCACCTCTGCCTTCATCTCGGGCCCACCACACCGGGCACATTCTCTCATCTTTCTAATTTTTCCCGTTGTTGTTCTTCTGTCGCATTAGATCGATGATGCGTGTATCTTGCTTCCCCTGCAGCATGTCGTTGTCTTATTATATCTAGATCGAAATAGTATTTAACTCCTTAACGTCCCAACGCGTGATATTGCCTGTGGTTTTTTCCAAAACGTTGGACTTCCTGCAATATATTGCGTGCATTAGTTCTCATTTGTTTGGATTTATTGTGATAAATTGGGTCTAACTATATTATATGTTTTTAGTTATTTAGGTATGAAATTGGGATTTTGTTTGACATGCAACGTTTAAAAAAGTGGGCAAATGGGTTAGCAAGATAAATAGCGACTGAAAATATCATATCTTTAATTATATAGGAATAAAAACACAATCTAGTTTGACGACAAATGCTTAAAAAAGTAGGAAAAGGGTTACGATTGTATCCAACAGTTTAAGCTATTTTTGACGCTGCATAATGTCCAAAGGTGCTTATTTGTTGTTTAGCATCTAATTGCTATTAACAACTGAATACAGCTCATGCACTAGGCATTAGATATTTTATTATCCTGTGCATATATGGGCGGCGTTATATATTTACCTGAACATAGACTACTGTATGGTGTAGTCTTTGCCTGCCCTGCACTATGTAGGCAATGGTACGTATATCATTTCCCTTATGTGTGCGTTTATATTCAAGCCACTTCGTGGCCTGCGACGTGTCATTTACACTTGGTAATTTCCTGCTAGATGTTATTAAAAATAAAATGACAAAATCCCTATAGTATTGCTGATTATTTTACCTGCAGCACCATATCTTTGGCGATTTACTATCTCCCGCATCATATCAAAGATTCTTTATCATTTCCTGCTTTATTTTGTTCACGCGTTACATCCTTCTCTCCAGTATATCGTTTGCATTATATTATCTACTGCTCTGGCTTGCTAACGTTCTGTCAATTCCTGAAGCCTTCACAACAGCTTTCAGCTTTTGTTACAGCTTGAAATTCTGACAGAAGGATCCATGGTGGAATGAGACGCATATATGTGAGTAATGTCCGACTGCAATAAGTTTTTTATACAATGCAGTGTTGCGGCGTATTCGATTGTCTAACTGCGATAGAGATAGTTTAATCCTATAAGCCACTCTCTAGCTGAAACTTCAGTTTTAAGAGTGGCCAATTCACATCTGAATTGAGCTCCAGACGTCAATCGCAAGCCGATTACGCTTGCGTTTTCGGTTGTCGCAAGCGTAACTGATCTGAAATTACCTTTTGAAAATTGATCCAGAGTGGTGAATCGAATTCTCGAGATTAAAACTATGAATCACCTCAAACTAATGTCATGAAATTATTTCCATCAAAGCGACGTATCATGGACAGCGTTACTCATGGCTGGACTACGTAAACGTTAGGTACGTAGTTCAGCCATAGTGTTACTGATCTGCCCTGTTACGGTGGTGTGGCAAATCATTACTGTCTTGTTTCAATGATTCAACTCTAGCCACAATAGCAACAGACATAATTTGTGACATCGGTGCAGATTTATTGAATGCGTTTATATAAAATATAAATATGCATATATATAATGAATTACCATACTTACTTATGTATTATATTTTTACATCAGAGTATTACTAGATCTATGAAAGTAAGCAACAGATATCCCCTTTTTTATGCTATTCTTGATTAGCTTTGATGATTACGTAACTCTGTACATTGATCATGCTTAGTAAGCATCAATAAATTTCCACATGGTGTTGTTATCATCTCAATTTGGTAGCTGGAAAACATTATACAGTTACTTTGGATCCTTTTTTTTTTTAATCAGAAATTCTCACTTTTTACTGCTCAATGACAGAAGCCCTGGCATTACATTCTCAAGGTCACTCGCTTTATTCAGTGGCTTTTTCTCATTGAAAATATTCGGTGCATAATTTTTAAACACAAATGTACGGAGTCTGAAGGAAAAGTTTGTTGGAGGGGCATTCACTAGGAATTAAATGCACTGTATTACTTGAAAGGTAGCATTAGCCACTTCACCAAATTCTTGACCTACAACTTACGCTCCTGAAGCTATTACGTTGTGACACGTCACACCTTAACAAATCTGTGTTGCAAAATCCATTTTTAGATGTCCGTAGAGTTGATAGCTGGTGTTGTTTAGTTACCAAAGTGTATTAATGAGCTATCTTATTCATACATGTTATTGACTGTACTGCACTAATATACCTCGCTGCATGGAAATTTCTTCTTCAAGTTATGGACCTTAGATATTTTTTTATTAACCAAGCTGACAGCGTTCTCTTTTAGACTACATTTTCGATTCAAGGCATTCATTACTGTGCCTCAAGTGACGTATCTAACATCTTGGCCCCTTTGCTACTTCTTCTTTATTGTTTCTCTACAAGCAACAGATCGCCCGTTTCTCAAAAAAGGAAACATATTTTTTATAGACGTTCTGATTACGTTGCTGCGGGCAAGGCATCGAATTGCGTAACATTGTAAAGAAAACTGTTCAAAGTCTTAGCCACGCCTGCTGTATTTAGTCGACAGCACGTGCCAGAGATAAAGTTTCAGTTATTTAGTTATTTGTATTATTTTGAGTGAGTTTAATTTCGCATATATGTATATTCTTGAGAAATATTCAAACACGTTAAGCTGTGGGCACGATCACCAAACATTTGTTCCGAGATATTAAAACGTTTTGCATTTTGTGCTTTCGGGGACAGGGGCCTTCACTCTGTCAGCAACTTGGCTAGCCATTTGGCAAGGATCAGCTTTTCTCCTCAGCAGATGTACTGTTGGGTGTGAAATTTACCTACCCTAGAAATTTCCATTACTTCTTGCAGACATTTTTTGGGGGTGGGCACGCTTGCTACTCACCGTGCCATATTATAGGCTTGCCAGTCTACTAATCTTTCTTCTATGTTCAGCTCAGCTAATTAATTTCATTACACAGGTTCTCAATGATGAACTTAGTAGAAATTGCCTAAAATTGAAGGCTGTCTTTGTGAATGTCCCAAGAAAGCACCTAAAGCTTCCTACTGAGGAAACTATATGAATAAGCCAATAAAACCATCCCTTCTCTTAACTTGAGTCACAGTGCAGATCCGTGGAATTTTTCTTCTTGTGCTCTATTGAGTCATTTTTACCTTTTCTTAAGTTTATTTCTTTCCATTTTTTGCATTGTGCGTCAGTGCGATAATAGCATTTGCTCTTATTTTTTAACAGGTAAGCCACTTCATTTATTGCCGCGGATGTACTGATTCATGATGCAATACGGCTCACTCCAATACCCGATTCTTTTTACATATTTCTCTAGGAATAACAAGCATGGATGGGACACACTATACTTCACGGCCCACACATAACCAACTAGGTCCTACAGCTAACTGATGAAGCTTTAACAATATATTTTCTCATTAACATAGCGACCTCAAGCCAAAAAATAAAGTTTCTTGTGGTGCAAGAAAAGTGTTTATTGTCAATGAACACAATTCATGAGCCCTGGCCATACTGATTATAGGGAGCAGTGACGTGTTGTCTTTACCCCATGGATATCACCTTGAACCTTGTTTAACTGCTATGGCGTTCAGAGCTGCTATAATCAAGGTGCTGCTTGAGGGCCTTGATCCTTATGGAGGTGTGGGCCCGGTGGGCATGTTTCCTCTATTTTATAAGCACCTTGCTGGCGTTCTT